>PYAF01000437.1:2016286-2050030 GCA_007407185.1 Glycine tomentella
TTATAAATATTTAAATAAATTGATATGTTTCACATTATATTTATTAACTATAATATATAATTAATTTTATTAGTATTACTATATATTATATTTATTAAATCAAATCTTTACATCGAATTAAATATATATAATTTAGAACACACATATATAATCACCGTATAACCTCCTAAATGAATCTATAATTAAAATTTTTGGATAAATATTTTATAACAATATTCCGTTAAATAGATGAAAATTTTGAAACTTAACAATTATAAACTAACACTAAATATTCCTATATGTCTATAATATATCCTAGAAATTTAACAATTATAAACTAACATTAAAATCCTCTAACCTAATGTTTTAAATCTCCAACCTAAACATTATTTAATAACTCAAACTATATAAATAATAAATATATTGAACAATTAAAATACAAAAATAAAAACAGAAAAATAGTAAAAAATTAAAAACTAACCAGCTCTTGTGAGGAAGTGGAGTAAGATTGAGGGAGGAAAGTGATAAAAAGTGATAGTGAGAGTGAGGAGGAGGGACGGGAAGGGGGGCACCAGCGGAGCTATGTTGGAGTGGGGGTGGACAAATGCATCCCCTCATTTCAATAAAATGACTAATACTAGACATGGCAACGGGGCGGGGCGGGTGCGGGTATTGTATTCCCCGTCCTCGCCCCCGCCTTTAAAATCCGCCCCCGCCCCCGCCCCCATTTCCCGTCAGGTTTTAAAATTCAGACCCATCCTCGTCCCCGTCGGGGTTGGGTTTTCCCCGCCCCGCCCCCGCCCCCGCCCCACCCCTACTATTAATTAAAAAAATAAAAATAAAAAATAATGTGGCTTTTCTTTTGAAAAAAACGAAAAAAAAGTTGACTAGGTAACAAAAAAATTAATAACAAACCTACATTCAAAATATGATATCATAATTTAAAAATTATTAAACAAAATCAATCAATTTAATTAAAACCATTATTGACCTACATATTTAATTTCTCTCAAAATATAATATCATTTAAATATATATTGTTCCAAAATTAAAATAAAACACAACAAAGAGTAGAGGTCCATTGCAGCAACAAAGCTTCCAAAATGGAATTAATTCAGAAAGTCGTTGGCCAAGGTTCAACGTCGTCGAGAATGAGAAATGAGGGAGAGGGTTAGGGTTTCGAGATTTTATTCTTATATATATAAGGGTGAATTTGTAATTTAATTATGGCGGGGCGGGGGCGGGACGGGGGCGGGGCGGGTATCATCAATAACAAATTCGGTTTTTCCCCGTTAAAATTGGGGCGGATTTTGACGGGTACCCACGGGTTCGGGTCTCGTTGCCATGCCTAACTAATACCTGTCCAAAAATATTATATTTTGCATCTCTTAATTTTATATTTTCCACCTCCTAATTTTATGTATTTGAACTTTCTTACCAGTTCACATGTGAGAGTAAGTAAATACACCCTCTTGTTTTAATAAAATGCACATATTTATCTTAAAATTTTATATTTTGTACCTTTTATCTTCGTGTTTGAATCCAATTATCCCATATGATAATGATAATTATCAATTTTTTATTTTTTTAAATAAATTGTCCCCACTGACCCAGGATCCTAGATTCGCCATTGGAGGGGGTTTAAATAGTGGGTCAACTGGACTTAATTCGCTGGGCCCACAAGTGAAATAGATAACGCGTGGCACGTGCCACGTAATTCGCTGCCCCTATGCGAAATATGTTCCCAGCGGCACATGTCCTGCCCGTTCAGCCCCGCCCAATACCACCACACCACGTCACCTTATGTAATTTGCTTCCCTTAGTGGCGAAATATGCCATGTGGCATTGTGGGAAAATGTCCTGTAGGCGTGGCATTCTAGGAAATTTTTTTGTGAAGTGTGGCAGAGTGGCCACGGTCTCAAAACTGACCAAGTTTGAAGTGCAGCCTTGTCTTGAGCCAACATCATAAAAGGGCCTAGTGAGCCAGCACCATCATCAATGGAAGCAAAGTATTTGGCCACAGCGTTCATGCCATAGAGCCTCTGCAAATGTGTAGGAGGACCATGCTGATCAGCAACAGCTGTGCAGTCAATGATGGAGTGACATGCTAGGAGCCTTAGGATACGATCCAGCATTGTGGCTGCCTCTGAATTCTTGCACGGAAGCTGAGCTGCAATGTCCTTTGCAGATAGTTTGGCACCTTCACCTGCTTTGGCTATGATGTCAAAAATGCCAAGCTCAATGGCTGAGTACATGGCCATGGATAGCACGTTGGAGTTCACCAGCTGCATGGCGTAGGTGAAGCTTTCTTCTTCCATTTCTTGCTTACTTTTTGGATCAACATCTATTATTTGACATGATTTTGCCATTTAACCCAAAGGGAGCAAATTCATTAACCAAATCAGCTGTGATATTTGTATGTTTAATTTGCCTAAGAGCTCCACAAAATTGGCTCAATTGTTTATGTGTGTGTGTATATATATATATATATAAAATTAATATTAGTATTTAACATTCAACATGATCCCACATTGCATGTGCTTTCTTATCCGAAATGTCATGAAAGGGAAGATGAAACCACAACCACAAGCAACTTTGCTACTTTCTCATGAAACGGTGTTGTCGAGTGGTTATTATAGGGAAAGGGAAGCAACTGATTAAGACCTTGTACTACATGCAGATGGAGTGGCCATTTCAGTCCTTTTCAACATTATCTGGTCTATTTGGTTCAGTCACAATCATTTGGTGTACAAAGGAAGAGTGGATTTTCAACAGGTGCTTTTTGTCAAAGACTTGATGTCCATTAATTCTCAGGAAGTTAACGAGCATTCCCACCTGTCATATATGGAGACGTCCCAGGATGGACTATGTTAACATCAACATTTGATACATCTTAACAAACTAAATTAAGGAGACTAACATGGAGTATGACATAGTTAGCTGACATATGATTTTATCTGTTAAGCATATTGTCAAGGTTTCATTTAGGTTCATGCGTAGGAAAAAACACTTATTGAGAGATATGGGTCCCTTAAATGAATTACATCGAGGGATTAATTCTTATTCGCTTATCAATTAAACCTGCTGGTAGCACCTGGTGTACAAATTTCATCTTCTTTAATTTATGGAATAATATACAGCTTCGTCTACTAAAAAATTCTGATAAGAAACGGTTACCTACTGATCTTAATGAAGATTAAAAACTAGGGACGACAGTTGGAGGGAAGAAGTAGTTTGCCAACAATTTATTTAAGACCCATAAGAGCTAAATAATTAATGAAAATACACAGCTCAACAGCTATTCCCCTGTCAATCATGACACGCACCTTCGTGTCAATATTTTTGGTTTGTGATGATGACTTGACAACTACATGAGATAGATAACACTCGTAACTCTTCAAACAATACTAGTATTCATGATGTTTTATTGGTACTTGTATCCATGATGTGCAAAATCAACAGTAATTAATGCAAGCTTGCTTTGCATGTACTAAAATGGCATGAATTAATGGGAGTAGATATTTTGGACCTAATGGTCAAGTTTTTGAAGGAGAAAGTAAAATGTTTCGTATGTTCCCAGGATGTAGCTACCATGATATGATGAAAATGATTTACAAAAAGTTGATATTACAATGCGGTCAATATGTCTCTCGATTGACTGCTAGATGTGCATCAGACAACCCGGTGCAGTGGGTTGCTGTGGATATTGTAGATGATGACGATGTAGCGTTAGTTATAGAGCATGCATATCGGAAGGAGGAAACCCCAGATTTACCGAATTTTATGCGGAATTAAGCTGTGGTAGACAATCAAGCAGTCAACATTATATCCAACCCATTAGGTCTATTGACATTAACAGAGAGTCGCTGGTGAATCCCGAAGACAGAGATGTATCCCCATCACCACCACTACATTACAATACAATGAAAACAACAAAATGGAACCTAACACAACACTGAATATGCTTATCTCGTGATTGCGCAAACGCCCAACGTCATAAAAACCTGCCTGTCTAAGCTACGGCTGGATCTCCTCAGGTATAGCCTAATGATCGTGTGTCACGACATGCCTAACATTAAGAACACGATCCCGCATGGTCGGATCAGCCTGGGAATTCCACACATAAGTGAATATATGTTTCTCCTGTAATGTAAGGAGACTTCGTATCGATGGACCGGGGTCAATGACGCTCAACGCATACTCAGGCGATGGGGTTAGTGGAACATATTCATCGTGATTCATTACTCTATATCGAAATTTTTTCACAAAAATTCAATACATAAATACATTAAAAAATTATAACATACACCTATTTTATAAATTATAAAATTACTATATGCACAACACACATATTACTAAGCTACTTAAATATAAATATTAAAGTAACCACAATATGAAATAATAAAATTAAGGTAAACACAACTATTAAGGTATATTTAATTATATACTAAAAATTATTTATTTTAAATGATTATGTTACCAATGGATCAAATAATAAAATTAACACACACACACACACATATATATATATATAATTAAACACAATTAAGGTTATATTCTTTTAATATAATTTTTTTATAAATATTTAAATAAATTGATATGTTTCACATTATATTTATTAACTATAATATATATTTAATTTTATTAGTGTTCTCTCAAAACCGATATGGAGGACATCCAACATCGACTTTTCAGAAGCCGATGTGGATAAAACTTACAACATCAGTTTTCTGGAGAACCGATGTAGGTTATGTTTTTTCAGCATAGACAACTTTGCATGATGTGATATTATCGATTGTGGCAATGACTCACCAAATTTTATTTTCCTAAAAACTTTTCAGAAATATAGTAAATTAATTGTATAAAATCAACGTCTCAAATTTTTTTAGTAAGATGTTGAATTTGTGTATTTAGAATAAAAAAAAAAATATTTCACTAAAGATGATGAATTAAATTTTTCAACAATGAATTATTAATAAAATTAATTATATTATTTGATATCAATATTATCAACTTAAAAGAAATAATAGTAGTATATAAGAAAACCGACCATCTATTTGTTCATTTATTAATTACAATCTTGTTTAATATATATATTACCTTAATAATCTGATTAATCAGAAAATATATCTTAATTCATTTGAAATTTAATTAAGTGATAAATAAAATTTGACTAATAATTATTTTTATTAAGAATTAAATTCAAATATTACTAGAAAAAGTCAACCTTAACTTCACATTAATAATTTAATCATTTGTATTGAATTGTATAATATTATATACTACAGCACGTAGGGCACGCATAAAGAAAAGAAGACTAGACATTGCAATTTCTAATTTTATTTTATTCCATCTGCAGCAGCAGGTGTGACATACAACATTTACTTGAAGAACTCCATAACCCAGAGGTCACAGACAAAGCATATTGGGAAATGCACTTCGCTGCAGTTGTTACCTTGGGGTCAAATGGAAGAACTCCCTCCACAACAATCACCTTTCCATCACTAGGAATTGCATCATAACAGTTCCTCAACACCTTCGAGCACACTTCATCGCTCCAATCATGAAGCACTCACTACAAAAGTACAAATCAATTTCAGACCACCCATAGGCATATTTAATTAATTCAGCTATCGGGAATAATAAATTTAATGAGACCCATGCTCGAGGTACATCATAAAGTAAAGGAAAGAACAATTTAGGGTTTAGGTGGCTTGATTTAAGTTTTTTTTATTTTTATTTTAAAAAAATAAAAAATAAAAATAAAAATACATTTAATAATAATTTGGAAAATATTTTTTATTTGAATTTTTTTAAAAAAAAATAGGTCTAAAACTAAAAATAACATATCAACATTTTCAATTTTTTTATAAAAAAATAAAAATATGATAAAACTTTAAAATATTTTCTTTTCGATACATAGTTTATAAATATTAAAAATTTGAAAATAAAAAAATAGAAAATAGAAAATAAATATTCAAAATAAAGACGATCTTAATACCCACCAACCTCAAAATTGATACCCTTAATGTGAGGGTATTTTGAAGTGATTATGTTTAGAGTGACCCCAGGGCCTCCACCAACATCAACCAGTCTATTGATGTGCTCAAATTCCTTGTAGCATTCAACAATCTTCTTCATGATTAAAGTCGCACGGTTGGTCATTGCTGCCATGATCGAAAAGCTGATTGAAGCTCGGGTTCATGTTGGAATACTCGAATACGTATTTGCCATGGGGCCCGGTTGAATGGAATACCTCCTTCATGAATTGCACCTTGGAATTATGGACACAGAAGCTTTCGTTTTAGTAAGTCTTTACAGGATCTTACGTGATAGAGTTAACACATACAGGAGTATACTCCTCATTAAATTGTAAATAAATTTATGGAGAAAAGTTTTTGATGCAGTAACAGTAAGCAATTGTTCAATGGTTTTTATCCTATAAATTAAGCATTTTATATTATTTGTCACATTTTAAAATAAACTTGACTATATTAATAATAATCTAAAATGTGACTGATGCACTTGGATCCTCTCCTACAATGTAACCAGGCAATAGACCAAAACATGGCAGCTCGTGTTAGGAAAAATTATTATATCGTCCAAGAGATTGACTATTTATTATCTATGTCAATTTTCACATATAAAACGTAGTTTAATTTTATTAATTTGCAATAAAGGTACATAAAACTCTATTGTGTCACACGCAGAGACGGCTGTTTGATAACTTTTAATTTTTTTGTTTACCAAATGGGCCTCTTTTAAAATATATTACGGCATTGATCTATTTTTATCAAAGATCCGGTCAAACCGTGATTTTGACCATCAAACTTAGTGGCACATAATTTTTTTCTTGAAAAATTAATCAAATTTCACATAAATTACTGAGATTTTGAAATTGGTATTATTACTAGTAGTTTCATCTATGGCCTACGTGCCATGCCACGTGGTCAATTTAAAAATTTGATTGGATCTTTGATCAAAATAGAAGCATGTTGATCTATATCTTTTAAAAGAGACAATATATTTAGATCATAACCGTTTAAAACTGACCCAAAATGATCAATCAACAAATTCACCACAATTATAGACACACGTAATCTCAAACCATCAAGACTTCAGAGTGAGCCAGAAGCAAAAAGTATTTGGCCACAGGGTTCATGCCATAGAACCGTTGCAGATGTGGAGGAGGACCATGTTGTTGATCAGCAACGTACCACTGTGCAGTCAATGATGGAGTGAGATACTAGGAGCCTTAATTAGGATACGATCCAACATTGTGGCTCCTTCTGAATTCTTGCATGGAAGCTTGGCTGCAATGTCCTTGGCAGATAATTTGGCAACTTCACCTGCTTTGGCTATGATGTCAAAAATGCCAAGCTTGCTGAGTGCATGGCCATGGATAGCACGCTGGGTTCACTAGCTGCATGGCGTAGGTGTAGCTGTTTTCTTCTTCTTCCACCATTTCTTTCTTACTTTTTGGATCAACATCTATTGTTTGTCCTGCTTTTTCCATTAAATTAATTCAAAAGGCGCAAAGTAAAAACTTATTCAGCAGTGATATTAATTTGTACGCTGAATGGCATGGTGTGCAGGAATGATATACCAAAGTAAATGTGTAAATATTTTAAAAGAGCAGCAACCAGCAAGCAACTTAATTATCAGTATTTTGACGGAAATTAATCAAAGAGTGGTTAACATAAAAAAAAAAAAAAAAAACCCAATGAAAGAGATTCGTTTCTTTTCATACCGGACACTCAATTATAATACAACCATGAGAAACACAAAACTTTTAAAATACATTATCACCATCATTCATGCAAGAATTGAGTAATTGGTAAGATTGTTTATTACTCAAATTAATATTGACGATAGATAAATTTTGATTATAATTTGAAGCAGAAACGGATCATTCAATAAGGATTCAGAGCAACACAAATAACGGAATCACAATATAAGAACCTTACTTTGAGGAAAAATATAAGAAACAAAACAGAGGAATGAATGAAAGGAACGAGGAATTATTATTTCAATTTATGCATATCTACTTTTTAACGGTGTATTACAAGAATGGCTATTCCCATATTTAATTAGTGGTTGAAAACTTAATTGTGATTAATTAGTTTTATATATGGAGTGAAATGCTGATCAACACATAGGCAACATGAACATAAAATAGGGTAGTAAAAATGAAGATGTTAAGGTGGATGTGTGGATATATGAAGATAGATAAGATAAGAAATAAGGATATTTGAAAAAAGGTATAAGTGGTACCGGTATGTGAAAAGATGAGGAAACATATATTGAGGTGGTTTGAGCATGTTACGAGACGACCACTAGATGCTATGCTCCCGTAAGAATAAGAGTTTGTTACCAAGAGCTCGACACAAAGAGAGATAGAGGTCGATTGAAACTTATATGGGGAAAGGTATGTCTTAGGACGGAGTGGAAAAAAGCTATAAGTTTGGTGGAGGGTTAAACCTATTAGTAATTCTATGTTTCAGTCATTCCCTTATTTTAGTTATTTTCCTCTTCTTTTCTCTCTTATTCCTTTCACCTCTTTTTCTCTCTTTTGTCTTATTTCCACTTTTTTTTCCCTCTCCATTTCTCTTTTTGCCTCATTTACTATTTATCATTGATTTCATCTACCACCGATCCTAATTAACTTGGATTAAAGATATTGTGGATGTTTACGTTGTATATAATTCGTTTGTGGCATAATATTGACATGTATAAACATATAATTTGGCTATTGAAATGAGTAGAAGAAAATGGTTAACGGTATAATTCAATTATATGAAATTCATTAAATTGTATTAAGTGAAATAAGTAAAAAAAATATAACAAAAATAATGAATAAGACTAAAATTGTAATAATAATATACGCTCCTTTTGTGTCTTGTTAGGCAAAAGAAAAAATTATTGTAAGTTGAAGATATAAAGTAAAAATCAGATTATTTATTACTTATTTATAATATAGCATTAAACAAAAAAAAACATGAATATATATATATATATATGAAAAGTTTGAACAATAATCATCAAAACATAAAATAACTAAAATGAGAAACCAAAAAAAACTCAGAGAGAGAATATAAGGATTAATAAAATTAAGCACATAAAGTGTGTTTAGTTGTGTAGAAAAGAAAAGAATATAAGAGAATTAAAAAAATATTTGAATTAAAAAAGTATGAAACCAACATTATTTTTGAAAATTTATTCATGAACAGTACTTTCTTCTCCACAACCAAACACACTCTATCATAGTGAGGGGAAATCTGGGCCGAGAAATTTGCACCTGGGCCTGCTCTAGTTGTTCTGCTTCAACTACTCAATATACAGAAAATGTAAGAGAGAAAAAACCGCATTTACTACACATAATGTTCATTTCAAAAGAATAAAAAAAATATAGACAGATATGTGCCGTAGTCTATGTCTTTCCACTCGTGACAAATAATTTGTAGCATGTGAATGTAGTATGAAAAAATCTAGATGATGAATGATGTACGCCTGTAAGCTGTAAGGGCAGTAATACCAATCACCTTTCTTTAAAGCTACACGGTTACTTATCAATATTCAATATATTATCAAATTGTGATTTTCAAATGAAAATGCTAGAAACACAAGAAGGCTAACATTTTGGTGATGATTGACACAGCAACAACAATGATATGCTACTAGTAGCTTAGCAACAACTTGTTTGATTTTGGATTTATTTGATTGAATCCAACATGTATTCTTCAATGTAAACATAATGATGACATCATGATATGATATCATTAAAACTATAAAAAAAATGCTTAAGTTTGCAAAGAACTCCCACACTCAAGGTATATTATAATAAATGTGCATATAAATTATATTTTTTTTCACATTCAAATAAACACATGCAGCATATAGGTATTTTTACGGATTGGGCTTAAGCCAAATTTGTACAATGACTATCCTTGGTCAGAACTGAATTAGCCCAAAATCACAAGCATTAGCGTTAACATATACTCATGAACAATTAATCACACATTGATCAAAAGAAACGTTGTTTTGTCGTCACACATAAATTGGATATTATTGTTCAACCTCACGATAGTAACAATAAAACTTAGGAGATTGAGGATCTCCATCCACTTAAAATACATCGAGTCAACCTTCAATAGAAGCCTAATCTAAAACTAGTTGTCCAACTCAAACATGTTAACTATTCTCAACGAACACATCAATATTGTTCAAAGAAATATTATATTTAATTAAACTTTATTGTAAATATTATTAAAATATATTTTTTAAATATAAATCATCTTACTTTAAATTATTTTAAATAAAATTAAATTATAAAATCAAGATTATTACAAACATCTATCCAAACGCACACATTGTTCTGTTTTTTTATCCATCAACTTCTCTTGATTAATTTCGTGCATGCCTTTCTTTTCTGCTTTTGATTCCAAACAAACGTGAAACCCCATAAGAATGATCATTCGAAATGTTTTAAAAAATATAGAATAATTCAAAAAAGACATGAAACAGAAGAAAGGATCTTTGATTTATTTTTAGCAAGAACATGAGTAATTTAAAAATTATCATGTGTATTAACAATAACAATCAATACACGTAAATCATATGATAATTTCTTTTATTTGTGTATAAAACGATCTACATAAAAATTTCAAAAACTCTAAAGACCTGATCACCTAAATTAAAAGCTCATTGGTGTTTAATTCAAAATGAGATAAACTAAGTTCTTCAACTAGTGTGTGCGCATTTTTGTCAGCAATATGGTTGAGCTAATTTAATCTTGAGTCTTGAACATGTCCACGCAGGTTTCTTTTGAAAGCCCTCTGTTCCAGAACTTGTCATAGTATTCTCTGTATGTGAAGTTTGTGTACTGCGCAGGATGTTCATTGTCTACGAGTTTGGGTGCTGGTTTTATCAATGCATCAGGTGAAGGACAGTAAAATGTTGGAATGGACATTCTCTCCTTCTCACAATTCACCAGTGCTCGATGCAACACACTCTTGTACCTATCGTTGCTTATCACCTATTTTTCCAAACCCACAACAACGAGTATAAGAATTTATAATTACACAAGATGTCTAATTCAAAATAAATAAATGAATGGAAATATTGTCACTCTAGCCACATTCTTAACTTTAATTTTGTATTTGTATATATAGAATCAACATACTTTTATAAACTCTGCACATAAAATATAAATTACTGATTCATATAATTCATATGTTATCATAAACCCGCGTCATGTATGGTACATATGACTCAATTTGTGTTTACTAATAATAATAAACTATGATAGCATTATTGATTAATGAAGGTATGATACTCGTGTTCATCAATAATTAACAAGATCGGATGCGGTTGGAGAGATAAGATACAAGTCTAGCTAACAAATATACATAAAATATTAGTCAAGGAGTATATATAAATATATAATACATCTCATTAAATATTTTTGGTTGTTAAAAAAGTAATATAAAATAGTACTTCTTATTGGGCAATTCTACTTCTCATTAAAGATCTGATGTAGAATTATTCAAGCTATTCAACGGGGACGAATCTATACACGGCGGGTTTTAGAGGCAATTGTCCCCATTAACTTTAAAAAAATTCTGAATGTAATATACATATGTAATTATAAATTGTGTGTCCATAATTTAAAATGTAATATAAAAAAGTAATATATATTATAATTATTGTCTTTACTAAATTATTTGTATGACTATTGCCCTCACTAAATTATCATCTTTTTTAATATTAAAGTAATTAAAATGATATTTTAACGATTTCAGAATTTCAATAATTTTAAGAATTAATCATTCACCTTTTTTTTTTGTGCAAATCATACACCCTATTTGAGGAACTGATTAATTTGACCATAAATTCTTATTGAGATTGGTTGTCTTTCTTGACTCTGCAAGAGATATTAACTTTTTATATACCAAAAAATTCGATACACCTTATTTCAGAAACAAACTACTCCGTAATTTGACGGATTTCCCTAATCTATCAGACTATTAGTATTAACAATTAATATCCCAACTGGATCGAGAGTCACGTTTATCTTCCTTTTCCAAAAAAATAAAAATGGTTATAGACGTGGAAGTAATAATAACTAATTAGTAATAGTAATTAATTAATTAATTTGAATATCGCATGCTAAAAAGAGAAAGACACACCTAGAAAATTTATAATAGTACTAGTAAAGCCTAAACAGATGTCAGTGAGTTCCATTACAACGATTCTGACATTAAGAAAAAAATAAATAATAACTATATAATTAACATTTAATATTTCAAAGTTGAGGGAACAAAATACCTGAATTTGGTCACCAATATTGACAATGAAGGTGTTAGGGACAGGATTGACGGTTAGCCACTTGCCATCATAGAGGACTTGCAAGCCAGGGACCTCATTTTGGAGCAGAATAGTAATTGCATTTGGGTCAGCATGAGCTGGCAAACCATACGTTAACTCTGGCTCAGGACATGGAGGGTAGTAGTTTATGGCCAGGTGCTGCCCATGTTTCCCCAGTGCTTTGTCTATGTAATCCCTTTCCAAACCCAAACTCTCTGAGATTGCCTCGAGCAATTTCAGTGATAACCCTCTCATCTTTCTACTATACTCCGCCACATCTTCCCTGAAATATTTAATAACATCCATCACAAATTAAATGATAAGCTAATTTTTACAATAATTATCGTTAAAATTTTTGATAGATCATGTAATTTTCATCAGTGACATTTTTTTCATGTTGAATATTATTATTATGCATATTATAGACAGTAAAACTTTATCTGGAGTGTCTATATATCTCAAAATTCAAAAACTCTTGAACATTATTTAAATTGAAACATCCTTCTGTCAGCTAATTAATTAGCCGATACTAAATCATATCTATCATTTTTTTGATTAATCGATAGTATATAAATTTTTATCATCACTGTAATAGTCTATAAAAATTAAGTAAAAAATAAAACATATATATAATAGTACATAATTAACCTGAAAGATGGAGGGTTGCAAGGCCATTCCTGAATGTAATCCTCAAGGGGATGGCAGTGAAGTCTCAAGAAGTCTCTCCAGTTGGAAACTTTCTCAGTCTTGACATTGAAACTGGTGGAGAGTCTTGTTGTCTTGGATGGGTCATCAGAGTAATTCTTCAGCCTCTCACTCTCCGGCAAACCAAAAAACTCTTTTGACACATTCACCATCTTGCTCACCACCTCCTCCAGAATCCCATGGTTCACAATCTTGAAAAATTAAACCACCCACAAGCAAAATTATTACTTTTTTGTATAATTGAGGGCAACAATAATAATGAAATTTCATCAAACCAAAGTAATAAAATTATAAGTTATAACAATATATGACTATATGTAGTGTATATAGTTTGATATGTACTTGAAAGAAGCCATAAGTTTGGCAAGCATGCGCAATGTTTTGGATGATTTGGGAATGATTGGAACCACCAAGGCCTTGAAGGTCGATGATGGGAATAGAAGCAAGGGAGGAGTGAAGTTGCTGAAGGTTTGGACGGTCAACAATGGGCCTGATGAAGTTAGAGGGAACGCGATCAATGGTGGAGGCTAGGTCGGTTAACAATGGCTTTGTGGCGGCCATTGCTAGCTATGGATGATGCTGTGTAGATTACTGCTATGACAACATGATGGGGTTGGTATCTGAATTTATATTGTGGTCATGGGGGGTAATCAATTGTGCTTCAGCCTTACGTAGTATGCATGACTTCAGCACTAGACCCACTTATGATGTAATAATATATAATATCTTCACTACACACATGGTAATGTTTTAAAAACAAGTTTTATTTTATCAAAAAAAAAAAAAAAACAAGTTTTATATGCAAAATTTATACGAATCCCAAGTACGTATCTGACATGTCCACTAATGAATCGCAAGGGCATATCCTACATCAATTTTATAGGCAAAAGTGAAGTACATAATAAAGTACGTGAGACTAATTATTTTTTTAGTTTTTTAAATTGGAGGTTTATTTTTAATTTTTAAATAAAAATTTATATTTTTAATCTCTTAAATTCTAACAGACTAAAAATAATATTTTTTTTAAAATTGAGGGGATTAAAAATATAATTTTTTATTTAAGGAATTAAGAAATAGACACATTAAATTAAGTGACTAAAAATATAATTAAACCATAAAATTAACATTATATATATTCATTTAATCATTTTCTCAAATCTCATACTTATTTCATTTTCTTCTTTTATATATATATATATATATATTTCCTCTTTTGTTATTATAGCACTTATTATATAAATGTCATATACTTTCACTTTCTTTTACTTCCATATACCTAAGGCTATGTTTGAAATGAGGGAAAAAATGAAAAGATGGCTTCACAAAGCAGGCTGAAAATAGGTCAAAACAATCTCAATAAGTCAAAAAAATCAACTTGACCCCGTCTAGAAAATAACTTGGTCTGATAAAAATTCATGGAACAATTCAGATCGGAACAATTATACAGCTAATTAATCAACTCAGTCGATGATAAGTAACTATACATATGATGCAACGATGTAGGATTTTCTGCAATTCGATCAAGTTCAATTCCATAGATTTTTATACCCATTCCAATTCCATAGCATTTTATATGTACCCATTCCGGAAAAGTTTTAAGCTTCAAATAATAAAAAAATTGCATATTTTAAATTTTAAATTATTTAATTAAAACTGCGCGAGACTGCCGCAGTTTTAGAAGTCGAAATATCTAGGTGAATTATAATAATTTTATATAATACAAGTTTACATTTTGTCGGATGCAAGAATATATACAGTTTACATTTTTTTGGATGTTAGGATTTTTATCAGCCCGGATTAACAACAATTATTTTAATCTAACATAAGTATCAGAAGTCATACACGACACGACAACTGATATAAATGGCAAGATGGCAATCTCCTCTTCCTTTTCATTTCTTTGGAGCTAATTAATTTAACTTTTTATTTTCTTTTAAAGGGAAATATTATAATGTTTAACCATTCTACGTTTAACATACCTGTAATGAGCAGGGGGGGACTAGTAAAATTTTGATAATATTATTTAAGAGACCATGAATAATGTTATAAAGATGACATTTCTTTTACCCCACAAAAACATTATAATATATAAGGAATACAACTCATGATACATCATTAAAATGTAATAACTCAATAAACAAATTAAAGATTATGTACCAAAAAACAAATCAAAGATGGTAGAAAAAACTATTTCTCTGAGTATGCTATCTCTATATATCCACTTAATATTATATAATGACCAAACCACATTATATATAGAGAGATGAGGAGTATGTGGTCAAGATTAAAAAAAAAAAATATATATATATATATATATATAATTTTTTTAAGTATTCGTGTGATTATTAATTAACTTTTGATCTTAATGATTTTATATAATTAATTGTATAGCTTAAATTTATAATTCTCAAATTTTTCATATAATTTTTTTTACTTGTGAATACATCTTACATAAAATATGTTAAGAAGAGAAGCGAGTTCTTTGGGCGGAGGCTAATATTTAACAGTAAAACATTTAATCTTTCTTCAAAATTTTTAATTGAAGTTTTTGAAATAAAATAAATTAATTAAAAATGGTTGAATGGAAATGGGAGGGGTATTGAGGAGTGGCACGGGTATATATTCTTAATATTTAATTTTTTTTAAAATATTAAATATATTTAGCTCTTTACTTAATACATTCATCACAAAATATTGAAAATACATAAAAAAAATATTATTTTTGTTATATAATCACTCTCTGTCTTTGTTTGGAAAATGGAATTGGTGAAAAGGAGGTGAATGATTCTCATTTCTCAAAGGAAAGAAAACATCTAATTTTTAATCTTCTTTTTTTTGGTTTTTTAGTAAAATTGAAAAGAAACACTTGAACCTATGCAAAAAAGTGTTTCTTCTCAAAATGGGGAGAAAAGGAACACAAGATAACTTATTTTGAGAATAATTAACAACCTAAAATATCATCTCTATTTCTATTATTTTTTCTTTTTTCACTTTCTTTCCATTCACCTCCTTCCTTAATCAAATAAATTGATATATACTCATATTTTCCTTTGGAAAAAAAAAATGTAAGGCTTCACTTGATTGAGTGGATACACGACAGATTATTTTAGTGAAGATAAAAAAGGATACGATTTCATCATTCGTCATCTTCCAACAAAGAAAAGAAACAAAAAATTTAAACGGATCCCATATTAGTGTATGATATCACTCCAAATTGAGATGGAAAGGGAGAGGAAGAAGGTTTTTTTTACTCAAAAGACTAAAATATATATTTAAGTATATTACATTTTTTTATTTAATATATTATGTCATGGTATACACATCTTTTTTCTTACTTTTTACTTTCTACACATCTATAACCCAACAAGTGAAAAGAAAATGTTTATTTTTTTCCCTTTCATTTTCTCGTATATTAAACAACCTAAAAAATCATATTAATTATCACTTCTTGTTTTTTTCATTTTCTTTCTTAAACCAAACATATCATAACCTCTATTTTATTTTGAGATAGATTGAAATAAAGGAAAAATAAAAAGGAAAATAATAATAAGATAAGTGATGATATGATACAATGAAAAAATATAAAAATAAGATGCTAAAAATAAAATAGAAGACTATTAGTATGTAGGGATTGTAAAATGAGCCTAATCTGAAGGGTCGGTCTGTTTGGCCCACGAAAAAATGCGGGTCAGTTTGAGATTTTGAATCCACATTCATTAAATAAATCGGACCAACCCGGTTCACAAAAATGTGGGCCAGGACCGGGCCAGCACACCAGGCCAGCAGCCCACCAATAAAAAATAATAAAATATTTAATAGTTAATTAAATGAGTGACTTAGAGGAAGAGTGACTAAGAAGAAGTGAGTGATTTTAAATCCTTGATCCTAATACATTTTTATTTGGAACCTAATATGAGCTATACTACATGTACAAATATGTTTTGATTATCTTGAAACAAATTTCTAAGAATTTACTAAGACTTAGGAGCTAATTGAAAATCATTGTTAGACATATATTCTTTGTTTGCTTTTGTTTCTATTAGACATGTATTTTATATTAAAAATCATTGTTATAGGATTAAGTTAGTACATTATTAATTTTTAGTATAAATAATTACATTTGAATTTTTTTAATAATTTTTTTATCTTTTTTTAAAAAAAATATATTTTTTATTTTTAAAGTCGACTGACTAGATGGTCCATTAACCCATTTTAAAGTGGAATGGACTAATATTTTCAGTCCATTTTATAAAAGTGGACCAGTCCAACCTAATCTATTTTTAGGTGGACTGACTCATTTTATCATCCCTATTAATGCGGTATTTACAGTGGACCAGTAAATTTTGTGACCATTATTTGTGAGTCGTTAGATTAATCTCATTCTGTACACTGCATCCTCCTATCAGATTATTCTTCCTCAAACTTTGTCCCCCACTCCCCTAACACTCCTACCGTCAACCACTGCTCGCCTCCGCCGGAGAAAATTTGTGACGGTGATATTTCCGTAAACATTGCAAGCGTAACTTTGCCTGAACCACGTTCGTAAACAAAGCCCCACCACCATCTTCACCATCAACGTTGTTGCATAGAGCCATAGACCCACTTTTGATGAAACATAACACAAAATGCGACGACACCTCCAGAGACTCCATGCCACGGGTTGCTTCGGTTTTGCAAGACAATGCGTGGTGGATCCACTAATTTGGTCCGATAATGATAAAGCTGCAATTTTTGTGTTGCTTTTTAAGACCCAAATTGCAAGAGAACGACCTAAATAGGGACAAGATCTCAAACCTTAGTAGATCTGGTGCATCACGTTTTCGTTTCAGAGATGGAGCCGTTGTTTGATGGTGTTTGAATCTAGTGTGGTGCGGGTGTCGGGTCATCGGAGAAGAAGCAGAAAAAAGACGGGGGAAAAATGACACCGCCGTCAGAAATCGCCTCTAGCGGTGGCGCACAGCAAAGAGAGACGCTGCGGAAGGTTGGAGAGGAATTTACTGTGTTGTATGTACAGTAAAATTTACGTCTTAAATCAATTCAATGGCAACAAATAATAGTCCACGATCAACTATTTACCTTGATGTTTCACCGTTGATGTGACCTACGATTACATGATTATAAAAATCATATTCCTGTAATACTTTCTTTTGCTTTTTTCAAAACAATTAATTAAAAAAGACCACTCCAATTTCTTTTTCGACGACCGTATTAATGGACGACCATCATCCACCGGTTGAAGGTTAGGTTGGCACTCAGAGTGCAACTAATATGCATAGTCACGTGACACTCTTTATTTTGGAAAATAAAAACTTAAAGATTTTATTTTTAAAAAAATTGTTCCAAAAACTAATTTTTCAATTTTTTATTTAATAAGTGAAAAATCAATTGTCATTCATTTTTTTCTAAACATACCATAATTATAAATTATGAAGAAGAATTATAGTGTATTTTTTCTGTTAGATTTTTAGTTATACGCTACAAAATATTAAAAATGATTTTTTACTAATATGTTAAAATGTATAATACTTTTAAATCTTTAATGAGAGATATAAAAAATGTTATAAAGAGTTTTAGAGTTGTGGTGAGGACAATTAAACTCAGTGTAATATCAAAATATGCTTTATTATTAAATATTAAGTATAGAAAACACAGTAAATATAATAAGTATAATGAATTTTAAAAGGTATGATAGCCAACCAAAAGTCATGTGACCTGATTGAAAGGAGAAGGCATTGATTGAAATTGACGTTTGAATTGAAGAGATCAATAGAACATTAAATATCATGTCGTCATGTAAACTGAAAATTGGTTTGTTCATCCGTCAAAAGTTTAGCGGTGGTGGAAGAAGTTGAATTGGTTTAAATGAGTATGTATTAAAAATTTAAAATTAAATATGTTTTTATTATATATAATTAATATTATTTGAGTAAAAAAATTTATTCATATTTTAAAATTTTAAATAAAATAAATTGATCGATCTCACCTACCAATTTTAATAGATTTTGATCTAATCAACTGCATAATCAATGATAAAATCGAACTGATTATGGTACCGATTTTAGATTCAATCGATTGGACCCCCTATTCTAATCAAATTTTAATAAACATGCATGTAATTGAAAGTGTAAATATTATTATTATTATTATTATTTGATCACTTATCAATTTCAGACTTTGTGTAATAATTGAGGGTGTGTTTCATTGAAGAGAATAAATTATTGTTTAGAAGAAATTTTAAAATAATAATGCAGATCTTGTATCTCTTTTTCTCTATTTTAATCAAAATATTTTTTTTCTTCTATTTTTATCTTTTACACAATTAAACATACTAAGGGTTAGGATAGAGAAAAAAAAATAAGGTAAACAAAAATTGTTTTAAAAATTAGTGATAACCAAACACTTTTATCCCTTTATTTTAATTCAAATATTTTTTTTCTTTCTATCCTACCAACCTCACCTAAAAGAAGTAGTAAGATCTTTTAGGAGAGAGAAAAGTATACTGCACAGAAGTTAGGAAATATTATACTACTTCATACGTCTCATAATGTTTATCTTCTAAAAAATTTTTCACAGATGAAAAAATTATTTTTTATAATTTTATAAAAATAACTTTATTATTATTAATTTATTTATAATGTTTATTTTTCATCATTAATACTTCAAAAAAGTATAAGTATAAAATAATAATTAATATTAGATTAAAATAAAATAACAATTTTAAAAAAAATTCTTATGCTATAAATATTATGGACAGATATATAAAATAGTATTTTTCTTTTAAAATTACTCCGTATTTCCTATGCTGTTGGGCGTTGTTATTGACATTGACACATTCCTAATAACTATTTAGAACCCCTTAATTTAAACATGTTTTCTTTCTTTCTTTTCAAAAAAATACGCCTAACCTTCAACGCTCCTCATAATACAAAGGAAACAAGGTAAAAAAATTTGACAACCCCCATAACAGGCCGATAGGATGGTGACTTTTAACATTAGATAACTTAGATATTATTTTTTTAGTATATTCTTTTTTTTTTTTATAAAATCCTTTTAGTATTATTTTATTTTATTTTCTTTTATAAATATTAGATGATGTGACTTGAATGATTGTTATTTTTTTAAAACTCTCATTTAACATAGGTAATCATCAAATAAAGAATATCAATTTTATATTTATCTCTTATAACTTTTTTAGTTATAAAATTTAGGAATAGTGGTAGCATAATCATTTAGTGCCATTTCAGAATTTTTAATGGTTCATAATAGTTTTAAATATCATAGACTATTTTTTCATGTATCTTATATCATACTATTATTAACATATATCTATGATATTTTTAGATATATTTCCATTTTTATTTGACAAAATTCTTATCAATAATATTTTATAGTGATAAATTGCTAATAAAATTTTTTCTTAGTAACAACAGCAAGATGCTACATAATCATAATCCAACTGTTTAAATTTGGTAGTATTAATTTTAAAATTCAGATGCCATGAACTCATTGTTTGAAATACAGAGAATTATTCACATGTCTATCTAACAAAATCATATAATTGAGATTCAAATTTTCTAGATTATTTTTGTTCACAGTCTACTAAGATTATCTTATCTTATTTTAAAATGTTAATCACATTTTTGGTGGATTATGTGGTATTATATCACTCTTAATTTTTTAAAAAAAATTTCACTCCAGTAATATATTTTATTTTGAGATTTCAAATCATATTTTTAGGTTCTATAAGGAATTCATTTTCTAATATTTAATATAAATTATTTTAAGATAATTAATTATATATGTAAAATAAAAAAAATTAAATGCCCCTACACCACTCCTCCTTCCCCTCCCTCCCTCATTGTTTTCTCTCACGTTCTCCTACCACGCAGTCTCTCCTCCCTCCCCTTTGCAAACCTCACCTCCACCAATCACCATCTTCTCCACCTGCAAACCAAACCCCTATCCTCACCTCCCTCTGACACGTACAACAAACACTCACCTTCTTTTTTGTGGCAATTGCTTCTCGTGGGTCTCTGTTGGAGAGAGAAATAAAAAAGTAAAAAAAAATACGAATCTTGGTGATTCTTGTGAAAGAATCAAATCTAGTTGTGAACTCCAATAATAAATCTTAAAAAGATTACAATTTAAAGTTAAAATCTCCTTTCAAAAATCAATCACTGTTAAAGATATCCTAACCTTAGCCTCATGCATGTCGGCAAGATAACATTTCCCAAAATTCCTTTTAGTGACGATGGGCCACTCTGACAATTTCCAGTTGTGCATGGCTTCATCCCATCCTTTCGTATGGCGTTTAATCAGTTTTCACAAACAAGGCAATATATGCGGTAGCATACGCAAAGGCTGGCGTCAAATTCACTGTGCAATTGATGACCCCACAACACCTTCGTCACCCGTCAATATAAATCCTTCTTCTTGCTTTCAAACTTTCTTTAATTACAATACTATCCTACCGTATTTCAGCAGTGTAATTCGTATAAAAAATAATAAAATGCGTTCACAAATTAATCATTAAAAGGTAAAAAAAATAAATTTAATTTTTAAATATATAAAAATATGACAAATTGATCTCGTTATTAAATTTATTAAACTGATTTTACATTTAAGTTATAAAGTTTAATGATCAATTTATCATTAAATTATTTATTGAAATAATTTATCCTACTTTTTACATATTAAAAAATTTAATTTAATTTTTCTTCTTTTAAAAACTAATTTATCAATACCTAACATTTTTAAGGACAGATTTAAATATTTAACCTTTCTTTTTATTAGAGATGCTCAAATAATTGAGTACCATCATGACATCATTAAAAGTATGTAGTAAAAAAAAATTTCTTTTAAATTTTTATTAAATTAAAACAATTTCACATTAAGGTTTGATTTTTGGTGGTGGTGAGTTTTTTATTATTTTGTTTTTAAATGTAATTTTCAAAACAAAAATATTTAATAAAAATTGAGTAAAAGTGATTTTTAACTAATTTTAGAAATATTTTTACGTTCATTCTCATAATCAAGAAAATATTTTGTAAATTTATTTTTTAGTTTTAGAAAAACACACACACACATCATACATTTGATAATGTTCTTTTCTATTGTCACCATCTGCACAATTACCACCACCTCTAAAGGGACAGCCATCATCATATTTTATGAAAATATTTATTATTTTTCATTTTTATTTCTTTTTTTATATTATTTATCAAATCTCTTATTTCTACTAATTAGTCTTTGGTCCAAGTGAAATTATATTCAATCTTTTTAAACAAAATTTCATATTTGAATCTTATTGATAGAAAAAAAATGTGATTAGAAATAAAAAATCTCATTTAAGATAGTCCATGACAAAAATTAGTCATACTTTATATTAATAATAGGATTATAAAAAAAATCTCATATCTTTTTTTTCTTTGTGTTCTACCTCTCACTTCTTTAATAGGTATATACACTCAAAAAATGATGTCAAGTAATATTTTTTCATTCAATAGTTATTGGGCAAGTGAATAAGATATGTAGATTACCTTCTAAATTTTAAATTGTGAATCATACTATGGAAATTTTTGTCTTCCTAGTTCCTTCAACTGCACCGAAGAGTTTTTCCTCTGTAACCTCTAACCTCTTGGTCGCATGCATCAGCCAAACCAAACTCTTTTATATATCTTGCCCCTTTCATTAACTATTCAGCTGCATGCTAATTGCTAAAGTATCCATAAAAATTACTTAAGTGTTTAGATTTTTTTTTTAAAGTATGATAAAAAAAAATTAGAAAGAAAAACTTAATAGGTGAAAGTTGTTCTGTTTGGAAATTGAACAACACCAAACAGGTCTTAGATAATGTATTTTTAATACAATGCAAGAATATAATTTAAACAAAACTTATCAAGTTTAGTTAGGGGTGGACATGGATTGGATTTCTAAGAATCCAATCCATATCTACTTAAATGAATTGGATCTTAAATCTATATTTATATATTTTTTTAAAAGTAATTTGGATTCAAGATCCAATCCATTTAAGTGGATATGAATTTGGTCATATCCAATCTATATCCACTTAAATGTTATAAGAATTTTTTTTACAAATTATAGTAATTAAACACTAAAAAGTAAAACTCAGAGCATCTGTCTACTTAAACTTGATAAGAATTACTTCAAATACTAAATGTGTTAATTAAAAGATCCTTAAAATGAATTAATCATACACTTGAACTTGACCAAGTTCTATCATAATCATACTCAAGTTACTAAAATATAATATAACTCTCAAAACAACAAACAATGTGAAGTTTGAAGGCTCAAGCAAAATAATAGCTACATATCCTTAAAGTAGTAAATCAAACCAAATGTAATTTGGAACAACTCATCCATCTAATCCCCATTGTTCAGAGTATTATTGTATTAAAAATATTGAAACTATATTTCTGAAATTTTAAAAGCAACATTGAAATCTAAGAGTCCATCCATCCATCAAATGACTCATCAGCTTCACTAGATGTATCCTACACCGTCAACAACAAAATGTCTGCCTTTCACTAACCTCAATGCTACCTATGTCCAAAACCAAAATCAACAGTTTATACACAAAAATCCAATACAAAACAAAACAAATTTCACATGCAAAGTGTAACATTATAGTAGCTTGCCAGTTGTAGAGTATATGAATTAGTACTAATCTCAAACACTACTCTTAAAGAGAAATAGTAGTTGAACCAACAACATCTTCCTGAGAAACTAAACTATAAAAAAAAACCAAAAATTTCATTTTACTCAATAAATATTTTAATTATAATATTACTACAAAGTTGGAAAATAATATACCTTTGTCAAAACTTTGAAGCTCTTCCAAATCAAAGTCTAACAATGGTGTTGAAGGTGTATCTTTGAGCCAATCTTATGTATAGATAAGGGTCTCCACCTTTTCATGTGATAGAGAATTACGAAACGAATCAAGCACCCTTCCACATGTGTTAAATGCAGACTTAATTAGATGCTATTGTTGAAACAGACATAGCTAATAACTCTTGTGCAATGTTTGAAAGGATTGGAAATCGACCTAAATTGAATTAACTTTCCACCAATCAAGAATATTCAAATTTGCACTTGTATCAAGAATACTGAGAGGGATTGAGAGAGTGAAGAACGATGGGTCGATGCCTCGATGGATTAGTGTGATCGAGAGAGTGAAGAAGATGACCAAACAATGGACTTTCGAACAAATTCAGATCCAAATCGGACTTTGAATTTTCCACTTTAAAATCGTATGAAAAGAAAGTGAGTTCCAAATTTATAAACATGTATAAAATATAGATATCGTAAAAGATCTAATTCATTAAAAATAATTAAAATGGTTGGAATATGTTTTTGCAAACATCAGGCCTAACCTCATCAAAAAAATTTGAGCTTCAAAAATAATTGTTGTTTAGAAAGCAATTGTAACAGATAAAACTGTCTACTATTAGGGGGATGACTAGAGCTATATTTGTTTGATGAAGTTTGAGTGTGTCATTCAAGTCTGAAAATGTGAGGTTCAGATCTTTTCTTTCTACAAACGTAGACAGTGGTGTGTGGTGGTTTTCTTTTTCTAGAGCCCATTGTATTATGCTTGTGCCCTTCATAGGGAGAAAATTGACGGGTCAGTCACAATGCAATATTAGGTTTCATGAGACGCATGATATTTTGAAGGTACCTGCTTGGACAAAAATGACAGTAAGTTACCATTAGACAAAAATGTGTAATTTTTTATTGGACCAAAAAGTTACAATTGGATCAAAATGTTAGTAATTTTTAATTGAACCAAAATGTCAGTAATTTTTTTTTGGGACCAAAATGTCAATAAGTTTCCATTATACTAAAATGTCATTAAGTAACCATTTTACCAAAATGTCAACAATTTTTCATTGGATCGAATGTCAGTAAATTTTTGTTGGATAAAAATGTCAGTACGTTTCTATTGTACTAATTTGTGACACCCCAAATTTTGTTTCATTTAAGAGTAAAATGTAATTTAAGGGTAAATATTTTCTCTTTCTTTTTTTATTGTTGCAAGCATAAATAATAACATTATAATAACCACTTCAAAAAATAAGGGAGCAAACATATGTTAAAAGAAATATAATAATAATCATAATATTGATTAATAACTATAATTTGTCTGTCACAATAGAAAATATCTAAAATAAACATTCATACACTATTGTGACAGACAAATTATGGTTATTAATCAATATTATGATTATTATTATGTTTCTTTCAACAGATGTTTGCTTCCCTATTTTTTTTAAGTGATTATTATAATGTTATTATTATGCTTGCAACGATAAAAAAGGAGGAAATATTTACTCTTAAATTATATTTTACCCTTAAAGACACGAAATTTGGGGTCCTACAAATTAGTCCAATAGAAAGACATTTTGGTCTAATAAAAAATTACTGACATATTAATTCAATGAAAAATTACTTAGATTTTGGTCAAATGGTTACTTGATGACATTTTGGTCCAATAGGAACATATTGACATTTAGTAAAAAATAAATACGAACATTTTGGTCCAATGAAAAATTACTGACTTTTTGGTCCAATAGTAACTTATTGACATTTTTATCTAATATAAAATTACTAATATTTTCGTCCAATAGTGATTCACTGATATTTTCGTCCAATGATAACTTAGTGACATTTTCATCCAAAATCTATTCAGCAGCCATGTTGACAATTATTTTTGTGACATTTTTGTCCCTCTATGTCACGTAGGCTATTTCATTAATGGTAACAGACAAAAGTTAACGGATTAATGTATTTGTCACACTTTTTACACTTTCACAAACTAAAATATGAATTTTCATCTTTTAGTTACGAATTTATTAGTGTTCCATATTTAAGAACGAAAATGACTATTTACCCTTTTTTTATTTAAGTGTATCAGGTTTCATTTATCACGCATAAAATCGAACTTCTTGTCAAAGTTATGACTACTAGCACCAAAAATGTTCACCCATTCAACTCCAAATGCGTGCTATTTAGTGTAGGGGCCTGGCTAAACAGTTCAAAAGTATCCCTATAGCTACAAATACAACTATTCACAGCTAATCTTACATGGAATTCAAACAGAGCCTAGCAGAAATTCTTGCAGATGAGCTCCAACCCGAGAAATAAAACCAGAAGCTTACTTAATTTGACTGGAATTACTTGTGGGGTCCAAGAATGAACAAAACCAAGCTTTGACATCATGTTTAACTTGACAATTATAGAGCTCACATTAAATGCTATTGTCTTATGGATAATGATCTCAGACTAATATGGAACTTTCCTGAATAAAACAGGTTTTTGTGCAGAAGTGAGAAATTGAAAAAGAGGTATTTAACTCCTGAAAAAAAATGTGAAAACATTTAAAGATTAATGGAATACATTTTTTATTTACTATTTAGAAAAGGGAAGAGCAATTGAAGCCAAATAATGTGTATTTGAATGGCCTGATAATAGGTCTTGTTAGTTGTTAGTTGTTACTAATGCTACACTCTCCTGGGCTCAATCAAAGTTTGTTATTTTTAGAATTAAAAATAAATAAATGATTATTATCACTAATCTGGAATCTATAAATTGCTTCCAAACAGAGAAAGTTCTTGAAATGCCTTTTGGTATTTCTGTGAACAGGAATGGCCGAAAGAACCAATCCAAGAACATTGCTTTCACATATAAAGTTGCTAACCTCTTGTAGTGATAGTGGATTACCACAGAAACAAGAGTAATCAGTGGTGACTTCTGTAAATTTTTTGGAACTGCTACCATCAATGTAGTTTCATAGAACTGTGTTTTCGTAATGCCAATAGCTTCCTACATCTTTGGAGTCTATTACGAATCAGTGATGTTGATACACATCTTTTTGTTTAAAAGACAACTAGTTTCCAGCCCACCAAATCCTAATGCATCTTGATCACATCCACTACTGTTTTCCCCCCAACTTGATTGAAAAATATTTCTGGACGTTTTCTTTTATGAGATTTCTTGCTTGAATACACAGAAATGTCTGTTGCAGCTATTTCTATTTTCGAAAAGTATTTTGGAAATTCTTCATTAGAACAAACACTCTACTACTCCAGTAAGTGCTTTTAATGGTTTTTGTGAAACTTCACTTGATAATAATACCATTTGGACTTTTACTTCCAGCTGGAGAAAGAGGCCCTTGTAAAAGGGTGTTCCAATTGGACAGGTTCTTGATATAAACATTCCCCCTCCACGGCCAAAAAGAAAACCAAACAATCCTTATCCTCGGAAGACCAGGATTGGTAGCGCATCATTACATAGTGGAGCAAAGGATGGAAAACTCAATTTAGTTGAATCTTCACATGTTAACCAAGCACTGGATTTGGAAAAAGAACCACTTCCAGAGGTTAATAATTTCTATTTTATATTTCACTTCACAATTTCTTTTTAAGTTTCTGTCAGTGAAATAATTCAGATTGTTCCTTATTTTATTAGAAACATGATTTAGACAAAATAGTAAAAGCAGCAGCCATTATAAATTTGAAAGTAATTAGCTAGACATTTATATTGATTTATTACAGTAAAAGAAATCAGCCGTCCTCATATTTTTGAAATATTTTTTATAATTAGCTAGACAATTGAATATTCCTATTGCATGCAAACCAGATTTGCAGGAAAAATCAGGAAAATTTCTGCAGGAAGTAAAATTTTAAATACATCTTTCCCCTAAGAAATTTCAATTCATTGATCATAGTGGTTTCAAAATTGTACAAGACTACGAGCTATACACTATTTACAAATTCCATGTCAAAGAATTAGCATTTTATACATGAAATCATGCAGTAAAGGCAAAGTCCCCTTACAAGGCCATGATATGTTATGTATATCTATCTATATACAACATGGTATCTGTCAAAGGTTGTCTCTCGTCTGCACTCATCAAAGGAAGTCAACATTAACGTCAGCAACAAATTGCTTCATCGATTCCAAAAGTGGTGATGCAAAGACAAACTATAAAAACCAGTTATTTACTTTGATAAAAGTGTATGCACTTTCTTTGAAGAGGACTCTGATGAAAAATCTTTACGAGACTGCAAGCTGTGAATATATTGTGAGATTCGCTCCTTATTAGTGACAACAAGTGAAAATGGTGGGTTCAGTGGAGGTTCTCTGCTTCTGCCACAATAAATGAAAGTAGAAGCATCGCTTTCAGTAAGATGCAGCAGCCCTATCTCTGATCTCCATGTATTCATCTACCTAGAAAAATGGAAGAAAAAAAATAAAAAGTAAAAAAACCACTCAGGCAAGTACTGATTAGTTTAAAATAATGGCCTTTTCATGTCTGTATGCTCTTGAGGAAGACCAGAAGGTTGGTTAGAAATTTAAAAGTGAACAATATTGGACTACTTACAGCATAACTTGTCCCAATTAAGAGAGCTTTTTGGAATATAATTTCCATTGCATCTGGCATCTCAGCTGCCTCTACAATTGGTTTTTGGAGTACATAGTTAAGATAAATTCTTTAGAAAATATGAAAGTGTTAAGTTCAGAAACAAAAAGAAGTCCTACTATCCATATTTTGAACATGACAAGATAGTTTCTCAGCACGACCAACTGCATCAATAAACTCATGTTGGCCCACAGGGAGATAGATGAAGGATCACCAAAATTTATTTTCTGTTCTGTAGACTGTGGCAAGTTAACATCACTGGCAGATATGGATTCATTAGCTGAACTGCTTCCAGGCAACCCACTCTTTGTAATTGAGGCCATCCAAGAGCTACAAATTTCTAGAGTCTTTTTCCATATAGCCAAAACCACCAACTCAACTGCAAGTGACTCTAGATACAGTCGTGTGTTATACTGCACAAAATAAACATTAAAATTAAATTACAAAATGAGAAAGGAAAACAGTGATAGAAAGATATTGCTGGCAAAAGTGAGTATGTCACATTTTTTTATTTATCATGGAAGAGGTTTGACACAACTCCCTGAAACTGACATTTGATGATAGAAAATATGGAGACGATTAAGCAGTAGTATACTAGTAAGAAGTATACACCCACTATATTTTAGCCACCCACAGTACACAAAAGAATCCAGTTGGGAACAAAGAACATAACAATAATAAAGAACAGAAAAAAAAAGATCATAGAGTATAACATCTATATGATAGAGAAAAGAACAGGAAAAAAAAAAGCAACATAAACCCTACGGTTAGATGGGAACAAAGTAAGCAGTAATAATTTATTTTTTCATTTAAAATTTTAAAACTGATCAATTAAAATCTTAACATAATGACTTTAGGTTTACTGAACAACACAAACTTACGTTTTCGTGTGAAAGTTCGGCAATGATCTGCACATACTGATGCAACAGCTGTATAACCTGTTTGAAGGGTGCAGTGGGGAAATTTGATGTTCTTTCCTTAAGGCAGCAAATTCACAGGAAGCTGCACATGCCTCAATTTTATTGCTTTTTAAATTTTCTAATCCTTCAGTGTAGGAAGAGGCCAGATCCTTTGTTTGTTTTGCATCTCTAACCTCCATATTAGTCCTCTTTGAAGGAAACAGAAATCCTGTGTGAGGAACTATCTTACACAGATGCTTCAAAGTAGTCAGAGAAAGCCTCCAATGATGCGAAATAGGAATTGACAAAGACATAATCTTTCTCAATGGACTCCATTAAATGGGACACTGAATAGAAAAACAAGACAACAGATAAGAAACAGTGTAAAAATTGAGTACACGCTACACAGTACCCAGAGACAATTAAACCTCGGGGTTGGTTTGACAAATGAGCACCAGCATCAACAGCCTTCCCCAGCTTATCACTTGCAATAGTTGGAGTTGACCCTTTACCTTTAGCATTTGTAGTACCAGCTGTAATCTTGCCATACTTTCCTTGCAACAGCATGGTTTCATCAGCAGCTGAACTGACTACCATTGGATTATACTTAGAATGTGATTGAGAAATCTTCTTGGAGGTAGAGCCACCTAATTGATGATCCGTTAATCTTTCTGATTGGTGTAATTGAAACTGCTCAACAATAGTGGTTGGCCTATAAATTATGAATTACGAGAGTTCACTAAATGGCATCGAAAGAAAATGCAACAGGGATACAAGAACTGAAGAAAAAAGAAAAAAAATTATGACCTGGGTTCCCGTAGGAAATTGTGATTGAAGAATGCCTTGAATGTTAATCTCTCATCTGTGCATATTACAGTCTAACTTTAGAGAAGTTCTCTACATGAGCTCTAACTGTTATTAAAAATATATGTATGATAATTTCAACCTGAGACTCATTCCCTTTACACATTCACAAAGCAGTACAGCAGAATAAACATGCACAAATGTCCGTGACATAAAGTTGCAATAAATACCTGGGTTTCGACGTAAAAGGTTTCTGCAAAGATCCAGGCAATCAGAATGTAGCACTTTTAATGCATCTGACGGAAAGTGCAGTTCAGTAGATGCCAACGTATTTTGAAAAAGCTGCAACCAATAATGATGTTAAAGGAAAAGAAAGATACATAACTATTTACCAAAAAAATCAAAGATATATAATTATCATCTTCCTTATTTCAGAAAAAAAACTTCTTTCGACTCTTTAAAACCTGCAATTGACTATTTCCGTCAAATGGTGGCCTCCCAATCACTAGTTGATACAATATTGCCCCAACACTCCATAAATCAGCCTGCAACCATAATGCAACTTTATACTTTTACAAAAGAAAACAGGAACAATGTCAGTAATTACAATTTGATCTCAGTTCTATCTTTTGTCACCTTGGCATCATACTTCGGATTTTCAATTATCTCTGGAGCCATGTAATAGGGTGAACCACATAGCGTATCAGCCAATCCCTGGGGTGTAAGAGACCTAGTACAACAACACATTAGGAAAGTACCAAATGCTTGAAATACACAAGTTTTGGTTTTTCTCTCTCTAAGTCTCTATTATCTTATTGTTTCAATCGGATTGAAGATAAAATTTACTAAATATGAGCCGACCATTTGAATATTTTTTATATAAAACAAAAGAGGAGATATTACAAAGATCCAAAAAATTAAGCATCTACAAGCAAAGACATTGTTTTAAGATTGCTAGTGTCAAGTAAATCAATTTATTAATGATTACTTCTATCAACTGTATTACCCAATGAGTAAGAAATAACATCACCAAAAAAGGAAAAATAACAAGTAACAAGTCACTCCAGTTTATAACAACAATATAGGGGGGAAATGCTTGCATTACTTAACATCCCGAGAAACCATCCTACCTTGCAAAACCAAAAGTCCAAAATCCCCTATTTTCATTACTGGTGTAGCTGCACTAGTTGCCAACAATAAATTCTGCATGTTTGAGGGGGGAAAACATCAAGGACACGATGAACAAATTAATATGTGTGCAATAATAACAAAAACAATTAACTATATTAATTAATAATTTATAACACAGTACATACTGACGTCATCATTTCTAAACCAAGTGGTTCCACAAGTTTTGAGGGTTATCCAAACTTTTCAAAATAGAAGTTTTATAACTAATTTATTCTTTCAGTAATCCCAATAACTTAGCAATTTACAAGCAAACATCAACCCCCCAAATGAAAAGAGAAAACAAAAGGTGTTGAAGGTAATTACTAATTAGTCCTTCTACTTGCATGTACTTATATACAATGACCTGTTTGTCTCTGCCAGTTATTTACTTCAATGCAAGCATAAAGCTATGATAAATTGATAATTTTAAGCAAAAATAAGGCAACACTTGTAGGTAAAGGGAAAAAAAGAGAGTTTTCCAACAATCTAATGCAATCATTGACAGTGACAATCAATTAAAATACACCAAGACAAACATATAAGTAACATGAAAAAATTATAACCTCACAAAATACACTCAGATACCTGTGGTTTTAAATCTCTATGGATGAGGTTCTTTTCTTGAAGCACCTGCAACCCGGCAGCTACGAGAACACCCACATTATAAAGGATAGAAATTTACACATTGCATACCAATTAGCACAAGCAATTCAGCACATAGCACAGCAGAGGATGAAAGAGAATACCATGTTTGAACAAGCAAAACTACCTAAGTAACCATTCACAAAATACAAAAGAATTGACAGGACCTAATGTAATCAGCAAACATGAAATAATCCACAGCAACGCATGTTACAAAAGATTATTAAACAACCAAATTAGTCCATCCCGAAAGATGGAAACAGAAAACAACAAATGATTGAACTATTGAAGTGCAACCACTGACCCAATTGCCTCATGAAATGGTGTGCAACCGGTTCAGAAACTTTGCCATGGCGATGAATGTAAGCAGCAAGGTCCCCACCAGCACAATACTCCAAAACAAGGTAAATCCTGTCATTGGTCTTAAACCACAACAAAAAAGTACACATTCATTTTTCTTTCAAACAACAACAAAATCATTACCTTTTTTTAGTTTCCCACAAGCATCCTCCTTTGGAGACAATACTATCTAAGACACTATCAGATATTAAACATGACACCTCTCCAAACCAAGGTAAATGTTGTCATTGATCTTAAATCACAACAACAAAGACACATTCATTCTCCTTTCAAACAACAACAATAGCCACAAAATCATACTTATTTTTTAAAGTTTCTCACAAGTATCCTCCTTTTGGCACACTAAATGCGAGCATCTCTCCCAGCAGAAATTCCACTTGTACAAAATCATCACCTAACTAACTAACAAACTAAATTACCAACAAAACTTACCTGAATTGCCTCGAAGAGTCGAATGATGTTGGGGTGATGGATGGTGCTAAGGATAGAAATCTCTTTGAGAAAATTTTCCCTCACTTTGGGACTCAAGTGTCTCTTATCAATCTCCTTAACCGCATACTCCAAACCCGAGCTTCGGTTCCTTGCACGCCACCGCGAACGAACCCAACCCGATTCGAGAACCCACTATGTAATCCCCGATCACTCTGGGTCCTCCCAACTCCATCATCATTATCATCACCCAAAACTATTTGTTCAACAACAACACCAACGGAGTCATATCCACGTCCCAATTCGCTCGAAAGATTCCAACTTTGAACTTTGGGTGTGGGGAAAGACGCTGCGGAGAGTGGAGTGAGTGTGTGCAAGTGGACGAACCAAATCCACGCCTTCTTCTCTCTTCATTTATTTATCCCTCTCTCACCAACAAAAAACACAACCATTTCTTACTTTCGGATTTTCTGTTGTTAAAGATGGTTTATTTGATTTGATTTCAGGTTTGGAATTTGCATTCCTTTGCTTCCCTCCTTGAACCAATGATGTATTTGTTTGATTTGATATGTTATGTTTGGTAGGAAAGAAAGAAAATAAAAAGAAAATAAAAAGAAAGAAAAATATGGATAAGATATAATTTTTTTTGTTTGAATTAAAAAAAATAAAAAAGTTAATTTATAGAAATAAAAATTTAAATTTTTTTTTCATTTTTCTTTCAATTCAAATTTTATATTTTTTTTCCTTTTTACTCTCTTTCTCCTATTTCAAAGATAGGTTTAATCTTTATATTATATAATTGTATTTTAGTTCATGCATTATACAGATCAAATCTAATATGTATATTTATAATTATAATTATTTATCACAAAAGATGAAAAATATTCATATATAAATGACTTTGATGATTTACAAAAAATATTAATATCTAAATATAATAATTGT
>PYAF01000437.1:2050130-2083666 GCA_007407185.1 Glycine tomentella
AACCCATAAAGGAGAAATAAGAGAATGAAAAAAAAATATGATGAAAAATATTTGCATAGGAAGAAAGATTAGTTAATCTTTTCTTGATAAAAGAAAATTTAAAGTAAATCGAATGTGAGGAATGAGGAGAGTAAAACTCTCACAAGTTATTTTAATTTATAAATGTGGATGATGTGAAATTTTATTATTTAATAAAAATATTTTAAACAAGAGTTTAATTATTAGATAATGTTAATATGAAAATTTTTATATTATCAAATTATCATAAATCGTTTTACTTGTGACTTTTAAAATTTTTTATTATAAAAATTAATAAATGTATTATTTATATTTAAATACTTTATACGTTTAATAATTTAACTTTTTGATTTACTAATTGAAAATTTTGAACAAACTGATTCAAATAATTATGCGATTGTAGGAAGTGTAGGCAAACTATTGAGTGACAATTTGCACAACGCCACAATGGAAACTTGTGCTCAACGAATGAATAGAGAGGGCTGAGTCATACGGATTCTTATCACTCAAGACAAATATGCACAATATCAATGCATTATTTTCAGTGTTTTTGCAGTCAAGTCAATAACAAAAAAAGTCATTTAGTCATCCGATTAGATTGCAGCAGCTTCACGAAACTCCCATAGCATTTTCAGGTGATTGATTGGTCAGCCATCAGAGTCAACGTTTTATAATTTGACGCCCTTTTAAATTTAGGACAACTTTGACAGAGCAACTTGTATGTTTAATGGTGCATAATAATTTACTAAAATGGGAGTAATGTGAAATATTTTATCAAAATGAGATTATTTTTTATCATGTTATACCAAAATTGTTTTGTTATTTGGTGATTTTCAATGTCACATGACTTTTTTTTTTTTAAAGACTGAATCTCATGTGGCATATCATGTATTTTTTTTATTAAAAAAGTGTATCACATGGATGTTGTTAGTTTACGTAACAACTTCTTCAAAAATTAAAATAAATAAACTTAAAAAAACATATAAAATATTAGTTATATAGACATGTTAATTATATAAAATATTAATTACAAAATATATTAGTTATAGAATAAATAAATAGACTTAAATAAAAAATTAAAATTAAAATGAAAAATGAAGATGAAAGGCATACATTGTGCATGATAAACACTTACATAATAAAGTCATCCTTTAAAAGACATATATTGCGTTCAAAAAATTCTTCTACAACGTCTTTCTTTGGGAAGCTTGTAATCCTTGTATTCAAATAAATAATGTTTCAGAAGCAAAAAGTTTCTATTCGAGTGGTGACATCAATGGATTGTGTTAAGATACTCAGGTTTAGATTCTCTTGTGTGACATTTTTGTACAATCCTTGATTAAAAATATGAGAAATTAAATAAAAAGAAATGGGGGCATGAACTATGAAGTTTTCATGGTGGGAGTTAATTTCCACCAGAGAGGATCTAAGTGAAACTTTCACTTGAGAGGACCCATTCTGTCATATACTCATATAGATTACTAAATATTTCAATATAACCCTATTATTTTGATAATTTATTTCTAATTTTGAATAGTTTGTGTGATTGAATTTTTCATTTTTCATTCCTTTTCTTACTACTTTTTATTATTAGTTAGATTTTTCATGCTAAAAAATTATGTGTTTTTGGTTGCTCAAGTGAGCTTATTACCAAAGAAAAGAAAAGAAAAGAAACATGACCCAATACCATGAAAATGAAAATCAAATAAATGATTTGAAATTAAGGATGGATTACTCTCTGAACACCCAACATCATGACACCCAAATCACAATGCCATGACACCGAATATAGATATAAATTTTGCTTTCTAACCAAATATTGTCGAAGCATTGGAATGCAATGCCATGAAAGTAGGGTGAATATTCCCTGTTATCAATGGGAAATAAAGTAAAAAAAAAAAAAATTAGCCACTCAAGAATTTTTTGTAGCCTCCAAGACGCGAAAACACTTTTTTGGAGATCTAATTTTGCATTTTCTTGGAGCTTGGAAATGAAAGGAGAATCTCTTGTAATAAGACAATGAGTTGATTTTTATAACACTTAGTTCACCTTACATTTTAGAGTTAGATTTGTTAAAACATACTCAAATTAATTGTCGCCTATTTATGCCTTACTTGTCTCACCAATCAAAACTTGACATGCCATTTACAGTGACACGTGATTTGAATTGAATTTTCAAATTGTCCTTAACAACTTAACTCCATTCCTCTCACATAGCATGGAACAAAATAGAGTAGGTAATGGAACTTCATCTATTTGTAATCGCTTCTATTCCCCCAGCCTAATCTCCTTCTGTCGAAACTTGATTCGACTACGTACATTGTGTTCTTCTGGTTCCCACGGTTCCACTTCTGAGGATCCATGAAAGAATGTTTGAAGTGGATTTGTATGGAGACTTTTAGGTGCTTCAAGATACATAAATCATTATCTATATATATAACTTAGTGTGTTTCGTTTGTAGTTAGTGTATTTCATAGCACCAAAATGTAACAACACGAAATCAATGAATTGCAAATATAAATTTTAAAGTCAAACACAAACTTAAATTGTTAAGAGGACGTGATATAATCAATTCTTGCATTCTCTCTATGGCCATGTGATTGGTTTCAATTTTTCATGAGAGTGGACTAAATAAAGTTGGCGTGCCGCTTGTTCAACGTAACGTATCTCCCAGAAGCAAATAAAAGTGATTTTTTTAGTCACAACGTGCAAACAATTTGTGAAGTGAAGAAACATGGACGAGAGGGTTTCACTGGCTTTCTGAGCTCAACAACCTATTAAGATGACTAGAGACAGATCATGAACATGAATGGGCATAAAAACGTGCACAAAAAATGAACATTAAAACATTATGATAGCATTGGGATCATAAGTTACAAAGTTCTGCCGATTGATGATTTTCACATCATAAAATATATCACACTAATATATTTATAAATATGAATCTCACTTAAGCCTTACAGTTAGTATTATATTTTATTCAAATCACACGTCTTTCTTCATACCTTCTTCTGTATCTATCTACTTAAGCATATTGATTACCTAATTTATATCATGAAATTCTTTATGTAAATTAATCAATTATATTTTATAGTAACTTTTTAAATCATCGTGTGTGTTAATAGTCATAATTAACTTCAGTCTCATTGTTAATTTGCACCTATTTTTAAGGGTAAAAGTTTAATATAAGGTAAGAAAAAAGGTAATGCTTTATCAATTCCAATGTTTAAACATTAAAAAAATGCTATTGTATGTGATATGGCTGGCTTCATATATAATTGTTTTAATCTTTGGCTAGGTTCAAAAAACCAGCTAGAAGCTTAAAAAACTAATTGGAAATTAAAAAACTAACTAGTAGTTGAAAATTGAAAGTTGAAAGTTGGTAGTTGAAAATTTATTAAATTATAAATTCAATAAAATTAGTTGAAAAGTTAAAATGAAGAAAAATAATAAAATAATTTATTTAAAAAAATAACTAGAAAATTAAATAAACATATTGAGGATAAAAATAATAAAAAATATAAAAAAATATAAGCTAGTATTTTAAAAAATACTACTTTAAATAATATTTAAAAATATTATAAATTATTAAAAAAACTTGTTTAATAAACATATGAGAGTTTTTCTGTTAGTAAAAGGAATTAGAAATTAGCTAAAATATATTGTCAAATAATCTTTATCTTACTTTTTCTTTTTAAATAAACAAATACTATAAATACACTCCCAAGTCTTTCTATTTCAAATTTGTGTTCAATTTTTTTTTTTTACTTTATATCAACTATAACTCTCAAGATGTTGCTTGTTGGTACAAATAACGTGTTGCACGAAATTTGACAAAGTTGCATGCCTCTATTTTAATGTTTAAATATTAAAATTAAAACAGAGAAACAGTAAGTCTTGTTAGAAACTATTTTTGGCAATACATTAGTTACCTTTGGATGGGGATCAGCGGAAGCAGCTCAGATTTACTTTTGCGTTTTCCCCCCCTATTTTTGACGTGAAATTGAACAGGAAACAAATGACAAATGCCAACACAAACACACTTTTAAAATGGTTTTTATCCTTTTTTTAATCGTATTATTAATCAATTTTCTTTCCAGTCGATAACAATTAACAAGAATATGAAAATGCTCAGGCTTGCTTTTACGTCTTCTCCCTATTTTTGACGTGAAATAGAACAAGAACGTAGATTACCAACGTCGAAACAAACACGCATTTAAAATGATTTCATATTTTTTTTTTAATCGTACCATAAATCAAATTTCTTTCCAATCGATAACAGTTAACAAGAATGTGAATATTATTGATTATATATGTTAAGCACAAAGACTGGATTCATGTTTAATGAGTACAGTTTTTATCTAATAAATGAGTGAGTTTTGAAAAGAGTAATTACTATCAAAATATTTGAAATATACAGGCATGGATATTTATAATATTCATACATGTACCAACCGGATTGAATTAAATTTAGTAACAGAGATTAGTCTCCTATAACATAATAAATTAGTGTTTGAATTTTTATTGAAAAAAGAATTTACATTTAATATTTAATGGTATCTTCTAAAGATAAAAAAAATCCATACTTACATTTAAATAAACTATTGTATTTTTTTAATAAAAAGCTTTTTACTCCCCCAAGTCAAAATACCCTTAGAAACTAAATATAACATTTATCATATTTTTAATTACTTCAAAATTCAAACATTAAATGAATTTTATATTTTTAACAAAAAAGAATATTTTTAACATTTTTAATTAATTCTCTTCAGACATTGTTTAAAAACTTAGCTGGAAACAACTAAAAAGGGAACTACTTTCACATGTCCCCATTTTTTTTATTTTTTAATTATGGCTTTGATTTTGTTATGTTTTTTATTGGCTAGAAATTGTCTTTTGAAAGTTCCCAAGAACAGGTGTAATGCTAAGCATATTTTTCTCCCTACAAACACGAGTTGAGGTAAAGACTTGCCTGACCCTGTTCTTCCCTTGACCTCTATATATACTCATAACAAATCATCTTCTTCCTTGGATCTCTTTACCTTCTTTCAAAGTATTTGCTTTTATTTTTTGGTGAAAAAAGTGTTTGCTTTTGCCGTTGTACAAGGTTTGTTATTTGCTTTGTTCCAATCCTTATACTATATCCTTTCTTTTGTTAATGTTATTATGTTTAGTATTGTTTTCATGCATCAAGTTATCATATTCCTTTCTGAGTTTCATGTCATTGCTTTTTGGGGTGGATTCATATGTGCAATAAATTAAAGTGTGCAAATATTTAGTCTCTATGACTCTATTGCCACTTATTAATGTTTGGTAAACTTTTGGCATATCGTGAAATGGAACAATTTTTTAGTGAAATGTTAACAATGTTGATGATCATGTTCTGTTGGACCATGACTTATATAAAACCATTTGGTTTGCCTTTGGTGTGTGTTGTCTTTGAAGATGAGTGATGAGAATGGTGAAGAACCTCGCGAAAACCGTCCGGTTCCCCGCTTAAATGAAAGGATTCTTTCATCTTTGTCTAGGAGATCAGTTGCTGCTCACCCTTGGCATGATCTTGAAATTGGTACTCTTGTTCACTATTTTGCTTCATTGGCATTTACTTTAACATTGAATGACTTAAGTCATGTTGTTATATCCCCTTGTGGCTAGGCCAAATGCTTATGCCAAAACAAGGATTAGTTTGGTCTTACCCCACAAAATAAGTTGTTAATGTTCTTAGGTTTCATGTGCAGGACCTGGAGCGCCTATGATTTTCAATTGTGTAAGTTCTGATTCTGGAAAAGAATACTGGTTGCTTAATTTTCTACAATAATGCTACTGTTTTCTATATTTACTTTAGAAGAACTCTAGGGTGTAACCAATGCACTGGTCTATTGTATCTGTCAAAATTAGATTCTAATTTAATCCAGGTCTATTATTAATACTAGATTGGTGGTTACACATAGATGCAGCCTTTATTGGTTTTCAGCAAAATTAAGTGTGTAAAGATCAACTACAAGCCAAAGTTTTTAAATAGAAAAAGCACAAAGTAGACATGAATTAGAAGTCCAAGTGAATCACACACTACTTGTCAAAGTGAAAATTACACTGGTTGCTATAGATTCTGAACTCGATAAGTGGTATAATCCTGTAACTCTTACACCCTTACACTCTTAAAGATTTTTCCATTTCTATATTACATTTTGAAATCTCCACTAGTTTATCTTTTCCTAATAACAATATTCATGCAAAACTGTCACTCCATTCTTGACCAGAAATTTCCTACTTGTTATTTATGCTTGTTCAATGCTTACTTGCTCAGTTGCTATTTGCAGGTTGTGGAAATCACTAAGGGAAGCAAGGTCAAATACGAACTTGACAAAAAGACTGGATTAATTAAGGTATGGACCAATTGCTTCTTCGTTTTGAAATGGGAGTATCTACCTATGAAGCACGAACTTTGACATGGACACCGGACATGACACAGTCATGGACACTTCAACACGGCTAATGTCTAAAATATAGGACCCCCAGACACCGCATACATACACAAACAAAGAGATTCTAATTAAATGAAATATGAGTAATATATAACAAAATATCTAAATTGACGGTGTATTCATCTTTTTGAACCAACCTTCTATATTTTTTTTCATGTGTATTAGTTGTGTAAAGGTAACTGTTTAAGTGTTCAAGCCAATAAAAAATAATTTTTTAATTAGACACCAAATGAGAAGTCCCGGACAAGTGTCCGAGTGTGTCGGCTGTCGGAAACGTGTCCGACACAGCGACACTTTGAACAAGAGAGGTGTTTGTGCTTCATAGGTATCTACTGCTATAATCTAAAAAAGATTTTACAAAGAAATCTCTTCAAGATTATATTTTGTGAGCATGTTTTTTCTACAAGTCTTGTTGATTCTCAAACCTTTACCCTTCACAATTCTAACTTGTGCACGCCATTACTAGTCTATCATTATATACTTCTTACCTTCTAATTAATGGTCAGGTTGATCGGGTTTTGTACTCATCAGTTGTTTATCCTCATAACTATGGTTTCATCCCAAGAACTCTGTGTGAAGACAATGATCCAATTGATGTCTTGGTTCTCATGCAGGTAAATTTTTACCATTTTAAACTCATCCAAATTATACAAGAGGCCTTCATGTATAATAAAACCAAAATTTGCCATGGTTCTTTCTTCATCAGTATAATTAAAAGCTTCTGATGAATTTTTACTTATTTGGATTATATTGAAGGAGCATATATCAACTTTGAGCCCTCAGTTAATCACCCTCTTAATTATCATATTTTTCAATTATCCACCTCCATTCAAAAGATGGTGCCAATTGCCAAATAAGCTCAAATGCTGCATTAGCCATATTACCCCAAATACCATTTTAGATTAGTAATAAATTTGATGAGTATGTTTGAGCTATATATCAACAAGGTTATCCATTAGTAAATTTACTTAATTATTGACAATGTAGGAGCCAGTTCTTCCTGGTTGTTTCCTGCGAGCCAGGGCCATTGGATTGATGCCTATGATTGACCAGGTATATTCTCTTGGCTCTTTAGCTGATAAAAAAAATTGAAATTTTGTTCCAACCATTTAAACAATAACAAGTTTGTCCAATTGTGACATAGGGGGAGAAGGATGATAAAATTATTGCAGTCTGTGCTGATGATCCAGAATATAAGCACTATACTGACTTCAAAGAACTTCCACCTCATCGCCTCATGGAGATTCGCCGCTTCTTTGAAGATTGTATCCTTAAAAATCTTATTCCAATAACTTGATACATAAGTTTCTTTAAGATTACTTCATAGTATTTTCATAAAAAAATAAAATTGAGTGCATTTCTTAACATATTGATTAGACAAGAAGAATGAGAACAAGGAGGTAGCAGTTAATGATTTTCTACCTGCATCCACTGCTGTTGAATCCATCCAGTACTCAATGTCAGTGTCTAATTATCTATAGAACACCTAGTTTATTTGTTTTTTAACTCTAGTTTCTAGTTGAAATTGGCTTCTAGAGACACACCTTATGGCCAATAAGATAATATTCAAATAACAAAATATTGTCTATCTCGTAGATCAATTTTTCTACCATGCTTATCAGATTTGTTTATTTATGTAACATAAATACCGCACCTGTAATCTGCATCATTTTACCTCACTGTTATATCTTGTCTCTGATTTGTTGCAGGGATCTTTATGCGGAGTATATTCTGCATACCTTAAGGCGATAGACAAGAATACTATACTATTCTCCACAAATCAGAATAAGCTGCAGCACTCTAGATGGTTTTTGAATACATTTTGATGAAACTTTAATTATATTGTATTTTGTATTGAGTTGGATAATATATAACAGTTGTTTGCTTACTGAGTGAAGAAAATCCATAAACAGTAATGCTTCATGATTGATATTTATTCTTATATAAATCAGTTTTCAATTAATACTTTTCTAATCTAGTTTTATTTTGATTCTGCACGCATCGTAACCTTCATTCTAAACTCTTGGGGTACTTATGTTCTATTTCTAGCCTAAATCTTGATTTTACAATTTTTCTTTTATTGTGTAAACTTCCAGATTAATAGCCTTCATTTTACAAATTATAATTTTTCTTTTATTTTGTAAATTTTCAAATCAGTACGAAAACAGAGAATTTAGACACTCGATTTTAAGCTTGAATTCGGGCCTTTCTTTCGCTTGACCCATTCGAGTTTTGACCAGGTTTAGGTTGGTCTAGTCACATTAATTAAATTGAAAAATATGGGTTGGAGTCAGATTTGGACATATTTTGTGGCTCAAATAAAAAAAAAAGTAGGCCTTTTTCCTGGCCTGATAGAGCTGGAAGTTCGAATTGGGTCAAATTACTCATTTTGCTAGGAAATTACTTTATGCACTTCTTTTATTGTTTTCTGCACCTAATCCGAAATATAAAATTACATTCCGAAAGGACTAATCTGGAATGTAATTTTACCTTTTGGAAATTACATTTCAGAAGAGGTGTTTTGCAAGCTTTTAAAGGCGCAGGAAGCAACTGCCATTTTGCTACCTCTAAATATGGGATAAAATATCTCAATAATTTGATAAATTAATTAGAATTTTTTTTTTGGTGCAAGAGAGGGGCTGAAGCCCCGAGATAAAGAATTTATTTAAACCCACGAGGGAAAGATATCTAAGCTATATCAGCAATAACAGTAAACTGAATAAAACTAGGATTGAAATTAAAAAATACGACAGCCCCAACTAAGAAAATTCCATACTTTGCAAGAGCATCAGCCACAAAATTTGATGCATTATATTTTTCAATTTATAATGTTTTAAAATATAAACTAAAAGTTATATAAAAGAATATGGAGGTAGTGATTTGAGGGTCCTCGCTCTTACCCTGGATAAAATCTACATAGGAGATCTCAAAATGATGGTGAATAAACCATGGTTTGAACTTTGAACAAGGAGTTTGGAATAAGAATGAAGTTGCCCCAGTCTCGTATTCTAGGGTGTTCAATACAAACGGGGCAAATACCCAACCACAAAGGTCTTATGCGAGGGTAGTAGCAGGTCACATACCTAAGGCTAAGGATCGACACAAGCATGGTCAAATAATAGCTTTAGCCTTCTAGGAGGATGTTACAGGGATTTCTTGTATACAGATGAATCTACTCAAATCAGGACTTTGTTATTCGTACTAGTGTTCAAGAATCCATTAATTATCAGACAAAGACTATGTTAATGATAGTAATTTTAACATTTAAGTTTTTATTAATTAGTAAATGGTATTTTTTAAAATAAAACTATGGCTTATATTGTGTGTATACATGTAAGGAGGAGATATATTATACACTTACTCTTACATATACAATAAAATTTAAGGGATGAATTCAAAAAAGAAAAAAAACAGGGATAAAATCATAGACTATCTTTATCAGAAATTCCACAAGATATAAGAGAACTAACACTTTGGAAGATGCCGTTCAATGTATATATCTACTCCATATGGTTCCTGCTGATTAAAGAAACTTTGCCTTGGTTCTTGGTTTCTAGTCGGGAAAGAACTTCGCGTCAATGAGAACATGAATTTGGTGATCGACTATTGGAAAGACATTGAATTGATCACATGGCACATGTTAAAGTGGTTCAAAACCAAAAAGAAGTTTACACTTCTTCTAATGTATATACATAGGAAAATAATGAGACAAAAAAGTGGTAGCCATAATAGGTAATGTGATAAATAATACGAAAAAAAAAGAGAGACAAAAATTGATGCAAAATAAGTATAAAAATTTAGGTGTTAAAAGATAAATTTATTCATATATTATAAATTATATAATATATACAATTAGTTTCAATTATACATTCTTAATATTATTTTTCTTTTTTAGGGTATATTTAATATTCTATTCGTAATTACTTAAAAAAAATATTCTTTTTCAACCTTCTCAAACTATTATCCTTTTATCTTTATCTATATACTTAATTTACTCTCTTTTAAATTAACCTCTAAATTGAATTTCATAATTTTTCATAAATCTAAAATATAATTTATTTATTTAATACAAACATTAATTATATTAAAACAAACATTTTATCAAGTAAAATGCAGGTACTAAAATACTAAATATCTGGAAAAGGTAGAAAGTGAAATCTGTAGTGAGTGACGTTGTGTGTGATCTAATTTTCAAAGTGCATGTGAATCACGCATTCAGATTTCATGACACAAAATGGAATAGTCTGATTGAAATTATCAGGTGGTCGGCGGTCCATATACATTGTCATGTCCTTGTGGCCTCACTTTCCTTACCTAACTTCCATGCTTTCAATTTCATCCATACACCTAATTATATTAGCATATATATTACCAAATCAATCTTCAAAAACAATACTCATACTCACATAATATACCAACAAATTTATTGTTCAAATAATAATACTGAACTTGATTTTTTAAATAAAATTTTAATTTTAATTTTGCAAATAAAGAAAACTTAATTAAAAAAATCTCCTAAAGATCAATTATATATTTTTACTAATATCATAATAAAAAAATATTCACATAATAAACACTTTTCCCTAACATTGCCCCCAATTTTTCAGGTTTCATCACCCAACATCACTTTTTATTTTTTTCCATCTTACTTTTTCCTATGAAAATTTACTTTACATAACCCCCTTTTGTTCATTTGCTCTGTTACACTGACAATAGTCCTCCTCTGGAGAAGTAAACTTTTTTGCAAAGTCAAATTTCTTATCCTTTCATTTTGGTCACACGTACAACAGGCAACTTTTCACAATTATCTCCCCCACAAACTGTGCATATGGTCAATTAGTCATTGATGTGCATGGATGTGCATGTGTTGGCATCTGAGATGAGATCTGAGCAACATACCTCTTGCATCTGAGCAATACTTCCTACATGCAATCAAAGTCTTGCCAACGAATGTTTTCATGTAAAATTCATGTGTAACTACACCCTGAGATTATGCTAGCTGGGTCAATGTGCTTGATTGAGACTTTAGGTGGTATTTATTCCAAGAGGATAAGATGTCTCATCCTATATTATTTTTGCATAATTTTTTTTATAATATTTTATGAATTTGACAATGGTGAAGTAGCATAGTTTGTGCCTCATGGGTAATTAAACATATATTTATATATATTTTTAATTTGCTAGTTTGATTTTTTTTTCTTTCTAAAAATAATTAAAAAATGAAAATTTCAATTAGGACCTAATTAAGGCAGAGGCCTTATTCGTGTTTTCATAAACATAACCTTGATTAAGCACATATTCCCTGTATTGTTACTTTGTTAATTTAAATATTATCTTAGAAAATAAAATGTCTTTACATATACCTTACATGCAGTAAATATTGTATCAGCTGTTGTGTTAACAATTCAGTCAATTGTCAAATGTCTTTATATATATTTTTAAATAAATTATATTTTTAATGTTTCATTTGTTGATGACATCAAGTTAGGTGATAGGAGATTATAAATACAGATTATAAAAATTATATATAACTGTTTCGTTAAATTTCTTAATAACATGACGAGTAACTGAATTACAAACATGGGTTGTTATGTCATTACCATTAGTTAATATTGTTACTTGATAAAATAATTAAAATTGTTAATAGGAAAAATGATAGAATAAAAAACATAAAAAATTGTTTAAGAACTAAACAAAAAATATTAAACCCAAAAATAAAAAAATTATCCTTAATTTCTTTCCATTTTCTAAATATTTTTCCCATTTGGTATGGTTGGTTGCTGTAGACTTTTCCATGTTTAAAATATGGCGAACTATTTCAATCTTAATAAAGTTGTTCTACAATCTATGTCTCACTCTCACCTATCAAAGCTTTATGGTTAATCTGATAGATTGATACTGGGTTATATAAATTGAGTGACGGTTGGTTGTGTATATATCATCAATGTGAAAATTTAATTTTAATTGAAAAATAATGTAAAAGAGTATAGTACATTTAAATTTTGTCCTCCAAGTGATATCTAAATAGTAAAATGCGTATATGATAGGACAGAAATTTATGAATAAAAAAGATAGGACAGATATTTAATTATTACATGACATTAAATATATTGCGATAAATTATAGAAGAATTGCCGTGAGAGTTATGAAATTATTAATTGGATACAACTATACTATTTGATCCTAGGTTTAGATGAATGAAATATTCTTTTTTTCCTCTCTCTCTCTCTCTCTAAAGTTATATGTATTAAATTTAACGCCAAACAGCAACTCCTTGATCTTTTTAACCCCACCCAAACTCTGGAACAAAATAACATCCGAAATTCCTAACAGAAGAGAAAAGGAAAGCATACACATACTTCATACACTCTTTCGTTCCATTTAATGGTATCCAATAAAAACAGAACCAAGCTAGGGATTCCATTTCTTTCTTCTCTCTTCTTCGCATTGCCTCTTAATATTCTCCCCTTCACGCACTCCTAACAGGAGAGAGCGAGATTCCATCCCTCCAGCGTCGCGGATGTCAAATGCGTGGGTCGTTCATTTTTTAATGTTTGGGACTGAATTCAATTGTATATAAAAAAACACACTTACATGCGATTTTTAAGCCGCCAAAAAGTGTAAAAGCTACAAGTGTTCATACATTGTTAACACCATTAACTCTAATTTAGATGGAAATACTTAATTAAATCAATTTTGAAAATTATAAGATCAAATTAAACTAACTAGAGGAACAAAATGAAAATTAGAGAATCAGAAGAATAATTTAACCAAAATTTAATTCGATCAAATAGATTATATTTAATTGAGTTAGTTTGGTTTAAGTTTTAACTTTTTTTATTTGTTTATTATTAAAAATAAATTATTATATATATTTAATTCTTTTAATTTTATCCTTATTTATTGTCTTTTATATAATTTTTTTATTTTATATTAATATAAGGTCAAATATATTTTTCTGATTAATGACTAATTATTTATTTTATTTAATATTTTTAGTTTTTTTGTTCTTATTTACATGTCTCATTATTTTTTTTATCCAAAATATAATAAAATAATTTTATAATAAACAAAACCGAAGACACTTGCTAATATTAGGTAAGATCGTAAGAATATTAACATGATTAAAAAAAAGTAAATAAAAAAATAGAATAAAAATATAAACATAAAAGTCTAAAATGCATTAATCTAAAAGTTAAAAAAAAGTTGATCAAATCATTAGATTGATTCAAGTTAAAAATAAATAATTTGAAAGATCAAATGAATTATAATTAATTTAGCTTAATCAAATTGAAAAATGAAAAAAAAAATCATAATAACTAGAACTAATTTAAGTAATTTAATTTGAGTTACCAAATTTTTTTGGATAAATCCGATACTATGAATAATTCTAATATTTTGAATATTATTAATCACTATCTCCTTTGGTTTATTCATTCCCTAGGCGGCTTTAAACTTTAAAGTTTAATGGGGTAGACTTCATACAATTTAATCTAAGTTATGTACAGTATATAATTTTTGGTTTTGATATTTGATCTTCATTTATCATATAAATTTCATCTCAAAATTTGTTGAATAGTTATTAACTCCCCTGTTATTTTGCTCTATTTATTTTCATTATTCAGAAACAATTTTTTCTTGCATGTAGCAAAAAAAATTGTTTCTAAATAAAGAAAATAAATTGAACAAAATAACAGGGGAATTAATTACTTAATTAATTAAAATACTAATAATTTATAATTAATTTTATGCATTTATATAAATAAAAAAAATGTACGACAAGACGTTTGTAACAATGAGTTTAATTTGTTGTAAATATCTATATCTCAAGTGATATATTTGCATGGTGCATGCGAATTATAATTCTTCAAACAATGAGGTTATCTTTGAGATAGTTTGGTATCAGTTTGCGCATGATATGTCCCATATGTCATGAATTATGATCCAGATTGCGGGCCAAAATTAATTAAAGAAAGAAAATTGTTGAGTGTAATAATTTATTTATAGGGACACATCTGGGTATGGCATTATTATACGCATCTGTTGGACCACCATTATCTGACATAAGAGTTTTCGATCATTATATATATGAATATTATCCTCTTTAGCAAAATCATAATAGGACGGCAACAACAGGAGAAGTATCTAGTTAGATTGCTAGGCACATAATATTTGATAACATCCAACTTCTTGTAGTTTACTTATATATAGCTGCCTGTCAACAGATGTGATTATTTCGCAAATTCTGTTAAGCTATATAGTGAGCACTTTTATAAAGGGATTAGTATTAAACTGCAATGGCTAAAGAATGAGTAATTTTATTAGGGTGTCTTAAATTTAACTTTTACTAGGGATCTTAAATTCAACTTTTAAAATAAGAGTATAATAAGATGGCATCGTCCCCCATGTTGTTCAATGATTCAATTTTTAAGATAGAAAAGAAAAAGAGGAATTGAAAAATTGCCTTCTGAATCTGAGATGGGGAAGAAGTACTTTTTGAATCATGACAATTTTATTCTTAAAATTACCAGTGTAAAGAGAGCCACTAGTTCCAAATGAAGTTATACAAAAAACTCTTTTTGACATATGTGGCTCGATCTTATATATATATATATATATATATATATATATATATGTATATATATATATATATGTATGTATGCATGCCGTCTAGTAACTCTTGTTTATTTTTTCTTGTCAAGGTCCACCTATACTTCTCTTTGTAGGTAACTTATAGTAATAACTAATTAAGAGTGATGTTTTATAATTAATTTGAATTGGAAGAGAATTTGACCTTAGGTTTTAAAATTCTCAAAATATATAATGTTTCACTCTATTTTTACCTCAATGTTGGTCAACCAAGATTTCAAGTGATCCCTATTGTACATATATATGTCGAATAGAACTTAAGTTTGAGCTTATTATGTTTATTTTCTAATGAAATAAATAATGGTTTTTATTCTGCAAACAAAACAAAATTCAATATGGACAAAATGAAGGGAAACCTGTTTAATTAACTTTCACTTTTTTGTGTGAAAAGAAGGGTTATTACTATATATAATATGTTTTGAGTGATTTTTTTTTTGTGTGTATAGGTTCATTGGACGAATGAGAGTATACTTTTTTTTTTTAGAATTTCAATTGCTACCAACTTATCAAGAAGCTCATGTTCTTCCCATTATGTTGTTTTTAAAAGTTTTTGGAAAATTTGTGTTCCTCAAAGTGTTTCGCATTATCTTAGCAGATTATTTTGGATGAATTATCAATTCAAGTTATTAAAGAGAATTATTGTTTCAAGCAGATGACATATCTTCTATATATGTGTTTTGCTTTTTCTGAGGAAGATAGTCATTATCGATCTATTCCTAACTTGCTCGATCGGTGACAAATTGGATTTGGAACACAATCTATAGATGACTTGGTTATACTGGAGTTTTGATTATTCATATTTCTACTCAATGCTCATTATGTCCAATTTAGCTTTCTTTTCAGGACAAAAAAAATGTGTCTTGTTGTTCATTTGTGGTATGATCTACTTGGCTTATGCATGTGCTATACCTAATAAATGTTAGATTGTGGACATGGTTTGAAAGGCAAGATGAGATGTGTTCAATGCTCTTTTTCAGATAATTGCATTGATTATGTAGCATGTGTTTATTAATTAACCCTACAAAATGGCCTTGTAGATTTTTCTATCAAGGTCGGAATGTCTCTTATACACCGTTTCTTAATTAATAAAATTTTCTTATAAAAAAACTTCCACTCATCTAAAAAGAAAAGACATTGACAATTGTTTCAATCATATGTTAATAGGCTAGAATTGGACCGGGAGATTGTAAATTAAAGTAGGTCAAGCTTAGGCACCAACTAAGGGTGGATAGAACCTTGGCTTAAGGGGGCCAAATACTAAAAACATAATTTAGTACACAATTTGAATTTTCCCTTGCATAATATATATATATATATATATATATATATATATATATGCAAAATTGTTTTAACTTGATCAGAATTCTTAATCAAATTTGAGTCTTAAGTATGCATTAAATACTCAAATGGATAGTTTTTTAATCTATAACAATTTTATCCAACTCGAATAAATGAACTTTATTTTATAAAAAAAAAACAGATGTTTAATTTATTTATTAACCATAACACGTACGGTTGAATTAGTTAAATGGGAAGTATTACATACTTTGCAATTGCATAGAATGACTTGGCCCCTTTCCACCTACATTTGCGCCAGTTAGTATACAAGTGAATACAGTGGCGGGCACGCATAGCTGTAAATTGATGTGCCCCTAACTAAGGAATCGATGTGTCATGCGTGAGAACACTATTCATTTAGACCCATTCGAGTATTGATGAGAGAACTTAATGCAAGAAAGAATCGAAGGAAGGGGGGGCATATACTCCCAAGTCAGCAAAGTACAGCTTGGCAGATGACTCCTATCATAATTATACTCATACAATTTTGCAGTGGAAAGCAACAAAAGCCAAAAACAAAAAGCAAGACATGGTTGCACTACATATGAATAAATGAAAGACGAAGAAGCTGTAGCATCTACTGGGCTAATCTTGCTAGAGCCTACGCAATTCAAGCTTGGAAAGCGACCTAACAGCAAGATAGCCCAACGGTTTTCTCAGAGGGTGTGGACTGTGGACTGTGGTGTAGTGTAGTAGTAGCCACTAGCAAGGGCACCAAAATAAAAGTAGTAGTAAGGGCACACGTATAGCTAATAGAGTGGGGTTAATTTTATTTTTCATTTCATATATTTTTGTATAAGGGTGTATGGAATAAAGAGATGAAGGCATCAATATGGTGTGATATTATTAATAGATAATCATGTGTCTTAAGAATATACATAGTTAGAATTACATGGATTCAATCTTCATATTCGTGCATGTAAATGAAAGAATATTTGTTAGAGAAGATTAATTCATTAAATAAATTTTTATACCTTTGAATTAATCTGTGTATGATACAAAAATAGGAATGTAATCAATGATGGATCCAAGACTCGAAGTTAGTGAGAGCAATTTTTTAAAAAAGAAATTAAAATATTTATTATCATACATATGAAAATGAAATGTAAAATAGAATGAAATGTCTAACCAACTAAAGTATTAAAGGAACAAAAACATAAGAAAAAAACTAGTCAATAAAATATAAAAATTAAAGGGGATCAAATTATAAAATATGGAGTGCAAAAATCACATCACTACCTTAATTCTTAAGTTTCTCTCAAACTCAGGGGGTGCATCCTTAAGATAACTTGGGTCCGTCATTGAAGGTAATCACGTACTTTAAGCATATGATTACAGATTCAATTTTCGAACCCTAAGTTCATGTGTATGAAAAAATATGTTAAATATAAAAATATTAAATAAATCTTAATGTTTCAAGAGATTAATCTTTCACTTTTGATCAAGATATCTAAAAGAAGGAGATGGGAGGTGGGGGTTCATATGGCTTTGGCTTGATCTGAAAAGGCTGAAAAATGGAAACTGTAATAACATATATATATATATATATATATATATATATATATATATATATATATGCTTCAACTGCTACCTACCTAGCTGCAGGCTGAAGCTATACTATTTATATATTGTGTACACTTGGTGTGCCTCTTACATTTAGTTATATATGCTCTTCAAATGGAATTATTGGGTAAGCTCGCCACCACTGAATGAAGTTCATTTTTCCAGCAGTCTGGTTGATTTGAATGTGTCCCCATTCCCTTACATATGGTCCCAGACTGTATTTCTGTGGTCTACTTTATTCCTTGCTAGTGGCAGATTTTTTGGATCATTAAGTCTGTGATGGATCAATGATGTTTTGTCCTTTTGATAAACTCCCCCCCATGGGATCATTTTGTTCCTTCTGTATGGATTGGCTAATTGGCTATTTTGGTAGGGTTATCCTCTTATGATCAACTCCTTCCCGCATGGGATCATTTTGTACTTTCTCCATGCTTATGTTGTTATATGTATCTCAATGTAGGTATTTATTTTTTATCTTGATGTTTTTGTTCAAATCTTAGTTTTGCACTTAGTTTACATTTCTTACATCTCTCTCTCTCTCTCTCACTTCCTTATACATATCCATTAAGATATAGACTTCAAGAGGGTGTGAGAAAATTACGTTTTATTATTATGTCATTTCTCTTTCTATCCCTTTCTAGCTTGAAACGGAAATTGACACGAACTTTTGTTTGAATATTTTTTCATTTGCAGATGTTTAATTATATATAAATGATATGTATTTATATGATTAAGGCTTGATGGCTGCATTGGCTTAGATGCTATACACAAGTGGCTAAGAATATTTGGTGATGTTAATTAATTCATGTCTCGCATTGGTGGATGATTAACAAAATGTTTTGAAGACTATTTTTATTACCTGAAAAAGATGTGAACATATAGCTCAAAAAAGATATTGGACCACCATGTGGAGGGAGGTTGAATATTTTTGCTATAAATATTAGGTAAAAAGTTTATAAAATTGATTGAATGTATGTAGTGACGGACCAGCTGAGCAACTCGTGAGGGCCCTGTACTCTTCACTGATCCAAAACTAAAATTAGATAGACGACTTTTTAATACGAAAAAAAACATGTGTGCAGAATCATTTGAATAAACTCCTACACATGCATTAACTTACAGTCGGGGGTTGTCAAGATTAGTTTAGGAGTAATTATTGATAATTAAATTTATTTTTGTTTAATAATTTTTTTATATATTAAAATTATTTTTTTATATATTAAATTTCAATAAAAAATAAAAATATCCAATAGATCAAGTATTTTTTTGTGACAATATAGATCAAGTATATAAAAAATCAATTCAACATATATTATAAGATTTTATAAACTATAAATTGATATCAGCTATAAGGTTACTTAATTACACATTTTATTTATTTAAATAAATATGGTAGTATAATTATTTAGATCATATCAAAATATTTCATGGTTGAGTTATTAAAATTGTTATGTATATATACACACACATACATTCGCAGAGAGTTGTTGAAGGAATCAAAGTATATTACTCTTACGAAACTTAATTTCTTTATTATTGACAAAAGACTATTTTAACTTAGCCAAATATCTTCGAGTCTGAGTTTTTAAAAATATAGGTGTCTGGAAAGTTTTATTACTACTTCTTCTCATATCTTTTGATTTTTATGATTATTGTATATAAATTAAGAAAGATTTAATGTAACTAAAAATTACTTACTCTGTTTTAAAATAAGTATCTACATATTTGAAAAAATATATATTCTCAAATAAATATCATATTTAACTTTTTAATATAATATTATTTATTTTTTCACTAATACTCCTAATAAGTGTTATTTAATTTTTTAATGTAATATTAATACTAATTATATTAGTTTTGTAAAATCACTTCTCTCTTTTCTATTCATTAGTTTTTTATCCGTATAAAATAACATAAGAACGATACTTATTTTAGAATGAAATTAATATATTATATTTAGACTACTAAAATGTCCCATTTAATATCTTGATGTTTGATACATACATCATTAGTAGTTATAAAATAAGGGTATATTCTAGAGAAAAAACATTAAATAAACTTTTAAAATTTTAAACATTAATTGTTTTGGTAAAAAATATAAAAAAACTAAAACATTAAAAATATGGGAAGAAGGTAATATATATATATATATATATTATGGAATTAAAGATTTATTAATATATAATAATAAAATGAGTACTTTAATCCATGTACAAAAGGTAATTAATTTTTTATTTTAGTCTATTGGACGTTTTCATTTTAGTTCTTGTTAATATGGACACAAGAAAAAAAATTATTTTAAAGTTTCATTTTTATTCCATAATTAATATATTTTATTGTTTTGGTTCCTATTAATATCGGTGTCATATGATAGATCAAGAACAATATGACACTTAACATGTCACCTCATCATCCGCTAATGACATAAAAAACATCCCATCTATATTTAGACTAATTAAGGTGATTGATGAAATACATATTCAGGGACTATTTTTTTAATTATATTTTATTCAAGAATCAATTTGTCAAATGACTTACACTTTTAATTATTCTCTTAATTATATATTAATTATTTTGTAAGAAAATATTATTTTAAAATAATTATCATTTTAGTTTTTTAATGTAACATTATTAATTATTTTTTACTTAATTATACCCCTCATAATATTGAATATATGTGCCATAAATAATAAAATGAATTAATAATTATAAGTTTAATTTTATAAAATTATTATTTTCATTTATTTATTAATTTTTTTTATCTATGTAAAATAATTTAGAGCGATAATAATAATGAGACAGAAAAAATAGGAACAAATTTGGCTGTTCACACTAAATTCTTGCAGTGGGTCACCTTTGAGAGTTGGTGTTTATTGTAGCTCTTAGGATGGGATTTTAAGCTGAAAATATTTACATCCAAACACAGGCACTTATAATAGTAACTCTTTTGGATGTAATTATAAACCTCTTTGATGTTATATGGTTCTTCTTTGATGTGTTCAGGGGTTGGGTACCATTTTTATTTCATATTTCATCAATATATTTTGTCATTTAAAAAAATTATATTCTTGCTTAAAAAAAAATCATAAATTTAATATTATGCTACAACTTCATCATCAGGTGCTATTTGTGACTATTCATGCACTGGACTCAAATCCAGTCCTTTATGGCCATTATTACAAAATAATTAATCGATGTAAAAAATATTTCTTACATTGGCCAAAAATATAACTGATATAGAAAGTTGTAAACGATTAACATTGGAGTTACCACTCAAGATAGCGTTCCCTGCTACAGGATAAAAATGCATAAAAAAATAATTCCTACAAAGTAAATTGTTCTCATATTACACCTTTTCAGTAATTTGTTTTTTTTTTTTTCACACACTTTGGTCAAAAATTCCACATGCATAATGTACTAAAAGTTATTCGAAACCTGGGGAAAAAATAAGGGTGAAGAAGAAAGAAATTATAAGGGTTTGTTTTAGAGAGAAATTAATGGTCATTTGGTTTGAGATTATATATATATATATATATATATATATATATATATATATATTCTTTTTTAATCACAAAAAAATGTTACAGCTTTTATTTCATTTTATTTTTATTTTTAAAGATTTATATAAGACATAGTAAAAATAATTTTTTATATAAATCAAGAAAAAATGAAAACAAAGTACGCAACATTCTTCACAGAAACTATTGAAATCAGGAAACAAAATAAAAATAAAGTCACATATTGCAAATAAAAGTAAAAATAAAAATTTAAAATATGTTCTCAAATTAAGAACTCCTAAGAATATGTTTCATTTAAGTGTACAAATCACATTATTTTGTTGTATTTTTTTACAGATAAAAATAAAATAGAGGTGATAATTAATAAAAAAAATTCTTAAATGAAGCGTGTATCATTATAATTAATGCCTACCTATGCAAATCAATTCCTAAAGTGCTAATTTGTTCTCAAAATACATATATTTATGGATTATAACAATAACAATGATAAAAAAATTTGTAAGCTAGACGCTTTAGGTGAATTACAATCACATATAATATATAGTTCAAGAGAAGACTGTGACTCCGAAAGTCATTGATAAAACTTAAAGGCTAGCCTAGCTTTTTTATTTTCTTGGGACGATATCATTATGGATGATTCTTTCTCTAAGGTTTACGGTATACCTTTTTATTTAAACTTGCTTTAATTTTACCGAAATTGTCAACCTAATAAAACTGATTTATAATGCAGCCAAATGAATTCACGTTGATTTGATGAGAAAATTAAGCACAACTCGACCTATAACTGTTGAGTAATCGATCGAGGGCTCGAGGCTATATTTTTTTTGTGCTAAAATGACCCATACTTGTCTCTAAAGTAATTCCCTGGAAATATGGCATGTGTAGTTGTCTCTATAAGAACCAGTTATAAGTGTGTGTTTGTGTTTTCTAAATTCCTAATTTTTTGCATTCTCCCTTCATATCAAAACACTTACACAGTTGCAGTGCTATAGCTGGTTAAAATACTGGTCGAACCTCAATCCCCTTCCTTTTTTTCTTACCCCACTTCGATTCCCCAAACTCCAATACTAGAAATCTGAAAATTGAGAACCCCACCTAAAGGCCTGATGATGAACTTGGAAAATGATATACCCTAGAAATATGAACTGTATAACTGCACTATCTGTACTATTTTATGCATATATAATATGGTTAGTGTCATATTTCTTTGTATTTCTAATTGTTATCTTAGCTGTTATTAGTATCATTTAGTCTAAAGTTTTTATAGTCATTAACTGATCTAGAGCTGACGAATAATAGTTTACATTTATGTGTATTGCTAACCAGAGCCACGTGGTGTTTTCAGCATAGGATATAATAGTTATAGCAGAAGTCTACTTCCTATGAATATCTTATCTTTTTTGGCAAATGTCATTTGCATATGATTCGGAGAACATTACTGTCACAAGATGGTATATAAACGGAAGTCAGGGAAAGGAATTAGACTTTGATATTTAAAGACCGTAAAAAAAAAAACAAAGGCCTAGCATGGTATTAGTGGACGTGGGGATATCAAGTCCATTAGTTAATCACCCCACCTAAAAAAGAGAGAAGGTATATAGAAGTAGGAATAATGAAGGAGAAGAAAATGTTTTATATTTTGTCATTATTATAGCTGACATTCATTTTCCTCAAATCTCAATTTTTTTAGTTTTATTATTCTTTTTTAAGTAAACTTAGGTATTCATCAACCGAAAATTAAGAATTAATCTTTCGAGTTATTCAGATTTATTTAATTTTGGATTAACTTTTTACAATATAAGTTTTTTCATATATACAAACTTGCGAATAATTAAACTCCGATTAGGTGCTTAAAAAATAAGGTTAATTATCTGATTAGGTTTAGTTTTATTATTTGTTGGAACCAATAAGTGGACTTTGTGTGCACTTATAAGCCCACCCTACCATTCACAAAGGCCGAAAGAGAAGGGAAGCCACCTCATAAAGCTGTTAGAGAGAGGGGTGGAAAAGAAGAGCAATTGAGACTATGTATATGCATTGTACAGTTGGGGTGTAGGTAGGACTATATAGGAGGAGGTGGTCCAAAACTACAAACGCTAAACACATATAGCACAAGCTATAGCTATATTTGGGAAGACAACAGTTGCACTGTACCACTAATTATTGTCATCCACACCAGTGTTACACAACTCTCGTCTCTTGTGGAACCATTTATTACATGGTTCGGTGTAATACACCTTACCATTCATATCACTCTAGCATCATTATATATCTACCAAAGTATATTAGGCCCTCCATGCTATCTTAAGTATATATGTATTTCAGTATTTGGATAAAAAATCTTAAGGAAGTATTGTATTTTTCAACGAAGAAAAAACTTATTTGGATATTAACTAAATTGGATTGAGAATTGAGATAAGAGGATTTTTAAATATCGATTTTGTTAACGTCAGTCTTAATAATTGCTTTTAATTAAGTAACTACAATTAAAAAACAAATTAATTTTCTATTCTCAGTATTTTTTTTCTTCTTATAGTTGCTTAAAATCAGGTCTGACGATAAATGTTAATTAACAATGTCTTTTCTCAATAATTATCATCAATTATTGATTTTAATGTTTCCTTAAAATATTTTTGATATTATAAATGTTTCTTTTCTAATTAATGTTCTTCATACTTATCTAGTTGCTTAAAATTAGGTCCGAGGATTGATGCATGTTAACAACGTCCTTTTAATTAGAATCAAATGGCATACGAAAAATTCAGCAAAAAAAAAAAAACGGCATACGAAAGTATAATTTTTAAGGATGTATCCTTTTTTATGATTAATTATAAATATTCAATATTATTTATATATATTTTTCAAATATTTGTGTAGAAAATAGTAATTGATAAGATAACATTTTGTAATTATTTATAAAGATAAATAACATTATCTCGATTTTTCATTTATTCCCCCTCACTATGAAGCTCGTAACAAAATAAATAATTGATAAGATCAACAACCAAAGAACAAGTTGTAGAAGATCACATGCTCCTTCGACACCCTAAGATCATGTAGGGTAATCGGAATGCAATCGTGAAATTGATTGCTCAGAAAGTCAGGCCACCTTAGAGGGAAACACTTCCTGAGATGTTTTGACAACTTTAAGGTAAGTCAGTTCTTAAACAACCACAATTTGTAGATATTCTACAATTAGTTGGCCATGCTATTGTCGTAGAGTTTGAGGCTCTTGATTTGACAATGGAGATGACCTCAAGGTTCTAGAAGTTTCAAATTGAAGGATTGAAGATTAATGGACTGGATTAGAGAAGTTGTTGCAAGTGAGGTTTAGGTATTGAGATTGAGGAGGAGGTTGAGGTATTGGTGATGTGATCATGACAAATAGAATTGAGAGTATAGGTTATCCAAGGAAACCTAATTGGATTGGTAGAGTTAAAGGCCTTCTTGTTAAGACATTAAGAACACTAAGCAGTGACATTTCACCTGCCATTTTTCAAACAATATATTTTTTAATAGACAAAGGAAATTCAATTAAAGCAACTGAATAACCTATGGTTTTAAATTTACTTTAATATTGAAATTCTTCTCCCAAACAATTTAGTTACCATGCATTAAGTAATTCAATATAAAATAAGACTAATTCAATTAAATAAATCATTAATTACATTATTATTTTATAAGTAGAGGAATTAGATACATAAATAATTAATAAATGTTAAATTAGTTATATACAAATTAGTAATTAATTAATTAAAGATATAAGGTTGATTTAATGGTTAAGAAAATATAACTTAAGGGTGAAGGGAGAAAACTAAAGAGAGAGGTTACAAGTTCAAATTCTTTTTATTGATATTTCTAATAAAATTATAAATAAACATTTGTTTATAAAAATAATAATTAAAGATGAGAATAAAATGGATAACTTTTAATATTCACATAAATTTCTTAAGTTTAAGTGCATGTATCGGATCCTTAAAAACAGTGCATGTAACAAAGAGAAATTATTCATTAAAAAACGAAGATAAATTTATTGACATCAGATGTCAAATTTTGTAAAATAACATCTTCCAATGGCTTTTTTTTTTTTCAAAAACAAATTTTATCAATTCAATATATATGAAATTTACGTAATTAGAAATTTGTAATAAATATATAATAAAATAATAACTATTTAGTTATATTTTAATAATGCATTGTATGTTAAAGTACAATTACGAAACAAAATATCAATTAATTTATGAATTCTTTTATACTTAACTCAATTTATTTTATGAAAACTTTGAATTCAATATGTCATTTTAACACAGTGTTAATTAATCTTATAAATAAGGTTAAGATAAAATAAATCAAAATCATATAATCACTCATAAAAGTCAAATGATTTTTTTAAAAAACTCACTTCACGTGCTTATTATGTTAAAAAAAATACACTTTCACACAAAAAGATTCTCTCTCTCTCTCTCTCTCTCTATATATATATAATAATATATATTAATTTAGAAAAAATATGAATTGATTATTTATTGAAATATGAAAGAGAGAGGTCCCCAATGGATATTTTATTTTATTTTTTATATTGGGGATGAGATGGTTTTTCAGCTTTATAGGCTTTAAATTTGTGTTAGTAGCTAAAAAAAGAGAAGGGGTGAGGGCGGCGGCACCACTGGATTGCCCTAGGGCCTTAACTGGAATCTAGGTATGCAGTTCTTTTCTTTCTATCTGTCTCGTCCTTAGAACATGTGTGATTGTGTTTGTGACATTTCCTCGGAAATTCTCGGTATGTGTTACCAACTCTTTGCAATTTAATAGCAGGAACTAACAAAAGGGGAATTCAAAAGAAAATAAATGCTACTATTGTAGTATATTATTACTACAATTAATTGAAATGCAAAGCATGCACGGTTACACATTAACATATATATTATTTGGGTATGGAATACATTTCCTCCTTTAGTTTCTCTTTCACATTCAATGGATTCATATTAGTTGGTAAATTTGAATTTCAATCGCTTTCTATTGCTTAATGCTTGTCCACTTTTCCAGCTTACAATAACAAACAAAAAAGAAATGAAACCAGTCTTTGTGCATGTGTTGCTCTTTTCATAGCTAGCATTATGACATCCTCTACTCTCAAGCCTAAGATACCTACCTTATTTGAGGAAAAATGAATTCTTCTTCTTTAAACATAATCACTTATACGAAGAAGAAAAATTGGGTTTCTTCCTAAAGTTAAAATCAATTTATACACCATGTAAAAACTTTCAAAAAATTCTAAGCATAAACAGATTTTAACTTATGAGAAAAATTAAATTTATTTTGCATTCTTAAATTCTTCTTTTATACTTGTAGAAAAGTTTATTCAAACAATACTCTAATCAAATATTATCATCTATGTTAGATTTGTTAATTTTGTGATAATTCAGTTTATTGATTTTTGTAATAATTATTTCAAAAGATACATTAGTAATGAATTTTTTATTTATTGATAATATTAAAAAAATATACTGATAATGTATAACCGTTAAAATTTTTTTTAAAAGTTATATTTAATATAATTTTTATTAGTTGTCAATATTTTTTTTTAGATTATTAAGAGCATCTTTAGTGGTAGATCTCAAATTGAGATCTTAGACCACTTTTTGGTAGACTCCATAGTGCCATGTAGGATTGAAGATCTCTCAAGATCCCTCCTATTTTGTTCTTTAATGGTAGATCTTATTTTGAGATCTTAGGGAGAGAGAAAGATGAAAAAAATTTATTCTTTTTTGAACAATGTGCAGATCTTAAGGGTTCTTCTACAAGAACTCATTCTCCATGTTGGAGATCTCTCTACCTCCTTTATTGGGAGATCTAGTGAAGATCAGATCTTGAGCTCAAGATCCTTACTCAAGATCTTGCACTAAAGTTGCTCTAATATGCAATATTCTTACTTAAATATGACCGATTAGGGCGAAGAAAAAAACTTCCAAGATTATTTAAATTACAAGTTTTTACATGTTTTTTATCTGTCAAAATAAAGGACATGTCTCTCTCGTACTTCGTTTGTTGTTTAGTATAAATTAGTATTTTCATATGTGAATTTTATAAGATAAATAGTTATAATTCACATTGAATAAATATTTTTGGATGTATTCATAATAAATTAATATTTTTAATATATAAATTATATTTAATTAAGATTTATAATACATAATTTAAATTATGATATAATCACTTTTATTTATTGGTATTTTTTAATAAAAATTCATTAAATTTTAATTTTAGATAGAGATAAAAAAAATGGAAGGTTGATAGAGATAGACCGTTAAAAGGATAAAATATACAAATAAAGATAAATGAATTATAGTTTGAGATGGATGGCAGAATAATTTTATGTGAAATGCATCTCTAGATGAAGAAAAAGAGATAATATTATGAACATCTAATTGAGAATAGGGTGAACAAGAGTATATTTAAGGTGAAGACATCTTCTGTGTAATTAATTTTTTTTATATTTATAATCATGTCATAGTAATAATAATATGTGTAGTAGAATGTTTGAAAAAAATATATTAAAATATGTGGTCAATGTAAAAAAATACTATTAACTAATGATAAGTTTTCATATATGATAAAATTATTGAATTTTGTGATAATTATTTTTAAAAATACATCTAAAATAGTTTCTAATTTGTTGATGTCAAAATTAAACTCATGTTTGAAAGGGATATCTCATTTCAACAACTACTACGAAGAGTGTGCCAAAAGAAACAATAAAGGGTATCACACTTGTAAATGGGAGTTGCCGTGCATAGAATTGTCATTGAAATGTGACTAGACTCCATTCGTCTCTTGCCAAGGCATAGCAACCAGTTTGTTTGATCCTCTTTTCTCTATGTTTCTACCTCTTCTACAACTTGAGTATGACAATGTTAATCTTTTTGCTTGTCTATATCATAGATGCAATTGTGCAATTTATGATGTTTGAAGACTTTGCCAAAACCATAGAAATAGGAACATAGATCACACACTGGACCACATGATCGATACTTACTTTTCAATAAACATAGCCATCTATTTCGTATAGAGCTAGCTAGCAGCAATTTCAATTAACTGTACAGTCTACAGTATTAAAATGCACTGCTACTGCTAACAATATAATCACCCATCAAAGAGACAAGGACATGTTTGCTTTCTGCATGCTTTCAAGAAGCATAACTCTTTATGAAAAGGTAAGTATATATAAACCACGCTTGCTATTTATTTTTTGTTTTACTTCACTTTTTTACACTAGCTAGCTGTTCTCTACATAATAATTAGAAACAAAGCAAAATACTGTTCTAAACAGTAATTAATATTCTGAGTTTCCAATTACTTTTTCAAAATATAGAATAATGTAATTGTTTCTAAGCATAATCAAACCAAATAATTTAAACAAAATGAGGTTTCTCACTCTTTCGCTCCCAGACTTATAAAAAAATGTTCAGTATTCATGATATTTTAATTTATCTTGTTGTGTACAGTGTACATATACCTTATTTCAGATTAATTCAATTCGCACGTACACTTGATGTTTTATGAATTCAAATTGAGGGCTTTGATTACAACTCCAGATTTATTCACATACATATAGAAATTAAAAAAAATATTAATGCAATTAAAGAAAATTTTGTAATCCCTGAACAGTAGTAAGTCAAAGAAGTAGTTCTAACTGAATTTAACTCAATCTTAAAAACTAATTCATAGAGTGAAAATTATTTCTCATTTATATGTTTTATATACTATTTCTAGTTAATGTTGGTTTGGATTTTTTTTTATACATCTTTTCATGTCTAACATTTTTGGACTTAATATGTGGATAATATAATAAATGATCCTTTGATAAATTTACGATAAATTTTAATACCATCTTAGAATATCGGTTTAGTTCTAACTCAATCCTATAAGACTGACTTATAAGGTGAAGGATGCTCCCACTTATATACTTTATATATATTAACACTACCTCTGATCAATTGTGTGACTTGGAATTTTTCCAATACATCTCACACGTTCAGCATTGCTGGACTTGGTGCATGAATAATATGGTGAGTAACTTATTTAATAGATTTAGGATAACTCATAAGGTGAGTGAGAGTTGTCGCTACTTATATATTGTATATATCTTACACTATTGTTAGTTGATGTGAGACTTTAATTTTTTTAAGAATGTGAAATTGAATCTAACTCAACCAAACAAATCGATTTGTAAAGTAAGGATTGTCACTCACTTTTATACTTTTATTTGAGTATATCATTAGTCTATGCGAAATCTCCACTACACCCCTTCATGTTGAGGATTAGAAATTTTGAGCCTAAAGCTTGCATGATTGAAAATCTGTGAGTGATTCGATAATGACTTGATAACGAGTGTCCTAATCAAACAAAACACATAACCAACAAGTAAAAAGAGGGGATGAAAATCAATAAAATTGGTCAAAATCAGTAAAAAATAAATCAATAAAAAAGTAGTTCACAATTGGTCAATGAAAAATGCTTAATAGAATGTTATATTGATTTTCTTTTAAAAAGATTAAAAAAATCAACTCAAAGTATTTGTCATTTTCTTTTTATATAAACTCATCATTAATAAACACTGGTGTATGCTGTTGAAACTTTTTTTTTGACAGTTATAATTGTTGAAACTTAAAGTTAAGTATTGTGATATATTTTATTTCAAATTTTGTGTCTAACTTTTCTTTAGAATATGTATTTTTATGTTTACCTTGTTAAGAATGTATAAAATTATATTTTAAGTTTAATTTTTAATATTATAAAATTATGATATCATGTTTTTTTATATTATTTATATATTATTTAATAATAATGATGATGATTATGGAGTTTGCTAACATATACCTTTTTTTAAGAGTTTCTCATCAAATTATAATTACAACTATTCTTAAAATACATCTAGATGTAATTTGGTAACGTATTTCTTCAAAAAACTAAAAAGGTGAATGTGTGTTAAAAGTTTGTGAAGTTCCTAATATAGACTCGCTTATTTCTTATAAATATATTTTTTTTATCACCATGATAATGGTGTAAAACATCCATTAGTTTTACTAATCTTTGCTGAAAAGCCTGACCACTTTTAATGGAGTCTCTCCTTTCAATCATATTTTTTTCATCCATAAAATTTAAATATGAGATCTTACTTAAACGAATCGAATACATAACTACTCGAACTAATGATTTATTGGTCTTGGAAATATATTAACATACTATAACTATGATTGATCTTAAAATATATTGGGTGTAGATTGCTAACGTATTTTAAAAAAACAAAAATGTGTATATATGTTAGCAAATCTCTATTATTTTTATTTTATTAATACAAGTCATTCAATTAAAATTCAACTATTAAATCTTAAACAAATACTTTGACATGCATATTCAATTATTGGTCCGTTTTTAAAAACATTGTATAATACACATAATATTATAACTAATGTGAATAGGTACTGAATGAAAGGTCAACCACGTGCACGAGAGAAGCTAATTGTTACATGTACTTCAACTTGTTTTAATTTCAACTTTCTTGTTATTGCCCCAAGTTACATAGTTTATCCACATTCAACAAGTCTATAAAATACCAGCTTTCTATCTTGTTAAGGAAATTTCTTAACTCTGGGTGGCAAAACTGCATATTAAATTTGTTTTATTTCAATTTAATCGACAATTGGAAACAAACCGAGAATGAGTTGTTTTGTACAATCTCCTAGGTAGCTGCTTGCTACTTCTTATTAATTAAATATCACCTCATGTGCTTGTTTTGATATTGCAATAATCACACATTTGGAGTGATTTATCTTGTTTTGTCAAAGCACGTTATTCACACTAAAAAAGAATAAAAATCAAAAGAATATCTTTTACAGTCCCAAATAATTGACAAAATTAGAATTAGAATTTATTCACTCATATATAATAATGAAATAAATATTTCATACATGATATCCTTATTTTTAATTATATATAAACTGTAAAATACAAATTTAAAAACACGTAAAAATTCATTTTATTGATAATATAAATATAAATAAAATATACAAATAGAGGAACTTGAACTTTTTTGTTTAAAAAATTATTTTAATTAATTAATATTATTTAGTGAAGATTTAAATATCTCATTATATTTCAACTTAATTAAAATAATTAATGCAATTAAAATGTCTTTTATTAAATAATTAATTAAAGAAAATATATTAACTTAACTTGATATACAACCTCATAAGACAAGTCATAAAAAAAGATGATTTAATGATAAGAAATACATAAAAAAAAGTTATCTCATTTCTAACAATAATGAGTATATTTCGTAATATAGGTAGACTCGGTATTGTTCACCACTTCCCCATGCAATCAAGGTGAAATTACAAGAATCAAGCGTCAGCCCGGATCAAGAACTTAAAAGAATGAATGCGGAAAACTTTATGTAGTGAAGAATTTCCAAAAATTAGAAAAAGGGAATAAATTACGCATACACGATCATAATGACAATAACGATGAAGTAATATAATTAAAAGCCAGAAAGAACTAAAAGGTGATATTTGGCATAGTTTTGGGATCCGGGACATTAAATTTGGAGTGAATTTGGGAGTTGGAAGTTCTGAAGAAGTTATTGGTTTAGAATTTATTATTTTCTGCTTAAAATTATGCAGTTGAAGAATATGGAATAGGGAATCATGTGTGATTGTTTAGGAGGCAGTAGGAGAGGAAATGAAATGATAAGTGAAAGAATATTGAAGGAAGGTAAAGCAGAGAGAAAGAGAAAGGTATGGTGTTCTCATTCTCTCGGCTCAGGTATATAAGAATAATGTCCGATAGAAGAAGTTAAAATACGTTTGGATTAGCGTTGAAACTATGTACGAGTCGAATGAAAAAATTATGCATTTTAATGTAAATATTTTAAAATAACTGTGTTATAACTTTTATCCGAAAGAAAATCTATTGACATTAGATTCAACTAATTTCCAAACACACAATTAGTCTATGACAATATCAAGAATCAAAGTTTGAATTGTAGTTTAAAAAGATGTTTATATGTAATATTTGAGTGTGTCTTGAGTACTCTTTTAACAAGATTATTTTAAAAAATATATATCATTGAGTTAAAAAAAAAATGTCTCAGCTGAGCTAATTGCCTTTCCTTACGGCTGGGAGGGACCAGAACAGAGCACAGTGCACACAATGAATGGCACCAAAAGTCAAAAAAAGAGAAACTCAAAATAACCTAACACTGTATACTCTCTCTCCTCTACACCGTTGGCGTTGCATCCCCCTCCACTTCTCTTCTGTCTAATAACAACAACTTGTAATAGATATATTGTATCCCTTTATCACATTTAACAGTAATTTTTACAAATAACTAATAAATAAAAATAATAATGAGGAGGGTGCAGATTTAACAAGGTGAAGTAGGTCATTGCTTCTGGTCTTTTAGTGTAGAACCGGAAGCATATATATTGTACAGGTTATTATTATTATATTATTATCCCAAATGTTATGAAAAAGACTAATTGCTCACATGACCCCATTAAGCACATTATTCATGGGCCCCCCACGTAAGTGTAGTAACACACTTTCTCTTTCTTTCTCTCTCTCTCTCACTTGTTATGTTAAGAATAAAACTGGGTTGCAACAAACATTTTTGGTTCTTTTTTCCTACTTGTTAAGAAGCTTCCTTTGAGGTAACTACACTTTGTGTTAGCTAAAACTCACATCATTACCCCTCCCCCATCTCCATCTCTCTTTAACATATTCAGCTGTTTAGGTCAACAATAACCCCGTTTTGAATCTTCCATGCCTTGTCTTTCTTTAGGGTTTGATGATGCCTCAAGGTCAAATATGAAGGCACCGACTCTCTCACAATTCTCTTGTACTAAATAAACACCTGTTTTTCTTTGTTTTCTTCACAGCCTCACATATCTATCTCTGCCTACTC
>PYAF01000437.1:2083766-2103615 GCA_007407185.1 Glycine tomentella
TTTTTTTTTTTTTTTTTTTTTTCCCCCCCCCCCCCCCCCCCCCCCCCTCACACTTACCCCTCTTCCTCTTCCCTTCCGTTGATGATTTAATATTTTTCTCAATTATTTGGGCGACATTGTTTAATTTTGTGAGATCCAGAGGCTATAATTAGCAGAATTGAAGGCGGGTTCAGTGTATAATTTTATGGAGTTGATGCAAGAAGTGAAAGGGTATTCTGATAGCAGAGAGGAGGAGGAGGAAGAGGAAGCAGCAGAAGAAATCATCACAAGAGAAGAAAGCAGCAGTAAGCACCACTACCCCTTTTCTTCTCCCTCTAATTTGTCTTTATCTTCTTCTGCTCCTTCAATATCATCAAATTATACTTCTACTACTACTACTGCTGCACGTCTTCATCACCATCATCATGTAATAAATATCCCTCACCAATAAAATCCATGGCTGGGGATGAATATTATTCATGATCATCTTCAGTCTACAGAATCTCACAATTCATCATCTGGGTTAGGGTTGTTACACCAGCACCAGGATGCAGCAGGTTCCAATTTCATCATCAACAACAATCATCATCATCATCAACACCACCACCACCACACAACAAAGCAGCTAGACTTCATGGACTTGTCACTTGGTAGCAGCAAGGATGAAGGGAGTTTGCAAGGATATTCTTCGGTCTATGCTCATCATCATCATCATCATGATGCAGCGAGTGCTAGTTCTTCTGCCAATGTTAACAACAACAACAGCAGCAGCAACCTGCAGCAACAGCAGCAGCAGCCTGCTGAGAAGGAGCACATGTTTGATAAAGTAGTGACACCAAGTGATGTGGGGAAGCTGAACCGGTTGGTGATACCAAAGCAGCATGCTGAGAAATATTTCCCTCTTGATTCCTCAGCCAATGAGAAGGGTCTGTTGCTGAATTTTGAGGACAGGAATGGCAAGTTGTGGAGGTTCAGGTACTCCTATTGGAACAGCAGCCAGAGCTATGTGATGACCAAAGGTTGGAGCCGTTTTGTTAAGGAGAAGAAGCTTGATGCTGGTGACATTGTGTCCTTCCAGCGTGGTGTTGGGGAGTTGTATAGGCATAGGTTGTACATAGATTGGAGGAGAAGGCCTGATCATCATCATCACCATCATGGCCCTGACCATTCAACCACACTCTTCACACCTTTCTTTCTTCCTAATCAGCCTCATCACTTAATGTCCATCAGATGGGGTGCCACTGGCAGATTGTACTCCCTCCCTTCCCCAACCCCACCACGCCACCATGAACACCTCAATTACAACAACAACGCCATGTATCATCCCTTTCATCATCATGGTGCTGGAAGTGGAATTAATGCTACTACTCATCACTACAACAACTATCATGAGATGAGTAGTACTACTACTCCAGGATCTGCAGGCTCAGTCTTTTACCTCAGGTCAACACCCCCAATATCAATGCCATTGGCTGACCACCAAACCTTGAACACAAGGCATCAACAACAAGAGGGAGCTGGCAATGTTTCTCTTTCCCCTATGATCATTGATTCTGTTCCAGTTGCTCACCACCTCCATCATCAACAACACCATGTTGGCAAGAGTAGTGGTCCTAGTAGTACTAGTACTAGTCCTAGCACTGCAGGAAAAAGACTAAGGCTATTTGGGGTCAACATGGAATGTGCTTCTTCAACATCAGAAGATCCCAAATGCTTCAGCTTGTTGTCCTCATCTTCAATGGCTAATTCCAATTCACTACCACCACTTCAGCTTTTGAGGGAAGATACACTTTCATCATCATCGGCAAGGTTTGGGGATCAGAGAGGAGTAGGGGAACCTTCAATGCTTTTTGATCTGGACCCTTCTTTGCAATACCGGTACCGGCGGTGATAAAAAAAACAAATTGAGATGAAGAAACAAAATAATAAAGAAGATACGAGTTTGATCTAAAGTCACCACCTACCTGGGCTAGCAGCTACACTCTCTTTTGCAGCATTTTTATTATATTTTTAATTTTTTCTTTCTCTTTCTCTTTTGTTTCTTTCATCAGCTACAAAGGAAAGAAAAGGCTCTCCCAGACTTTCTTCTTCTTTTGATCAGTAATTAGTCTTTAGCTTTTGCACGTTTTGAAATCTTTAGTACGTTTAGAACTGCTCAATGAATTAATTAGAACTGGGGATTTGGGCCCCTGAAGAAATGGAACATCCATCGTTTCACAACCTAAAGAGGGAAATGATATCCATGGAGATCAAATTACGTTTAGACCTTTTTTTCAATTGTGTATAATACAATACAAATATATATTATTTATATTTATTATTATTAATTGTTATAGCATATATGTCTTTTGCTCTTTCTATTTTATTATTGCTTTAACACTATGCTCTCTCTCTGCTCTCTCTCTTTCCGTTTACTGCATTTAATGATACACAGAAAAGTTTGCTGCTTTCTTCTTTCTTCTAATGTTTCTGTTAGCCTTGTTGGGTTGATGTCGTTCAACACACTGCTCCTTCTGCTCCTGCTGCTTAGTTAAGCATTTTAGCTTTGCAGATAAAGCTCAGAACGTTGTACAGCTGTAAAAGGGTAATTTTTTCTGATCTTATTCCTCCTCCCTTCATTTAAATTTCATTACTTTTTCCACTTACTTTCTGTTGTTACCATAAATAATTTATTGATTATATGAGTACTAACACAACCCCCTTTTTCCTCTATCTCCCTCCACATTGCTACTTACCTTTTTTTTCATTTTTTCGGTTTTATGCTTTTGTCACTATTCATCAGCCGCCTTCTTGTCTGGATTAGCACTGCACACAAACGTGATATTGGTAAATAAAAATTTTGATGCCTTAAAGAGTAAGTAGCCTAATTTTGATGCTTATCTCAATGTTATGGCCTTTGATCTCTGATGCTTAATTTTACCTTAATTTAAGAGATACAATTTATGTAGCCTTTTAGACTTCATGGATTTAGATTCTTCATGTGATGCTTAATTAGTCTTGGTCACAGTCTTGCCACTGTTGATAGTTGAAAATAAAACTCATTGGTTACTTACATACATTCTTTGGATTTGTCACAGACATTGCAATAATTACATTACAGCTAAGACTTTTTGGATCATCGAATCAAGGAGTTTTACTTTGGTGATTAAGGTGATCAATTATTTGCTTATACTACCTTTTTTTCTTTTGTGTGTGTGTGTGAAACTTGACATTATATGCCGGATACAAAACATATGCTATAATAAGAAAAGAAAGTCAAACTTTTCCTTTCATAAAAATTGTCGTTTTGATTCATCAGAGATGTGTAGAACGTGTACTGATTGATTTGATCGATCTATCTTACGAAGGAAAAAATATATGCTACTTTTTTGAAATTATCGTGTGAATTAATATGAACTGAGTAAAGGGAGTTGTGTGTATCACTGATAGGGCACACTGATGCATTTTGCTTTAGCTTTTAGGTTTATATGATACAAGGACTTTTTTCAAGTTACTATTCATATATTTTCTCCATGTTTTTTTGGTGTAATAGACTCGTAGAAATCACTATGTTTGAAAAAATTATATATTAGAGTGGCATTTAATGCAAAATACACTGTTCATGGCATAAAAAGGAGATATCAAACAGAATGTTATATGTTCTCACGGTGTGAAATGGGGAAAGGAAAACAAAAGCAACATATAGGACAGTAAGATCAACAGTGTGTGAGACAAGACATACATAGGAGCAGGACCTTTCTTTGGCTACACAGACTTGAATGTCATGCTTTTCTGTTAAAATAATAGGAGTATCTCAGATCCTTGTGAGTAAAGTCAATTTCCATGAGCTATCGAAAGTCTTGGAAGAATCCTCATGACTGCTGAAAATTAAAGAATGAAAGAGACTAGAAATAGAACCTTTTTTTTTAGGGGGGAGTCAAGTTCATTTCAGATGCTCGGAACCCATCAAGAAGACAGGAAAAGATTGTTCAGATAAAACAAGGCAAAAATAAAATAAAATTGATATATTTGTTTCTCTCTCTAATTTTTATTGTATTATATTCTCGTCTCATCCTCGCTAAATATGGTAGTCATGATCTTGCATTTGCATACCTCAAGTCAGTTAAAGAAACCAAATGATATTAGGAGAGGCACAAACAAAATAATTTTATGGTCATGTATACAGTAACAATATTTTGCAACGAAGATTCGGGATTAGGTTTTAGCCTTCATACATACATGCATGAAATATACACATGCCATTGATCATGAATTATAAAAGCATCCTTATTAGAGTCATTGGTTTATTAAAGTTAACCATAAATTCAAGGGATTAATTATTCCCTAGCTAGTATTAGGCTTCATGTTCAATAATAAATCATGGACTTTATATTCATATGATGATATAGTATGAATGTTGTTATTAGCAACGTGAAGGTTATCATTATTTTGGGAATTGCATCATCCCTAGCTAGATAGAATGCGTTAAAGGCAATGTTAATTTGTCAATTATATAGTATTGATACTAATGTAATTAATTCTATCAACTATTTGTATAGTTAATTAATGTTTGCTTATATGGGCGTTTTATACAGAAAGGGATAATAGAAGCTCTTCCAAATCAGAACCTATGATTTGAAGACTTGACAGCTGCCATTTCAGTGAGATTTTAGAAAATTTAACCAAGGTACATTTTTCCTGAATATATGGGTTTATATTTTTCTAGGTCAAAAGAACCATGAATATGCCATTACTGTTATTTAAGTCAGGAAATTAATTAATTAGATAATGCTTGAAGTAATCATATTAATTGCAATATCCTTCAATATAGTGTTCAATTTAACTGCAAAACGGATATTGTCTTGGATACCACTCTCAAAAAGTTATCAACAGATGGATATAATTCATTATAAGAAAAAGTTAATGTAGAGATAAGAGTTATTTTTCAGTGCCTGGTTGACTAGTTCAACATCTTTTTATAGTTCAACATTGAAAGGTAACAACAGCATGCTTGCAAGTGTACTCGTCGTCAATTAACCTCACCTCTAACATTATAAAGTAATTTTAGATGTTTCCCCGAGCCAGCAGGTATATTGCAATAAAATAAAAAGTATAATTATATATATGTTGAACAAAATAAAGTGTTGAAGGATCATTACATTCGAAAAAAATTAGGGAAAATAAACTTTAACTAATACTCCCTTGAATTTAATTTTCCTGGGCATGGTTGGCTGTTATATTGCTGGTTGGTTGCATTCACTTTCCTTCTGTTAAATATGCAACAACTTTGGAATGTCATGTATATATCATAGCAACAACAAACATAATGTATTAGTTGAGTTTCTATGAATTCCAAATGCTATGCATTTAATTTTTGATACATTGTTATTATACTTACATTTAATAAAGTGTTTCATTATTTTAATGAATTTGTCATTTTTAATCTTTAATCACTAATATAATTAGAAATATTGAAATAGATTGTTAACATAAAATCAAGTGATAGACTGAAAAATATTTTTTGTAGTGACATATGTTAATGTGTGCGTAGCAAATTTATGCACATTTGGTCCTAATTTGTTGGTTTAAAGTAAAACTTCGAGACCATAAAATTTCTTCACATGCTACTTCTGTAACCCCAAAATTACATGCAATATATAAGCATGATTCTGTTGGCTTAGTGATGGTATTTCCTGTGCCTTTCAAAAGCTAATTCTGAAAGATGTTATAGTTACAGGAAATAATTATGCCGATCAGATTTACTATAATTAGTCTTACTTTTTACTGTAGTATAAATTATAAAATATTTCAGAATGTATTTTTTTTTTCTTTTGAGTCTTGCCAACTAGACCATTAGTCAAGGGATTAATAGATAACTTTAACTAAAAATCATGCTAAAATGCATTGGAAATCATAATAAAAGTAAATTATTAACAATTTTTATATAAATTATTTTTATTTCTTTAACCAAAGACATTGATTAGCATTTACTTTTTTTTATCTTTACTATGATTTTAATTTTCAAACATATATAAAATATGGGAGACAAATATGAAGTTTAATTGTAACAAAATGTCACATTGACATAATTACTTTTCATCACTTTAATAATTAAATTTTACTAACACCTTTTGAAATATAACATTATACTGAACTTTAATGCATTGTTGATTATTATATTCGATTTATAATAGATACTGATGTCGACCAAAGTTGAAAAGTGGTTTATTCGATATTAATCAATCTAAAATTATAAATTTATTATAATATGTAAAATAGATTATTACGTTACAATTTTCATTAAAAAGTTTATTACATAATCATGACATTACAACTCACATAATTTGTTGGCCTTCAACCTTGCAAATTAAATTAATTTTTCCCATATATTTATACTTACAAAAATTCTTTCAAAATACTCGGTCTTCTCTTAAGAGAAGGTATCTTAAAAAACAATACATTTATAGGTAAGAAAATGTTATCTTCTCTGTTGAAATAATTAAGATTTCATTAGTTAAGTCATATAATAGCCACTGTTTTAAGTGTTAGTTAGTTGTAATTGGATAACTATTATTTTCTATAACATACGCAATTAACTCCATTAAGCAGCTTATAATAAAAGTCAATTATGCAAGTAAACTAGTTTAATTTATTTTTAATAGTAAAAAAATCATCAATGAAAGTCTTACATGTTTGTAACGGGAAAAGGTTCCTGATACATCATATTTTTATGTTTCTAATGGTAGACAGAAATTTCAAGTTTGAACTTTATTCCTACTATTTTTTTTATATTTTATTGACACCGGTACACGTAAATGTCTGTTCTCTAATTGGGGAAAAATAATATCCCAATTCTTGTCTAGCTTGATTTTACCCATAAACAATGGCCGGTAAACAATGAAAGTAGACAAATAACTACTGTAATACATGCCCAAGAAAATCAAACATGACAAAAATGGATCCTTTGTTGGCTAATTTATTCTGAAAAATCATTGTGTGTATTGATTTTCCCTGCACATTTTCTTATATCATATTTGTCTACTTCAAGTATTTAGAATTATCTCTGTAAATACAAACACACACACACACACACACACACACACATATATATATATATATATATATATATATCAGAGTTAGGAACGATAGTATGTGAAAATTAATTTTTATACATGAATATTTATCAAAAGAAAGTTTATGATTTCTCGAATTTTTAATATAAAATAACGATACGTGCCCTACAATTAATAGAAGGGGGAGAGGAATTAATTAATCAAATACTCCTATCAAAATGATTTGCATTGAAAATATTAACTAATGGAAAAATGATTTGATTAAAATTTATTCACTTCTATATTAAGTGCACATGAAATCCCCCCCCCCCCCCCCAACAAAGCAAACATCATTTTAAATAATAGTAAAAGGTGCTTTAGTAGGAAATAAAGAAGGTTAAACCCTTAAAAAAAGGGAGAAGGTTAAAGATGAAAACATGTTCGTCAATAAAAGTGATATCACAAAATAAATAAAGATGAAATTGTTAACTAGATTCTAATTAGAGAAGAAAAAATTGTTTCTATTGGTTAGATTCTATCTCCAACTTCAAAAAATAAACACACACACATTTAGGGCATGACTAGGTTAGCACTTAAGTTAACATAATTAATTAAGTTTAGGATCAAAGGTTATTTAAAAAAATTGACATATTTTAGCCATACCATGTTTTAAAATTTAACTTAAAATTGTTTTACATCTTAAAAGTGTAACTCACTTACATTTACATTTTAACTCATCATATTTATTTAGTAATTCTGAAAACATTATATATTGGTTGTTTTTATTGATTGATAATAATTTTTCAAATAAAAAACATTACAAAATAACTTTTTTTTTTTGCAATCATGTTTTATTCATTTTTTTTTTCCATTTTATGTAGGACTAACATTGGAAAACTATCATGTTAAGTTTTCTCATGATTTTCTTATATGAAAATTTTGTATCTATATTTCATACTCACAATCATAATTAAACAGATAGAATTTTGTGTATAATCAGGAATTAAAAAATAATACAAACAAAATCTACACGTAGATGCTATAATCATATAAAAAATTGACACGATCGACAAGTCGCATTCTTGACTTTAATTACGTTAAGGTGATAAATATTCTATTAAAGGTAATGGTGAAAGAAGCATTACCCCGTTAAAACTGCGAAAGGGATAATGGGTGATATATTGGTAAGATCACCCTCGGGAATAGTCCGAGATCTGAAATCAAATGGCTTTTGAATGAATGGTGCCCCCCACCCTACCCTATATATATACAAAAAAAGTAGAGGGTGTATATAGGCTAATTAAGAGCGTTGCATTATTAATATTGATGATCATATATAAAGTAGATTGTACCGTAAAGTTAGCAGAAGTTCCTTCACCTTTTACTTCCCATGGCGTGGCCTTCCATTTATTAACTGTAAATCGGATCATTGGACGCATGCAGTGTACACCAGTGATCAATCCAAATCATTGTAATTGTACTAAACCCTTCAATGGACCACTTCCCATTCCACTTCTCCATTGTATATATCAAATTTCTTTTGTTTCTTTCCCACCAATAGTAGTCCATCAATTAGTATTTTATTTCATGTGGAAAACAATACAAAGAAACATTGGTGGACTTCCCAAATTTGAGCTGCTGCTTCTAACTAATCAATATTATCAATTGCACCTTTTAGTTTTTTTGGTTTTTATGATATCTCTTCAATTTCAACGCAAGAAAAACACAAAGTAAAGGGCTCAATTAATTTGGGATTATTTCAGTTTAATTAAAAGTTTTGAGATTGAATCGTAAATACTCAATTATGTTAAATATTCTGAGAGATAATTTTGTTGTCTATAGTGAACATGATTGTCTATAGTAGATGTTACTTGTGATTTAGGAAAAAAAAAAAAAAAAAGATCACCGTAAAAAGAAATCTTAATTTGTTGGTATTTTTAGTGTCGATTAATGGTGATTATTTTACAATTTAATATATGTGTGTATTTATGAAAGTGAGACTCATTTTTTAATAATTTGCTTGATTAATATTTTTTTAATTAATAATTCAAAGATAAACTTTAGGGCTAATTTTTTAGATATGTTCTGGCTGATTCTAGTGCAGCTGATAGCTACAGACTGCTTTCAAAGCCCTAAAACTTAAGAAGATATATACAAGTACCAAATTTTCCAAAAGTAAATGTTTTAAAGCTACTAGCAGCTTTATATGTTGACGAATATTGGTATATAGTTCTAAAATTAAAATGTGCATACCAAATAATAAAACAAAATCTGTACATTCACTTGATCGAATTTATTGTCATTAAAAAATATCAAAATTTTAACAATTAACCTAATTATTAACACTGAACTGTAATTCATGTAATAACCTAACGACAAAACACCATCATCATATTAATTGCGTCAGGTGAAAAAGAAAAATCTTAAGAAAATCTTTGTTGGGTGGTTTTGAAAGAAGATGAATAATAAGGTGCAGGACCAGAGAGAGAGAGAGAGAGAGAGAGAGGGTGAAGATCATGGGAGTGTCCAGGACGGAAGTGAACCCGAAAAGTGACAGATCCTTTGGGTATAAGTTTTTGCTGGGGCTTTCCATGTTTCCCAAGATGATAAGTTAACAGATCATATGCATGCACATTGATTTCGATTGAGGACCATGCAGCCTAAAAAAGGAGATAGAGAGGACCAGAGAGAGAAGAAAAGGGTGCCCAAGAAAACGAAAGAAGCCAGCATAACCAAACTATATAATTCAAATCTATAGATTTAGATTTGGATTTGGATGTACATGTAGGCATCTCTCTTTTACTCACTTTTCAATATATTTTAAATATTCAAATACATATATATAAATTTCATCAACAGGGTTGTGTAAATTAGATTTTGCTAGCTGCATGAGAAACTTGTTTAGGTTAGGTTAGGTTTTTCTCGTTTTCTTGTATCGATAAATATTAGTTAATAATGTTAATTTTTAAATGAGAATTCAAATCTATGACTTCTCTCTCTATTCTTTCTTCCTAGGCCTTCATGATTAAGTTAACCTTATATCTCTAGGCTTTTCTTTTAATTTGTACAAATATTGTTATGTTTCTTTTGGTATAAATAATTGGTACCTTTCATTAAAGACAAAGTTGTACATGTAAGGCTCCAACTCAAGATAATTAACTAACTAATAAACTGGAATAATCTTGTGTTTGTTGATACATTGTTTGGTGATTAGGTTTTCCTCCTGGACAAATATTGTTTTGTTTCTTTAGTTATGAATTGTGTAAGAGTAGTAATATTGTATAAGACAGATTCTTAAATTTGATATATTGATTGCACAAGATAAATACATATAGTCAACAATTGCTACTTTCTTAAAACGTAAGCTAAACCTAGGTAGAAAGTTTCAAGTAACACTACATATATGAAGGTTTGGCTAGGTAGCTTCCACATGCCTTGTTCTATCCTTTTGTCTGTTTTCGTTTTATTGCACCAAATTTGAAAGGAACAAGAGAATGTAATGTGTACGAAGTTTCTTTAGTGGCACCCATGTTGTTACATTGGGATGTGGTCACTCTCGATTGCAGTGCATGTGTGGGTTATATATGTTGTCGTGATTTTTGGTCTGAATGAAAATTTGTACTATTATAGAACAGGTGCATGTGGAAATTGCATCTCTCGTAAATGGCGTTTGCAGTTAGGTAATGCACTAATGCTTGATGAGACGACACAGCAATTAATATTGGAAGGAAAAACTGTACGGCAGAGAGAACAAATTATGCAATAGCAAAATTTCAAACCCTCTCTTATATATTCTACTACTACTTTTCAATTTCAATGTATTTATATTCGTCATGCATTCCGATCGAAAAATCCGATCCTAATTTTCTTCTTCTCTTGGGATGGGACTGGAAGTGCGCATCGATCTATGTAGCACCACACGGCGTTTTTTATATGTTCTTATATGGAATTTCGATACATTTTTCAAAATTTTTAATATTTTGATAAATTTTCGATACGTCTTAATATTAAATAATATTTTTTATATAGAATATATTTTATATTAATAAAATATAATAAAAGAAAAATCATAAACATAAATAATAGATTATCCATACAAAATTAATATATACTTCAACTAGTATGTGGATATGGACACAGACGGATCCACGTTGAAGAGAAGGGGGGCAAGTGCCCCTCCTTGAATCTCGCCGTATGAGCAAAGGTGGAGACGTGGAGTGGCGGACCTATGTTAAAGGTTGGGGGACAGTGCCCCCCCTTAAATTCTCTACCAATATACCTAGTCTCCACTTCACCTCTGCTCCGCTCTTCTAGGCTGCTACCCATTGCCCAGCGTTGGCTATCACGGCACCACCAACCTCCAGAGGTCTGGCCTCCTCGCCTCGCGGCTCGCGGCACGTACATGGTACAACTCCACTCCGACTCTGAGCTGCTTTCCGAGGCTTCGCTCCGCCTCCGCGGCTCCGCCAACACCTCCGAGCTCCAGGGCTTCACGCCAACACTTCTGTTTCTGCGCACTGCACTTCCATTTTCAGCGATTTAGTGTCCCCCTTGAATTTTTTTTTGGATCCGTCCCTGGATATGGAGGAAGAACAAACTTCATTCTATTTAGGGCATTTTTTTTTTTAATTTACAGAAATGCCTTTTGAAAATATTTAACTAAACCGATACTAAAATAGAATATCTCCAAGGTATCGGTATTGAATGTGTATCTGATATGTTGAATTTTTTTTTCTTCAGAATATCGGTGCTTCATAAGTGCACATATCATGGTTTGGTTAATTAGTCTTTTGTGTAGTGGAAAAATCAATATTCAGCATGAGATTGAAACAAAAAAAATTAACAAAAGGTAAAATGTGAATGGGGGTATTTGCTAATTACTACTAATATTGACTGATAACAAATTAACAATAGAAACTATTAATTAAAAAAAAAGTATGTTAAAAATATATACATTTGATGTTAGATTTATAAATCCATTATCAATCAATAAAAAAATTACTGTTAGTACGACTTAATTTAATAAACATATTTATTATTAGAATCAATAAATTTATTATACATTATGATTTATAATTAAATAAATGATTCTAAAATTGCTTTATACTAATGGGTAATCTAATTTTTCTTAAAAACTTAAAGTTATGATCTTAACTCAATTCTAAAACCTAACTTAATAAGATGGAAATTATTTTTTATTTATAAATATTATTTTAGTTATATTATTATATATAATTAAATCACAACACATTTTTCTCATGATGAGCTAGGATTAGACATTTCAAGCATAAACTCATAGACCTAATAATAATTATTAAAATATGCTATGATATCATATTATAATTTGAATTTATGTTTAATTCAATCCAAAAGTTTGTTATTATAATAAGAGTTATTCTCATGACAACCACAATTTGGCACAGAAGAAATCGAATGCAAAACCATAATGCAATATTAATACAATGTACTATTACTCACGGGAAAGAAGAAAAAAGTAATTTGATTAAACTAAAAAATCAATGGAGATTTGTATATTCGTGTTACTTTTTTCATTGTAGGAAAGCAATTAGCTGGAATATAATTGCAATTGGTCCTTTCGTATTTTTTTTTTTTGGCTAAAATACATTGGTCAAAGGAATATTGAGAATGATATTTTGACATCAAAATACCAACATCACTTCTATACTTGTTTTATTTCAGAATATATATATATATATATTTAAATTTTTATTTTTATTTTATTAAGTTATAAAATGATTTAATAAAAAATTGTGTATAATTTATTTTGAATAGATTATCTAAAAAATACACAACATTGAAAAATCAAGGTAAGCGAACACTTTGCGCAACGTGCAAATAATTGAATTACATATCAATTAATCTAATTTTTTTATTTATCATTCTGTGGCTTCTGTTTATTAATTATTCAATGAAATTAGTGTTTAAATATAAGAGCCAATTATATATTATCATATTATTTTATCAATAAATCAGTTATGCGGTACTTTCTTTTTCAGTAACGTGACAAGATTAATTTAAGGATTTAGATATTGCCTTCTAATAATTTAAAACCGATTGTATAATACGATATTTCTAAATTTTATATCATTTTTCCGGGGCCCAATAAGAATATCTTAATTTTTGCATTAACTCATACATCAAAGACAAAACCAGAATGAACAAACCCAAAAATACTTCTACGGATTTTGGACTGTGATAGCGTACAATTAAAAACTGATTTTCATTAATTTATACAATAAAGTTTCCATTTTGCTACTAAAAATGCATACCATCCAAAATTATATACAATACTTTCATGAATCTTACATCAACAAAATTAACTAAACCACCCTAACAAACATTTGATATGAAACTATATTCTTCATATACTAGAGCTGAATATAAATTTGGTTTTTTGGGGCTTATGAAAGCAAACTGCAGAAAGAAGGATCTAACAATATTTCCGCATATTTATTGACATCATCTCATAAATACCTTTACTCCAAGGATACACAATATATAGAATTTCATATTGCAGAAAAACAAGATCAATCGTTGGAGATGGAATAAACTAAAAAGAATAAGTATAATAGAACAAGAACTTTTATTATATCAAAATTTTACAATTTCACACAAAAACAAAATATTACAACACTAATTTTTATTAGTATTTCTCAAAAAGATTTTCTCAATGTCTCTCACAAATGTTTTAACACTTTCTTCTCCACTTTTAATTACTTTTCTTTTCTTTCACTCATACGTCTAAATGTCTAATATACAACTCATAAACATAGAGTTGAACTTGAATTTCATAACCTATAATAATCACTAGTTTGTACCTCTTTTGACTAATTCAATCTCCAACTCATATAAGGATAATCATGACACATTTGGATAAAATTACAACTTATTTTCTTCTAGAATCTTCAAGTTTTCATAAGTTTTTTCTAACATTCATAAGCTTCTAGATTGATGATGAAGGAATTCAATTTGAATTTGAATTTTTTTGGTGATAGGAAAAAGGTAAAAACAAAATTGAGTTTGAATTCTAACAAAAAAAAGCATGAAGATAACCACACCAAAACGTTCCACTCTTCTTTAATATGTAAACTCATTCAGATAATCATAGACAAATGCTTCAACTAATCTTAACTTGACTCTTAATTTTAATCTTTGGTTCAGTAGATTTAACTCTTTATTTTTTATAACTAGCTAGTATTCTCACATAACAAAGTAATCCAGGACACAAAATATGAACCTCATAATCAGAAATCTCACCAGAAAGCTTAAAAACAATTCCTCATTGCAAGTATGATAATGGAACGTCTACCAGACATTCAAATTAGATAGAAAGAAAACAGGACACCAAGTATATATATAGAACATCAACATCCATACCTTAGACGAGTTCCTCATTATTGTTATTTACTACATAGAAGTGTCAGATGAAGAATTAGGTTAAAATATTGTTCACATGGAATAACTGAGAAATGCACAGACACATGCTCTAAGAAAATAATCTAGATATATACAAAAGAGAGAAAAAAATAAATTAAGGGTCTCACTATTCAAATAATCTATCATAAAACTTGCATAGTTAAAAATTTCGATACACGAACATTGGATAACAAAATTAAGAACTAATCATGGAACACCGAAAGAGGAATAGCAGAGATTTTGAGAAAATAGAGATTGGATTACCGAATTATATTCAACAACGCTCAAATCTCACTAGTCAATACCTAAATTCTAACATTTTTTTTCTGAAAATTTTCCTTTTCTGCTAATACATATACACAGAAGAAAATAAACCCAACTCTTGACAACTTTAAAGAATTATTAAGAATATAATGGAAAATCTTTATTCATCTAACTCTCTAATTTATGTTTATATGCGTATTGGGTTGTTATCCCCATCCCTACTATGAGATCTTCAGTTACGGATTCATGAAGAATGTAACAGTGAAAACAGAACTTGTGGCCACAGGCTACTGTAGTGGTCACAGGCCAAGGTTTTAAATATCGATCATGATCGTGTTATAATTTCATCATGTTGGTTGATATCGTGGCAAATCGTGGACAAATATAACCGATACGGTCCCAATTGCGGTCACATTGCTGTCACGGACAGTTAAAAAACCTTGATGTTACGACTCAAATCACGGTCATGACTGATATTTAAAACCCTGTCGCAGGCTATAACAGGTCTAGGCAACTCTCCGGTGCCACTATAGTCCCCAATAAAGTACCTTGGCTCGTATCATTTGATTACTATGGTTGCCTATGAAATTACAAAGTTCCTGCTTGTCTAATATGTTCAAAATTATGTAGCCTTAGGAGCTTAACTAAAACGGCCATGAGTTTCTCGTAACATATATACCATTCATGCATGATGCTTTTGAAAGTTAATAATTGGTTGAGAGTTAGTAGAATGTGGATTAAGTTCTAACCAGAACAAGGGTCAATTCAAGTAAAAAAAAAAAAAAGGAGATTTATAGGAAATGGACATAAATATAATGGGATGATTCATCTTCTTGTATGGATGCATTGACATAATCTGTTATTTTCCTTGAGTTGAAGAACTATTGCAGGCTCAGTTACTTTTCTCCAGACGTAGTCATTTAACATATAGCAAGCAAATATAGAAGCTTGTCCAGTTGCCATGTTTGTGACAAGTGAAAAGAACAGATTGTTTTTTGATTATGAGAGGGGATATAAGGAACCTTGGAACCAGAATTGTTATGTTGTTATTCTCTCTATTTTTTTAGTATTCTTTCTTCTCTTACTCATGCAAGCATTAAATTGTGTGTGTGCACATCTTGTTACCTGTTAACATTTCTACCAATTGAGGCAGTGCCAACAACAATCTCCAGGGCTTCACGGATTGATCCAAATTATGAATACAGGGCATAGTGAAAATTAAATTTGACAAATAATAACTTATCATATAAAAATTTATTACTCAATGAAAAATGGATGGGGTGGTGGCGCAGTTGGCTAGCGCGTAGGTCTCATAGTTTTGTTGAGTGATCCTGAGGTCGAGAGTTCGAGCCTCTCTCACCCCATGATAATTTTTTGTCCTTGTGTGGAAAATATTGTCAATTTGTTAATTTTTTTCTGTTTTCATTTTTCTCATATGTTCAAATTTTTCAACGTAATCTAGGTTACCTAAAAACATTCTCCATAATAAGGAACTTCTTAATTTTTTAATAATTTATTTAAAACGTATATTTGAAATAACTTTTAATTAGTAATAGTGCACTTTTTTAGTTTTTTTTTTAAATTAATACTATAGGAAAATTAAACTCTTCATAAATACCTTTAAGGGACTTTAATCAAAAGTCGACTCAACAAATTATTTTATATTTTATAGGCATATTTTTTATGGGGTGTATATTATTTAATCGAAACTTACTATTAAAAGTTATTTTAGTGAAAATATCTTATGCACGTTTAAAAAATAAATTGCAAATCTCATTTTCTTAATGGCGAAACTTATCAATGTAAAAATGTATTTCACATTAAAATAATGTTACATTAATCACTTCACTCTTACTAAAGTTAAACATTGTATTCAAGTTAATTTATTTTGATTTAAATAACTTAACATTAAAAAAAAAAATCAACTTAGATAAACTAACAAAATTAAAGCTAAACCAAACATGCATCAAATCACGCTTCAAAGAAGAAATCTGAGAGCTAAAACAGGCAAATAAGTTATTGATATTGTGAGACAATTCAAAGTAAAAACATCTAACTTTGGTAAGTACGTAGTAGATAATAGTTTGTGTTTGGTTAAACGTTAGGTTGAACTTGCACACATTCTCATGCACATTTTGTGAGAAATAGAAATTCGGAACTTTTGATTCAACGCCCATTTAGGGGTCTCTCAAGGATAAACCAAACATGCATGTAGTAATTAGGAATTAGTAAATAACAAAGAAGCAAGCTGTTATTAGGGAAGAGCTTGGAATGAAACTCAATCAGAGCTAGTAGACAACTAGATATATCCAGTAATCTAGATAGGCCAACCTATTTCTTTCAATAAAACTCTCAAGAAATAGCAAATAGAATATTTCATATTTCCTTTGTTTGAAGTTCAGGTTTTATAAAACACAAGTCAAGAAATGTACATAATACAAACTGCGTGCAGAAATTTCATGAGTATGCAACAAATTACAAACTGCGTGCAGAAATTTCATTATGATAAGAAAGGTGCAGTTTGCTTGCACCATTGAGAGAGCCCTTTGAGTTTCACCTTTTGCACCACGTCATGGTGAAATTCAAAACCATGCAAAGACCAAGCACAACACCATGTGAAGAAAAACCATGATCTTTTCACCAAGGGAGTCTCCAAGTGAATGAAACAACCCTTTCCAATGACACCAGATGATATAGATTGCTCTTGGTTCCCAATTTCTTTCTTGAAATGGTACCCTGAGCTTTCCTCTGCTCTTTGTTTAACTCCATTGCGCGTGTTTCCTCCAGTGCCTGCATAATACATCATATGAACAAAGGTTTATCAATGGCATGCTAAAATTAAAATTTGCCTCAAATGAAACATGATTCCCATCATTAAGACAGGCTTCTACATGTCTTTAGTGCATGCAACAGCTTGGTTTTCTCACCTATTGTGCTTGGCTCTCTGTTGGAGATTTTTTTTTCTGGAGCAGCTCTCAGTGGCAAAAAGTTGCGAGATGTCAGATGATATTTATTTTGGCATCTTCCTGGAGGTGAAGGAGAGGGGCTGACCCTCGTAAGAAGAACTGTCCTTTTTCTCTTGGTTTACTTCATTTTTAGATGACAATGAAGAAGGGCCAGCATTAAGAGCATGGTTTTCTTTTGAACCAGTATGTTCACTAAATGCAGATGAAGTAGTGTCTGGAATCTTGTCATGCTTTAACAATTTCACTGGCAAAGGAGTCTCCAAGTTACTCATTCTAGTGAGAGTAGATGATTCATCTCTTGTTCTTTCCAAATTCTTTCTTGCACTGGGATTCCTTGAGCTTCTATCTGCTTTTTGTTTGACTCCAGTATATGTGTTTCCATCTGTGCCTACAAAATATATCAAATGAAGCATGTTTCTCTTCACAAAGGCAGGCTCCTCCCTTTCTATCTGTCTTGTAGCAGCTTGGCTTGAACCATTTCTATGTCCTTGAGAGCCATCATCTCTAAGTGACATAAAGTTGATTGACTTTGGGTGATATTTACTTTTGCATCTTCTTGAAGGTGGAGATATAGCCCTGGAAGGTGAAGGAGGGCAAACACTCTGGATAAGGAATGTAGGATGGAGTGAACTACCAAATGTGTCAACTCCCAAGAAATTATCATCAAAGTTACTATCCTTTTTCTCTAGATTAACTTCAATTCTAGATGACACTGCAGGAGGGTGAGCATAAACAGCATCATGTGATGATTTCACCATTGACATTACCTAGTTTTCCCTTGAACCATTATGTTCATTACACACTTATAAACTAGTGCCTAGAAAACTGCTACATGCTGTAACAATTTCAACAGAAAATAAATAGATGAAGTTATCTTGAAGCATTTGGTTAGCAGACACCCTTATTCTCAATTACTTTCTTTTTGTCTCTTTTTGATACTTTATAATCAGAAATTATCAAGTGACTAGAAACATATTTATAATATTTAACCTTCATTGGGCCTAAAGCTGTTCCACAACAGCCTTAGGCCCAATACTCAATCCGGCCAAATAGGAGCCCGACACACTCCCACTTGGCATCATATATTCTGGCTCTTTTACCTCAATGGGCCAAGATGCAGATGCACCTCTAGGGGGCCTAAATCGGATTATCCGACTTAGGCCAACCTATGATCTTCTCCCTCCTCAGGGATGTAATTTACTTCATGCTTCAGGGACTGCTCCATGACAGTGTAGGTCTCCTGTCCATGATAAGGATCAGGCATGGGGCAGTTGATGTCCTGACAACCATCCCATCACCTGTTCTACCTAATCATTCTTACTTCTCTTATATACACAGGAAGTAAGCACCCCCCAGGTATCTAACTTTCACTAGATAATGTTACTCTATTGCTCCCAACACTCACTTGGGTGTCTCGGAGTGCTTGCAAGTGGCCATTGCCACGCATCTGGTTCCAACCCCCTCCACCATCATCAAGCTGAAGGAGAACTGTTAGACATTCCAAGTTTGTACAGAACAATAACCAATATTGAGCTTTACATTTTATGAATATCTCACTTGAGAAAAACCTGCAAACAATTTTCTAAGTAATGAGAAAACCAGGATAATTGGATGGTAGATTCATGAGCTTTCTTCCATGGGTATTGTACCCACAGCTACAGGCACACCATTCACAAACATGCACTCACAAGCTCAAAGGAATATGCTTATGAGACAATTTGTTTATAAGCAGTGTCCGTACACATATTTTTCTCAGTTTCAGCCCTCTAAAGTGAGGGAGTACACTTTGGAGGACAAAGAACATTTATAGCCATAATCTTCTGACCAACCAAGCAAGTGAAGCACGATTATAAAAGCAATATTAGAATTTGTTCAAACCTTGTACATGAGGGAAAGTGTGTGCTAGTGAATAGTGAGCTTAGTTTGAGTGGCCAGTTTGTCCAAATTGACTCCAAACTCTCTTACTTATTGTTCTCAGCAATAAAATAAAATAGAACTTGATTTCAATGGATTTTGTATTCATCAATTAAGCATATCATCACTCATACAATCTTAGAACTATTGTGTTAAATGCAATTGAACTACTTGTGAAAATTTCAAGAACACTTGTTAAGTCTATCAATCATGAGCATAGTCTGAATACTTCTCACTTAGGAATGTGATCACTCATCA
>PYAF01000437.1:2115641-2141367 GCA_007407185.1 Glycine tomentella
GGATGCCCCAAGCGCTTGTGATGTAACCAAACCAATGAGTCCGTAGTAGATTGGCCATGAGTTAGTAATATGTGATCCTTAGCACCTTTGTCAAAAGACTTTGGAACCAAGTAGTACAGCCCACCTTGCTCCTTAGCTTCCCCTATCATCTTCCCTGTGGTGAGATCCTGAAAGACACAATGAGTAGAAAAGAAGGTTATAGTGTAGTTTAAATCTTTTGTAATTTTATTGATAGAAAGGAGATTGGTGGAGAGTTTAGGAACATGAAGAACATCTTTGAGGTAAAAGGAAGGTTGTAAATGAATGTTACCAGACCCCGCAACTGATATATGTGAACCATCAGCTACGGCTATTGTATGAGTACCAATAGTAGGGTTATAAGAAAGAAAAAATTCAGCTCAACAAGCCATATGATTAGTAGCACCAGAATCAATTACCCAAGAATGTTTAAAATTAGTACAAGAAGTAAGAAAATAATAAGTAGTGGAACTCATACCAGTCATGGTCAAAGCACTAGAACAAGATTGTTTACTCAGCGAATCAAGAATGGTCCGCAGCCGCTCTAATTCATCTCGGCTAATAGAAGGAAATTCTGAAGTTCCTGATTGGGCCTCATTTGCTGCAGTAGCTATATCAGGAGAAACTAAATGAGCTTAACCACGCATCCTTGCCATCTTCTCATAGACTTTCTGCTTTCCATGGAGGCGGAAACATAGATCCTTGAGATGACCTGGCCTTTTACAATAAGAACACCAACGATCATCTTTCTTAAATTTTGAAGATGCACCATCAACAATTTTGTTGAAAGAATTTCCTTGATAAAAACCATCCCTTCTTGTTGAGACCATAGCAGACCCTTCCACGGTTTTAGAAATAGCAACATCAGATGATGACAGCATGGCAGACTTATCAGATGTGACATTGTGCATCATAACTCCTCGTTGAGTCTCTTCACCTCGAACAATATTGAAAACAACAGAAAGGGATGGTAAAGAATCTTTGCCAAGTATCTGAACCCGAATAGGATCATATTCGAAATTCAACCCTGCAAGAAAATCAAAAATACGCTCATCTTCCACTGCCTTGGTCAAGGCAATAGCATCTATAGTACATTGCATCTTCAAACTCTGAAATTGATCAAGCTCAGTCCACAATTCTTTCAAAACACCATAGTAAGCAGTCATAGATAAAGAGTCTTGTTTAGTAGAAAAAATTTTATTGCGTAATTCATAACGCGCAGCCATATTCTGTTTTAAAGAGTAGGTTGAATGAACAGTTTCCCAAATCTCCTTAGTAGAAGATAAAAACATACAGTGACGACCCACTTCAGGAGTCATCGAATTCCATAATCAAGTCATAATAAGGGAATCTTCATTATCCCAAATAACAAAATTAGGATCAGTGGTAGCAGGAGCAGGGCCATCCAGGTGATCAATTTTACCTTGACTCTTGATGGTAGTGCGAATTAGTTGAGACCATGACAAATAATTTGACCCATTAAGTCGATAATTTTGATGTAGAGAAGGAAGATCATTGTGACCAAGTGGGTTCACCACCAACTGTGTAGAGGAACCATGAACTCGTAGAGGAGACTCAGTTCCTGAACCATTGTCGGAACTAGCCATACTATAGAAAATAAATCAAGAACAAGGATTTTTGTACTTAAGGTAATAGGCGTGGAAGCAGAGCCCTCAGAATCGAGAGCTCTGATACCAACTTGAAAATAGAAATATGTAGAATATGAATTGTGTATCACAATAATACAAGAGGTCTCTATTTAAATATATCAACTAAAGATAAAGATAACTAAAGATAATAGCTAAAGATAACTAAAGATAATAACTAAAGATAATAGCTAAAGATAATAACTATCAACTAAAGATAACAACTATCAACTAAAGATAACTAAAGATAATAACTAAAGATAAAATCTAAAATATATCTATCTAAAAATATATCTATTTCCAACACATGATCATATCTTAATTGCTTTTACCTTCTAGCTAGTGGTAAAGGAGCAGTCCTGTTACATTAGTGGCTTTCCTTTCTCCTTCATATCAAAGATGATAAGTTGTGTGTGTTTGCATGCTATTAAAGTCACATGTTGAAAGGAAATATTAACCTTAATATTTAGATTTCTTCATCATGGTTAAACATTTCATGTTACAGCTCAAATCTGTATAAAGTATTCTCCCCTTGACTGAAAAAATTGGCCAGGGATTGTTAATTTCGTTCACAAAATCTGCTCAAAGATGGTTCCATATACTAATAGTGGTCACAAGTTTACATTAAGATCAATTTCACAGCTCATGCACACGTTCTAATGTAAAATTCATGACTAAAATGAATTTGGACATATATGTCAATCACATTCAACATTCAAAATCAATTTTTATCAAAACCAATCCTATCAAAATCTAAAACAAACAGGCACAAAATACAAAATGGGATCCTTAAAAAAGGATGCTTCCTGCTCACAATCCAAACTAGTGTCCTTAATACAAACAAAGTCTTCAGTTCAAGCTCTGCAATCTCCACTAATTCTCATCTTTCCTTTTCTATAGTCACTATGGGAAGCATATATCTGGAAGTTCTGTTCTTTTAAGGAAAGACAGCCATGCAAACAGCATTCATAGTACATGAAGTATCCAGCCAGAATTGCTCTTATATCAGGGCCAAGGTACTGTTTAAGCTACTATAAATCTCTAATCATGTATTTCATTGCTACTTGCCGCTTCTGAATTTTTAAGAATTTCAAAATGATGAGATACACAAGGCAAAGTTCACATGGTCCTATAATGATGCAACTTACTGCACCTTTCTTATCATAATGAAATATCTAAATTAAGCAGCAAGTCAGCATTTTCATAGTCATGAATTCAATAATGGTAATCTCAATGTCCTGTATAATTTAAATATTTTTTTGTAAACCATATGCAGGCACAATTCTATTGTTGCATAATGTGCACAGCCTATGTCATCTTGTTCAACAGATTGTATCAGACTTTTGTATCCTAAAATGCTAAATAAATAAATGAAGCTTTGGATGGCTTAAATTTACATATCTACTTGCTCGTTTATTCTTTTGAATAATGATTTAGGTTAGGTTCTATTTAGTGATATTTTTTAATTAGGTATATTAAGTACTTGACCATGAATATTTTGATTGGATAAAAGGGGTAGCTTTTTACTAGAATTCCATATAATGTTGATTTTTAATAATTTTTGGTGAAGATTTGCTTGAAGATCTTTATTAGATAAGAAAATGAGTCACTGATGCTGACTACATATTGAACAATTGACCTGATTGACATACCAGCAATGCATGTTATGAACAACAACAAACCATTTTTAGTAAAGGCATGTCTATATGACTTGACACTACTTTAAGAACACCCAAGTAGATTAGCTACAAATAAGAAAGTTCATCTCAATAGAATTATTCAAAATTCATGAATTTTTATTTTGTTTACACTTATCAATTTTGGATAGGAAATTGATAATTGTTATACATACGTAATTTGCATATCTAAATCACATAGCAATTATTTAATTTCCTCTCTTTTAACGTTTTTTTTGAGTTAAAAAGTTAGGAATTTAGCTCAGGTTGAGTTTTATCCAGTGGATGCTAAATTTAATAAATTTAACAGTGTTTTGGTTCTATTTTTTTTGTAGAAAGTGACACAAAAGGAGGTTGGAAGATGTTGAAGAACTGGAGCAGTGCAACGCAATAGTGCCCGCTCAGCTTAAGGAGTCAATCTGGAGACCAACTGTAATGTGCATGCGCGCTAAGCGAGCATCTGACGGCTTAGCACGTGATCACTTAAGTCAGCTGAACTTTGCATATAGGCTTAGCGCTCACATGCGTATAGGTTTAGCGCACAGTCATTGTCGAAAAACATGATTGTGCAGCGTTTTGAAGATAGAAAAGAGGGTAAAGACTATGCAAAAAGGAGAGACAAATAGAACAAGAGTTAGGACATAAGAGAAGAGAGAAAACTCACTCACTTGGGGACCTCTTCCTCCATTTTCTTCCATTCCTCTTATTCCTTTTTTGTATTTGTAAGTCTCTCATGACAATGAGAGGTTAAACCATCCATTTTTGGGAGCTCTACAACCAAACACTCTTGATGTAATGATTCTCACTGTCTATTTAATGTTATTTCTCTTTTCTAAGTTTATTATCTTGTTTATGGTTTGATCACCCATGCACATGTATATTATACGATTTATGCATTGGAAAAATTTTATTTCCTAATAACTGGAAAAGAACATATAAATAATCCATATCTAGGATAAAATGATTTTGTTTAACCTAAAGTATGCATCTTTACTCTTAATGAAAATTATTTGATGTAACTCTTAACGGATTAAGAGTGAAATTAGGTAATTTAGGCTCTTTCACATGAGGGATTATGGTTAGGGTAGGTTATTTGATGAAGGTAATAATTGGAATAACGTTAAATGGTAAAAAAAATCCTTAACATTGCATCAAGAGTAGTTTCGGTAGGCTGAGCCCTCAACATGTTCCGTATTCTACATCAACTGACAATCATCATCCCAAGTGTTTGTGTTTTATCTCTTTAATGTGTTTTGCTTAATTATCTTTATTTATGTTGAATTTTATGTTTCCGCATTAGTATTTGACAAATATCAAATTTAATTCATTATTCGCTTAAAATTAGAAATATACAAACTTTAAGTACAGTCAAAATCCCTGTGAACTCGACACTCGGACTTATTATTTGAATTACTACTTGAACGAATTGGAGCACTTGTCAAGGAGTTAACAGGAATTATCACATATTTTACTAATTTGGTCTTCCAATCATTAAAATGTCACCAAATTAGTCTCTCAAAGATTAAAAATGTCACCACATTTGTCTTTATGGAGAACTAAAGTGGAGACAAAAGGACAAACTTGGTAACTATTTTTTACTCTTGAAAGATTAATTTGGTGATTAAAAATCTTTTAAGGATTACTATAGTGCTATGCTAATCTTTTGACAACCACTTTAGGGGTTTACTTCATATTTTGATTACACAGATATCAAGATTTTAGTTGCAAAAATAATGACTATTTAAAAGGTAACAAATGGAAAAGGCAACAAATGGTAAGCAAGTAAACCTAACATCACACTTTAACCCAAAATCTTAACACTTAAATTTATGGGTCTTCTCCTTACTTGTATGATATTCAACTTTTTCATTTCTATCGTATATAAGACTTCACCTCACTTGTATTCCAACATCACTTGTATTCCAACAATTATAATATAAGAAAGATGCAATTAGCATGCATCAGTGCAAAATACATGTGAACTAAATGCCTTACCTATCTTATAATGATGAAATTCCTAAAACAACGCTTGCCATGTAGTAGCACTACATGAAAAGGAACTATGGTGAGTCGTTGACATTCACGAGCTCTTCATACACACTACTTGTGCTTCTAAGTTGTAACATGATAATGCCTCCCACTCCCATCTAATGACTATTAACAACTAAATGCCTACCCTACCACTACATTGACAAGATATATTAAGTATGGAAATAGTCTTTGGCTTGATGAAGTAATCTCCACATAGATGAAAGAACCTTTCCTATTGTCATTAGAGGATTGATGGCTTCTGGTTTCTAAGTTCTCTCTTGAACTAGTATTTTGAGCATTTTTCTGATTTTACAATGAGAAATTCCTTCTGAGCCTGCAGAATACATTACATGCAGCATGGTATTATCAATAGTATGTTAAAATGAAAATCAGTTCAAATAAAGCATCTGCCTACTTAGTCGAGAAAGGAATCTTCATTTTTCTAATGCAGTTGCTTGATTTCCTCACCTCTACAAACAATGCTACATTGTTTGAAACATTCCTCTGTCTCAGATCTTCATCAGTCTTTTGTGATGTGAAGTTGTCTGGTCTTGGATGATACTGATTTATCCATCTCCTCTGAGTGGAAGGAGAACTAGAAATTTCAGTATTATTGATCTCCAAAGGTTTATTTGCAGTTGAGTCACAAGAGGATGGCTCCATTGCCCAGAAATCATTTCGAAGTATACTCTCCATTGTCTCTTGGTTTGCTTCATGGTTAGTAGACAGAAGACATATGCTATCATGAACAACACCATGTGATGATTCAAACCTTTTTTATGAATGGTATTCTTCTGAATTAGGATATTCATAATGTTGCTTCAAAAACTTGATGCGTAACTCACGACAAGTGCACCGATCGTTCAAGTAATAAAATGATAAATAGAGTATCGTCTCCACAAGGATTGAGACACTAATTTTATTGTAATTATTATCTTTAAATTGGAAGAAATAAAAATAAAGTAATTTGTGATTTGTGTTGTGAATTTGAAGGAATTAAAATAACAGAATTAAATTGCAATTAAAATTAAAGATAAGATTAATGGTGGTTTCAAAACTTATGAAGAAGAATTGTGGTGAAAGTGCAATCACCTCTATTCCCTGCTCATGTAATTGAATGGATAATTAATGTCACTTAATATAATTGCTCAAATATATGCCTTATATAATTAGTTAAACTCTGATTTCTCGGTCATTTTAACCCTTTAATCCTAATCATGAATTCTAATCCCTTAACAACCCCTTTTCAAATTAAGCTTTAAGTTGGCATATTATGCTTTGCAATCCTTTATCCTTATCCCTAGATAATGTCAAACTGTTACCTTATCGCTTTTAGAAACTAAAACCTCAATATTCCTATTGTGAATTCTAGCCCTCAGAACCCCTAATAGATTGATCAAGTCTACCAATGACAATCAGAAAGAACAAGATAAAGGGAAACAATTATAAAAAGCTTCATTAATATCAATTCAATCCACACAAGAGTTCACATTGGCTTATGGCCTCACCACAATCAAAGAGGAATTAGCCAGACATGGTTATGTCTAGCTCAATACAATGATGATAAAATAAATGAGAAAGAATACAAAGCAAAAGAGTAATCAAACCCCTCAATCTTGGCTTTCTTCTCGATCCTCCTCCGTTCTTGATCTCCTTCAATGCCTCATTTCTTATGTTTTTGCCTCTGTGTATTTCTCTATGTAAAAATGTCCTATTGCTTCTCTATTTATAGCCAGGTTTGCAAAACCCTAGTATCTTTTCTTCTTATCCTATCTTTAAGCTGATTTTGAATTTCCAAAATTGCTTGGCTCTTTATTTTGCTTCTTTTCTTCTATTTCTTGCTCCTAGATATTAAAATAACAATAATTAATAATAAAATTAATGATAAAATAGTTTATATCTATTTTAAGCCTTTATTTGATATTTTATGCATAATTTCTTAATTATTTTATCCTAAAAACTACATATGCTAGCAACATATCACATAACACATTGTTGAGACATCAACAATATTATCATCCTGTGATAATTTCAGAAGAAAACAAATAGATAAATTCAATTCTTGTGGTGCTCAAAATTAAGAAAAAATATCACAAACCCAAGAAAAGAGTAGTTTTGAAGTCCTAAGTTTATTTTAGGGAAGAGATGCAAGGAAGGGTAAAAATTGGTACAGAAATAGATTGCTTTATCTACATTTCCTTTCCTATCCCAAATTTTCCCTTTGACCAAGCATTCACTAACTCAATAATGTTCCATGAATCCATCATGACTCACAACAAAGCATCAAAACCAACTCAAACTAGATGTTTCACTTAAGTGCCCTTTCAGAATATATAGTAAAAAATCACTAAACATTAAAAAAATGTAGCAAAATTTGCATCACCATAATGCACATTGCAATTTTAACTTAATAAACCAATAGGACAGTTTAGAAACAAACAGAGATCTGATTCCCAATATTATTTGGATTGTGGACAATATTTCTTTACAAGTTGATATGCTGCTAGCATATAGTAGTTTTTAGGTCAAAATCATCAATAAATCAAGCATAAAATATCAATAATTGCTAGTATAGGTGAAAGTTTTCATCATCATTATTATTATTATCACTTATTCCATGCAATTTTGATATTAGGAGTCAAGAAAGAAAGAAAAGGAACAAAATCAAATAGCAATATTTTCTGGAGATTGGTGCCACTCGTGCCATATTTCACGCCACTCTCACCAGAAAGAAGCCAACAACAGATTCTGGAAGTTCACGCGACATGCGCCATCTACCACGCGGATCGCGCCACACTACGAGCAGCCCACGCTGATCGTGCCACATCTCGCGCCAGCAACATGGGAATTGCATATTGGCTTAAAGATAACATAAAACTGAAAGCTATTAGGGCTTTTATAACCTAGGTATAAATAGGAACATAATAGTCAACAAAGGGGGCGGATGCAGAGGTAGAAACGGAGAAAAAGAGGCATTGGCAAAGATAAAAGAGGAGGAAGAGCTATACTTGAAGGAAGAAGGGAGATTAAGGAGAAAGTCAAGATTGAAGGGTTTGCATACTATTTTTCTTCTATAATCTTTATTAGGGTTTGCATACTCTTTTTCTTCTATAATCTTTTTCTTCTATTATTATTTATGTTAATATGTTTTATTTTACTTTGTGTTACATTGATTATATCTTTATTAGGGCTGATCATTCTAATAAAGTTTTGAGAATTAAGTTTACAATAAGAATGTTGGAACTTTAATTTCTGACAAGAGTAAAATAACAATTGTTACATTACTTAGGGATAGGGATGTATTATTGTAGATAAATAGATGTATTTTCTTAATGCTTAATTTATGAGAGATCACTAAGGAATTAGGGTTTTGATTGAATTAAAAGATTAAAGTCACTAAGGAATTAGAATTTTACTAGTTTAATGGAAAGATACATTATCTGAATATTTAGAATAATTAAATTAGTAATTAATCCAGGTAAAGAAGTTAGGGATCAAAAGGTGAATGTACTCTGACTATAATTCTTCTTAATAAATTTCTCAAATCTAATTAACTTTGTTTTTAATTCTTATTGCATTTTAATTTTGTTATTTAAATTTCTCAATCCACAATACAAATCACAATTCAATTTTATTTCATCCAATTTAAAGATAATAATCACAATAAATTTGGTGCCTCAATCCTCGTGGAGACGATACTCTTCTTATCGCTTTATTACTTGGAACGACCGTTGCACTTGCCGAGTTCGCAACACAAGTTCAGAGACTACTTCAGCATCTGTATCACTGCTCTTACAATATATCCTTCTCAATGACTTTGATTGGGTGGAGCTATTGACAAAAGCATGCATACTTTCTTCATTGATAACTAAATCCCCATCAACTAAAATTGAATTCAAGAACTCGTCTTCGTCAATTTCAAATGGAGTCTGCATACCATTGTTTTCATTTCTAAAATAGGCATTGTTAAATGGGTAGTTTGTAAAGGATGGTTCTTCCTGCTCAATACTAGTGGGAGACTGTTGTATTGGTGAGAAGTATTTCTCTGCATGGTGAATTCCTTGAAATGATGTTTTTTCCATTCCTGTAAAATTACCTCCCTTAAAGAAAAAAAATACACACATAATGAAGAATTAGTTGTTAGCATGTTTTACATGTCAGAGTGTAAATATGTACATGAAGGATGTTTCAGCTTACATATGGAATTCCTTCTTAATTTTCATAGTCAGAAACCATGCTTCTACTGGGCTTCCCTTCATCACAGATCGGTGCATCAGTCCCCCCTTCAATTGTTTCCCAGGTTTCTTCATCAAGCGACATAAAACAGAAGTCCTCTGAAAAAAATTAGGATAATCAACATTTATTTGATAGAATTCTCACATAAAAAAGCCAAAACAAATCAGAAACTAATTTCCTAAACAATTCTATTCACAGCAAAATTAATGTTCATTTTTTTCAAAAGAATTATACAGGAGAAATTGCTAGCCATGGATGAAAACTGATGATGAATTTTAAGTGCTTAGATGAAAGATTTATTTAAACACTTACCCAATAAGTCGTATTAGAACTTATCGATAAGCTTTATGCATGTCCTTATCAGCATGGGCGGATCTAACTTGTAAGCACAGGCTCTCTTAAATTTTGCCATTAAAATTTTAATATATCCTTAGCATTTATTTGCAGTGCTTGTTAATTATTTCCAGTACTTATTATATAGTTTGCAATACTTCTTAATTATTTTCATTTGTAATTCATATATTAGCATTTTTTTATAAGGTGATTAAAGTCATTGTTCTTCATTGAAATGAGAAGTACAGTTTAACCATATGCATTTTGTAAAAATATTTTACTCTATATTGTAACAACTCATATTCAAAGATCTCAAACTCAATGCTTATATCTAAACTAATTCTCATGTTGTCATCATGGTCTTTTGAAATCTTATCGCAAGTTACAATAAACTTCTTTCATTGTTCTATTCAATCCAAAACAGTAATTTGGTCTGAGTAGTTATTTGTTCCTTTAGATTATGGTTTATAATTGTTTGTTCATTTAGATTATGATCTATAATTATTTGTTCCTTTAGATTATGATTTATAATTGTTTGTTCTTTTAAATTTTCTTTTAAAGACCACTAAATATGCGGACATAAATAAATTTTTCTGAATCTATTATTAGTACTACCCTTTGATTATTTTTCTGGATCCGTCATTACTTATTAGAATAATATAAAACTAAAAAGACTCTTTTGATAAGGCTTCAAATAAAATTATTTAAATAAGCTAAAAAGAGAGGTTCATAATTCACTTTTATAAGCCCAAATAAGCTCTTCCATGCCCCATTTGTCATCAAGCAAGACCGAGTGGAAAAATTGGGCCATAAATAGTTTGACGAAAAAGAGATGGGATTCACACAAGGGATCCGATAACAATAACCTTCTAAAGTCATAGGATAGGAAATAAGGAATCTCGTCTAATAAGATACTTTTTTTCATGTGTGGATAAGAAGAATAAATATTCACGATTAAATTTTATCATAAATTATTGATTAAATATACAAATCATGTAAGATTTTTAAAAGCCGTGACTTTTTTAAGTAGTTACTTCAAATAAAATCTTGACCATGTATAGTCTAGAGTTACTTTTCAATTCTAATATAAAAAAATGGCCCTCTAGTATCAAAGCTTAAACAATACATACTACAGTACCAAAAAAATCTAGTAGATAAATTATTTCCAAGCAGTGTTAAAATTTGTTGAAAAAACAAACCAACCTGGCTTTCATGAAAGGTAACAGCATGATATTCAAGAATAACCAAATTAGACTTGACACCATGGGAAACACGGCCTTTATAGAAAACAAGAGTTTTTTTAGTCCCAATGACATTGTTGGTGTCCTTGCTCCTAATGTCACGGTCTTTTCCAGTGGGTTTCCAGAAGCCACACTTGGTTGTCCTGTTAACCCTCTTACTATTTGTATACTTGTAATCAACAGGACTGAAGAAAAACCATTCACGGTCTTTGAATCGCACAGCTGAATCTGCTAATAACACTATTTGAAACAAGAAAATAATCAAACAACATTATAATGGTAAGAGCAAGAAAAGTACTATTCATGAAGATGCATGGAGTAGTGTTTAGTGTTTACAGATTACACATGGTACATCGCAAGGTTTCACTTCACAAAGGTCAATGTCGGGGATGACGTGGACACGGGGATCATCACCAAGCAACTTGTGTTTGAGGTAAAAGTTCACAAGCTCTTCTTCGGTTGGACGAAAACCATATCCTACAATATCATCCATTGATCTTGGTCAACACTTAACTCACTGTGTTTGTAGTTTGCAACAAATTAAGATAGAAAGATGATGAATGATGAAGCATCAACTAACAAAGGAGAATGCATGTTTTCAGTGTTTGTGTTGTGGATTCGATCCTCAATTTATAATGCAAGGCATTGACTAACTTTACTCCTTAGCTAACAAGTTATCCTTGGAAAATACAAAAACAAAAACATAGGAAACTATGTTGTACGGTTAAGTTGATAAATATTTGTTGGCTTATCATGTCAATGGGTAAATTATCTATGTTACAATGTTTTGAAACTTACAACTGAAAAGTAAACATTCTGGAAGCTATAAAATCGATATCTCACTATCTAGATAATTATAATTTACAGCTAAGAAATTCTAACCGTCCGTTAGAGTAGAGTCTTTCCTCATTATTTTATATCAAGATTTGAGGCATAAATTCAAACTTTGTATGAAGTTCACAAACTCTAACTTAAATCATATGTATATTAATTATGATCGAATATGCTATAATCTTTGTACCTACATAATCATGTTCTCAGACCTTTCAAAAAAATTCATGTTCTTAAGTAATTTTATAAAAAAAAAAATCAATACATGGGACTTTTTTTTTTAAGTGACGTACGTGGGACGTTATTTATGGAGAAAAAAGAAAATGCATGAAATGCATTCTTATTCTAAATCCAATTCCAAAAAAAAAGTTTTATAAAAAAATGAAAATAAAAATTGAAAATCTACATTTGTAACGTACTTGTATAAGGGCTACGATTTCATATATATATATATATATATATATATATATATATATATATATATATATTATAATATATTATTAACCAAATTATGAAAAGAAATTTTTTACTCTTTATTACAATCAATTTTAACTCACTTTTCCGCAAAAACATTCTCAAAGAGAATGAAATGAATCCAATCTTCTCAAGTGAAGAGAAAGTTTTAGATATATACTTATATTATACATTTTCAGAAATCATGTTTCATGAGTATAAAAAACTTATCTGCTACCAAACGCTGTCTTATTGTTTTATAATTTATAAATTGCCCTCTCTCCTTTTGATCACAGTTAATGTGCGTTTGCTTACCGCTTACCAGTTATAGTTCATCTAAACGACCATTCAACGTGGAAGACACAATTTTTAGTTCCCAATTCCATGTGTTATCTTTTAACTATTTATGCATTGGATTAATGAAAGTGGGAGAAAAAACCTTGTTAAGGGCTTCCATTAGCAAAAAAACTATAATTATTGAATGCATTTTTCCTCAATAGTTTCAATGCGGAGTAGGCAATTAATGCTTTTAATTAAACCCCTTTAGAATCGTCTTCCCCACAAAACTCACGGGTCATCTCATTCTATATGGATATAAGCTGTCACGAGTCTCTATCACTAAGACTAGCACTAATGCCTTTCAAACCTGTTAGAAAAATATAAACATAATATAAAGGACAACTAGTATATAAACGTATAAAGAAGAAGAGATCGAGGAGCAAAAACTGACACTATATATTCTAGATTTGTAACTTAAATTTTGCACACTTTGAACCTTTATAGCAAGAGCTTAAATAAAAAAAAACTAACAAGTCTCTAATCGGTTGAAATAAACAGCAAATTATGGTTAACTAGCTATAAAACTAGGCATCATTAGCAAACAACTACAAGTTGTTTTTTATGAACACAATAACCTTTGAACACACTTATGAGCAACCACAAAATCTGCAGAGATATCTAAATATTTTAATGACAGCAGGAAAAATCTCAACTGCAAACAAAATCAATCTATTTTTTTTATAAGGTTAATCTGATTGTAGATGAAATTAATTTGGAGATCCAGTAATTTGATTTGTGATTTATTATTTTAGTCTTGAGCAGCAAGTTTCTTCCTTGGCCCACCATTTCAACTCCTTGATCCTTCAATCAACAAAAGACTAGAGAATATTGTTTTTAGTCAATTTATATGCATCTTTTGCTTTCTTTTGGTGGTTATGCTCCCCACTACTAAACACGCGTATATGATTACAAAGTTTGATATCCTTTTCAAGTTTTTAGTACAGTCATGGTACTTCCAAGTGTAAACTGCTGCTCCTAGCATTGCTGAACTCAATAGTTTGATTTGATGCTAGCTACTCAATTATTCTTCCCTCTCGTCGACTTGTTGTGCCATGGGAATTGGTGTAGTGTGTCAGAATCAGCGTAAAATGTGGAGTTAACATTTGTTTTAGTCTATGCAAAATTAACAAATTTTGATTTTGGTTCTTTAAAAAAAAAATTGTTTACATTCCTTCAAAGTTGAAATCATTATTTTTAAGTTGGACAGGTCTTCCAAGATTTGGTTGAACAAGTTACGAATGAGGAATGATGTTCCCAGATTTGGTTTAGGGTCTCTTTGGGTGTAAGTTTTTCTAGAAGTACTTCTAGAAGAAGAAAGTAAAAAGAAAAAAAATGAAATAAGTTTTCCCATAAATTAAAATGAATTTTTCATTAGCTAATTTATAGATGTCATCTCATCTTTTAGAGAAGTTATATTGGTGAACTTCTAAAAATTAGGTAATAGACAATTTATTTTTATTTATGGAGAAGCTTATCTCGTTTTTTTCTTCTAGAAATACTTCTAGAGAAACTTACCCAATTAGACCCTTAGTAGTTTTATATGATAAGAAAGATGCATGTAGCATTATTGTAAGATCATGTGAATTTTGCCATGTGTATAGCAAAGGTGTTGTGTGCTAGTTAAGGCTTTGTGTGGATTACATGCAACGTGGTACTTCTGATCTCTTCTCAATTATGATCTTTTTTCAGCTCTAATTCCTCTTTGCAAAAAATTGTTCTTCTTTAAAGTCATGGTTTTAATTTGTTCCGTGGTATTTGTTTAGGGATTTGGATGTAACGAGTGCTCTTAGCACTCACAACGCCATGTTGTTGAGTTGAATTTCACTAGTTATGATTGAAGATTGAAATAGCCCTGTCGAACTCATTTTGGTGAGGAATATCAAACTAAAGAAAATTTATTTTATTCTATTGTGGTTGATTAGTAAAGCGAGGGTGTAAAGGGAGTCTAACTCAGTTTATTAGTTAAACGTGAGTTGTTGTAAATCTCCTCTTACTATATTCGATTCTCATGAATAAATAAGTAAAACAGGGTTTGCAATTTTTCTTTTATTAAGTTTACATATTTTGGTGGTTATTCAAATAAATTTCAAATGCCGTCCCAAATCACGATGTCCGTTAACCATTTTACACGTCAGCATATACACTAAAGAAATTAGTAGAGAAAGACGAAATTCACATAATTTGAAAAGTTAAAGAACTGATTTTATCAATTTGAAAGTTCAAGGACTAAGACTAAGTTTGACTGACAGTTCAAGGATTAAAAACATATTTTTCTTGATTTTAACAATTAATTTTGGTGTTATATTAAATTAAAATTATAAATAATTAAACATGTAAATGAACTAACATGAAATTATTTCAAGTTTGAGTTTTAATTATGTGTGTAGTTATAGCTATATAACTTTACTCATTTTCCTACTCAGATGTCATTTCCTCATAAGTTTAATGTATGTGTCATCGATCATGGCGTTCGAGGCATCATATCTGATTCCAAGAATTTGTAATAGTTATCCACGCAGGAAACAAGAAAACGGAAAAATGAGCAGTAGGATGGGTGTTTCCGTCTGGGAGGACATTGTCATCTAGTGGAAGAATCAATGAACGTAGGACGTACTAACTGCTCTTAACAAAGCTTTGTTTTTCTCATGATAAAATGAGCCACGTCCATTGGAGAGAAAGTTCTTGATTCTCTTTTTTTCAAATGAAGAGTATGTTGAGATTTCATATTTCAAGGAAGTCAAACGATACTCAATGCAATATACTTAAGAAGGGACTAATCACCACTAGGTTTAATGTTCTTTTTTTTTCTTTTACTAATTATTACATTACTAATTGATGTTGCTATTTTGTGGGCATGATGGATGATAATTTACGTTTTTTTATCATAGGAAATATATCTTCGTACAAAACTAGCTTTCACCACATTCTAGTTTGTGTTGAAAAAAATATTGTTTGTATCGTTGATGATGTATCATATGACACAAGTTTTGTCTTAAAATATGACCCTCGTTTGAAATTTAGGTTTGTTTACTAGCTTGTACCATCACTACATCTTTATCCAAATAATTTATGATTTACCAAGAAACATAGAAACAACAAGAATAAGATGCTTATTTATTTCTATCCGTTATACATTTGGTTCCAAATAATCCAATTGTAATAATTCATACATTTTCTCTCCTAGTTGGCTTTTTTATTTGTTTAACTAGTCGTTCTTGCATATCATTAAAATATGACCCTTGCATGAAATTCGGATTCCTTTACTAAGCTTGTATCATTACTACATCTTTGAATTCCTTTACCGAGTGAAAGAAAAACACTTCAACATCAAGTTCACTTTAATAAATGGGCAAATCATGGAATACAGGTTCAATTCGACCAATCTTCCAACAGTTGGCGCTTGCATGACCCTGCCAAGTTCTTCAAAGACTTTGTCCAAAAATACTTTCGCCAGGTCCGTTGAACGTTACTACTCTTTCTATTGTCTATGTGAGTTCAGGGTTTAATTTTCACTTCAATTTGTCTGTGTTGTGAACCATAGAACTTGGGAAAGTGAAGAGGATAATATTGGGGGAAGCTAAGGGATGCGAGCGTATTGTGGTTAGATTGTGATAGGGAAGGAGAGAATATTTGTGACTTGTGAGTCAAAAGTTGTTGATGTGTGAGGATAAACATCCTTTTACAAGTCCCTAACATTCAAAATATACATAAAAGTCTAATAAAAAATACCACAATACTTGAGTTTAAGTTTTGATAAAATACAGTAATGTCCATTAACAATAATAAGTTTATTTTTAGAACAAAAACAATAATAAATTAATATAATACAAAATTACAAAAATCAAAATATGAAAAATTAATATAAATGAGTAAATTATATTTTTGTAAAAAAATTAATAACAATTGTTGGAATAATTTTATGTATTTGAAATATTTATTAAATATGTATTTTTATTTATCTTTAAAATATTTATATTAAATTTGAAATTAAAAAAATGGAAAGCAAGGATTCTTGACCAGTTCTCACCAATTCTGAACTTATCCAACTTTTTAAAATCTTTAAACGAGTACTTAGATTGATTTTCGATTGAACCGATTAATCTGATCTTGTTTTGAAAACTATATGTCATTGTTATATCTTCGAGTTTCTTTACCAAGTAAAAGACAAACACTTTCAAGGATATATATATATATATATATATATATATATATATATATATATATATAATTTTGTTATTGCATCACCATGAAACACTACGACTTGCCCCCCAAGTTATGTTGGTTGCCCCCACCAATTGAATTCATTGTCCTTTTCATTTACTTCTGACAAAATATCGAATAATGCGTCAATTTTTGCTTTGGTTGCGTCTACAATTCCAAGTCATTGTATTTGTCCTTAAGGTCCATTTTTTAATGTCGGTTTGTTATAGTCTTGCTAATTTCTGTCCCAAAATACATGGAAACTCATTCTATTAAAAGATAAGTAGACGACTATAAGATTTAAGTTTCTGTTATTTATCGTTAGGGTGCATTTTTTAATGGTAGTTTGTTATGGCTTTGCCTTCTCATCCATGTCAAAGGAGATAAAATATGTGTGTGTGCGTGTCCTGTTATAATTGCATGTTGAAAGAAAATACTAGCCTGAATATTAAGATTTCTATATTGTTGTTAGCATGTTTTTCATTATAAGAGTTATGATATCCATAACCCCAATTTAGGGTGGATTTGGGTGAAAATAAGAGATACGAATAAAAAAAGAGAAAGTAATGGATGTGAAAGGGATTGTAATAAATAAATAAAAAAAGAGAGTGAGAGAAAGATAAAGAGAAAAGTGGAATGGAAAAGAAAGTAGACGGATGAATAAAAATTTTCTTATTATAACTCAGATCTTCAAAAAAATTCCTCCCCTTGCCCAAAAAAATTGGCAAGGGCTCACTAATATTGATCGTATAAAAAAATCTGCTCAAAGTAATTCCATATACAAAATACAAAATGTGATCCTTAAGAAAGGGTCAGCTGGTTAAGATTAAGATAAAAGCATCGGTCTCACCAATCCCTTCTGCTCACTCCAAAAACTAATAAACTATATATTTAACTGTAAAATTACACATGATGATACAACAATACACTTAAGTCTCTTTTAGAAAGGATTCTCCGTCCACAAATAGCAAATAACTTCCTAATTACACATTCTACTATCATATATATATATATATATATATATATATTATATACTTAATACATAACTACCGGTGGTTATTTTCTAGATTTTAATATACAATTTTTAAATTGTTGACAAATAAAAAATCATAATAAAATGATTGTATAAGTCAATAAACTTATAATGCATATCTTAGCATAGAATATTTTCATGCATAACTCACATCTTACTTTCTAACACAGAATTGCCTTTTTATTAGGAAGAAAATATCTACCTACTGCAAATACCCTAGAAAACTACCATTAAAGAGCTAAGAGAAGATAAATTGAACATCATATTTTCCATTCATAATGATTCAAAGCAACAGTATCCTTTCAAATACAAACTAAGACCTAGCATAAAGTGGATTACAAAGGAATGTCCAATATAAATGGGCCATTTTAGGTAAATAACAACTTAAGCCAAATTAAATATAGTTTTTCAGCCTAAGAGGCACGTGTGTGGTATGCTTGGGCCAGCCTCCTATCACGTGTACTCCTAAATCCTAATACATAACTGCTAATAAATGTAGTATTTTCTATGCATAATTGTCATCATGCACTTTCTAGAATAGAACAATTTTCTGATAGACTTGCTATTAAAACATCAAGCATTTTTTATAGGTTTGTTTGGATAAGTTTCTTTAGAAACACTTCTAAAAGAAAAAAATAAGAAGGAAAAAATGAAATGAACTACTTCAAAAGTAAAAATAAGTTGTCCATGAGCTAATTTTTAGAAGTTCATTAATATAATTTCTCTAAAAGATGAGATGACATCTATAAATGAACTAATGGAAAGCTCATTTTAGCTTATGAAGAAACTCATTTCCTTTTTTTCTTCTTATTTTCTTCCTCTAAAAGTGCTTCTAAAGAAGCTTGTATCCAAACAGGTCCAATAACATTTACTTATAATAACTAACTACCACCGATCCATTAATGGAGCTAACTAGGATCTTAGTTCCCATCATTTGAAGTTGTCCAGTTTATGAGATTAATTTTCCCATCTCCATGAAGTGGAAGGGTCTCCAACAAGAAATTTCAATGCAACTAATCTCCAAAGGTTTGTCGGCAGTTGACTCACAAGAGGATGTTTCCACTGCCCAGAAGTCATATCCAAACATGCTTTCCTTTGTTTCTTGTTTTGCTTCAGGATTCGATGGAAAACATATGCCACCATGGACAACATCATGTGATGATTTAAGCCTTTTTGATGAATGGTATTCATCTGAATTAGGATATTCCTGGCACACTGTTGAAATATCCACAGTATAGCCATCCTGTAATGATTTCAAAAGAAAATAAACAAATGAATTCACCTCGTGAAGTGCTCACAATAAAGATAACTAATATCACAACCCAAGAAAAGAGCAGTTTTGAAGTCCTAGGATCTGTGTTGGGGAACCAATGCAAGGAAGGGCAAAAATGGGTACACGAATGGATTGTTTTATATCAATTTCCTTCCCTTTTCCCAACATTTCCCTTTATCCAATGATGCTCTAAGGTCTCAGTGATGTTCCATGAATCGATCATGAATCACAACAAAAAATCAAACCCAACTCAAACCAGACATTTCACTTCAGTGTCTTTTTAGAATCTATAAGAGAAAATCACTAAACGTTACCAAAAAATGTGACAAAATTCACATCACATCAATGCACACTGCAATTTTAACCTTGAAACCAATGCCAGTTCAGAAACAAATGGAGATACACTCCCCTATATTATTTGGACTTTGGACAACGTATCTTTACCAGTTTAGAGACAACTTCTGCATCTGTATCACTCAATGACTCCTTCTCATCAACTAAAATTGAGTTTAGGAATTCAACTTCCTCAGTAGTTTCAAATGAAGTCTGCACTTCCTCTGTAGTTTCAAATGAAGTCTGCATAGGATTGTTTTCATTTCTAAAATAGGCACTGTTAAATGGATAGCTTGGAAAAGATGTTTCTTCCTCAATACCAGTTCGACTCTGTTGTATCGGGGAGAAGTATTTCTCTGCCTGAGGGGTTGCCTGAAGGATTGTTTCCATTCCAGTAAAAGTACTTCCCTGGAAAGAAAGAAAAAATATATGAAACAAGAATCAGTTCTCAGCATGTTTCACATGGCAGAGTGTAAAATATGTCCATGAAGGATGCTTCAGCTTACAGATGGAACTCCTTCTCCTGTTTCCTTATTTCCATAGACAGAAATCATGTGTCTACTGGGCTCCCCTTCATCACAGATGAGTGCATCAGTTCCGCCTTCAGTTGTTTTCCCAGGTTTCTTCATCAAGCGACATAAAACAAAAGTCCTCTGCAAAATTTGGAAGATAATCAGCATTTATTTGATACAGTTTACAAAGATAAAAAGCCAAGACAAATCAGGCTAATGTATACAGAAGAAATTGACAGCCTTTGATAAAACTGATGAGCCCACCTAGACAAAAGATTTAATTAATCACTTATCGAATAAGTCGTATGAGAGTTTTATCCATGACCTCGTTGGAATAAACTGAAAAGATCTTGCTTTGATAAGTTTCCAATTCCAAGTAAAACTTACAAAACTGAAATAAGCAAAAAAGGGTTATAGAAAAGGTCATAAGTCAGTTTTATAAGCCCAAATATCCAGAGCCCCTTTGTCATCAAGCAAGACCAACATGGGATTGAAACAAAGGATTCAATAATAACAACCTTCACAAGTCAGAAGAACAACCAGCAGGATAGGAAACAACACCAAAGTCTAAAAACTAAAAAGTACATACAACAGTGACAAAATAAAAATCTAGTACAAAGATAATTTCCAAAGGGTGTTAAAGTTTCTTGAACAAGACAAACCAACCTCGCTCTCATGAAAGGTAACAGCATGATATTCGTGAATAACCCAGATGGACTTGACACTACGGGAAACACGGCCTTTATAGAAAACAAGAGTTTTCTTAGTCCCAATGAGAGTGTTGGTCGCAAAGGTCCTAACTTCACGGTCTTTCCCAGTGGGTTTCCAGAAGCCACACTTGGTTGTCCTGTTAAACCTTTTACTTTTAGAATACTTGAAATCAACAGGGCTGAAGAAAAACCAATCTGGGTCACCAAATCGTATAGCTGATGATGATTTTGCTAACATCACTATTTTGAACACAAGGAAAGAATCAAACAACAGTGGAAGTAAAGATAAAAGAAAGAAAAAGGACAAAGGGGTGTTTAGATTACCTGGTACATCCCAAGGTTCCACATCGCAAAGATCAATGACAGGGATGACGTGGGCACGGGGATCATCGGCGAGCAACATGTGTTTGAGGTAAAAGTCCACAAGCTCTTCTTCTGTTGGACGAAAACCAAGTCCTACAATATCATCATCCATTGGTTTTGGCGAAACACTAAACTCAGTGTGTTTGTAGTTTTCTAACATAGAATGAAAGAAGGGAAGGAGAGATGAAGAAGCAGCAACGAAGAAAGGAAAAAATGCGTCTTTTCAGTGTTTGTGTTCGTCTTCTGGATTCGCTCTTCGTATTTATATTGCCAAGACATTGACTACTTAGCAAACAAGGTATCGTTGGAAAAATACAAAAACAAAAATATATAGGAATTCTTCTTGTTCTGTTCTGCATAACCGTGTTTTGTTTTGTTTTGTTTTTATAAAAGATACTTTAAATATATTTTTAGTGTTTTAAATAATAAAAAAAATTATTTAAAATATTACAAAAACAAAATAAATATAATTTTTAATAATTAAATTTTTTATAAAAATGAAAAGTAAAAAAAAATGTAAATACTAAAAAGATATTTAAGAAAAAAATTGAATACATCTCTTACTATTGAACTAATTAATTATTGATACGATAAAATAATTAGTTATAAATTATTATAATTTAAATTTATTATAAATAAGTTAGTTAATAATTTTAAATTTATTATTCCCTTTATATATATATATATTTATTTATTTTTTTTACACTCACAATTAAATTTAAATTTGAATACAATGCTAATAATTTTATCTTTCACTGCTTACAATATTATTAGTTACTAGTTCAAGACTGTGTCAACTATCCATAATTTCAACTAAGATGACATGCATTTGAATTTTTCAATTTAAAAAATTAAATTAGTAACATTTCATTGCTAGGGATAGTAATAATCATGTACTACCTACTAGTATTAATTTCTCCTCAAATTGACATTTAGTATAAATTTTACTCGCAAAAAAGTATGAAATTATATAAGTTAGTCTTAAAATGTCTCCCTTTCATTTATGACTAATAATTAAGCATTTTTAGTTTTTTTCATTAAAGATATTTGTAAATATATGTGTCAAACTACGACGAAATTGGAATGGAATTTCCATTTCAATGTACTTATTGCTATCCTTATTTCATAATTACATTATTTGTATTAAGAATGTTTTTTTTAACAGAATTAAGAATACTGTTGTTCATATAACAAATTGCACAATGATGAACTTTTATGATAATGAGAAAAGAGAAAATTATGGAACGCGATGAGTGATATAATGAAAAGAAATTAATATATATATATATATATTATTGTATAAATTACTATGTAAATAATTCAACTCTTACTAATGTTAGCATTTTATTTTTACCAGAGTGCAATACTTGTTTTACGAACTATTTCTAGAGTAGGAAATGCTTTTAGCAGTAGGCATGTTTTCAGATATAGTAAATAATGAAGTGTTTGTACTTATACCGCGTAAGAATAAGAATCTTCTTCCTTACAACCCACCAGTCACCTTCTATGAAATGGGCAAGAATTTATTTTGACATTTTTTCTCATTCTATATGTACGTAAGTTGTTATGAGTCTCTATATTAATGCCTTTCAAGTTTCAAAATAACCTCTTTTGAAATATATAAAGAGGCAGTAATTTGATTTGTGGTTTATTATTTTAGTCTTGTTCCCCAAGTTTCTTCCTTGTCCTACCATTTTCAATTTCTTGCTCTTTCAATGGAAAAAAAGAAAAAGAATATTGTTTAATCAATTTCTATGCATCTTTTGGAGGTTTGTTATGCTCCCCGAGTCCCCGCTACTAAGCCCATGATTTGACTACAAAGTTTGATATCCTATTCAAGACGTTTTAGTATAGTCATGCTAACTTCCAAGTATTAACTGCCACTTCTATCTTCTTGTAGTACCAATGAACTCAACAGTTTCATGTTAGCTGCTCAATTATTCTTTTCTCTCCTTCACTTTTTGGGCCGTGCGAATGGGTGGGTGCAGGGTCTCACAATACGCGTAAAAAATGGCTTTTTATTTTCTGAGTTTGAGAAGATAAAGAAAGAAAATAGATAAGTTGTCACAATAAGAGTGAATGGAAAAAATAGTCTAAAAAAAAACCATTAAGTTCTTCAATATTAGTATTTTTTTTTTCATTAATTTGAATTACCATTTTCAAGAATCAATTTAAATTAGCAGGAGTGTAAATAGATCGGACAAAATCAAGAAACCTGTTGAATTCAATCCAACTAAATTAAATTTTTGTGGATTACATTAAGTTATTGGATTGGATGAGTTTGAGTTTAATGAATTCAATTAAAATTTGATTGAGTGACAAATTTAAAATTTTAGACTCAATCAAAACTCAAGTCAATCTGTATATAATTAAATTATTAATATAGAAATCATAAACTAAACATACTTTATTTTTAAGGTAATACATTATTTATCTTTAAATAATATATTATTTTGGAGTTTATCTTTATACGGTTATTTTAAGGTAAAATATTATTTTATGAATGATACTATAAGTATATATTTATGATTAATTTTTTTATGTTTATAGTATGAATAGTATAATATTTTATGAATATTGATTTTTAAAAATATCTTTACTATTTTATTAAAAAAAATCCTTTGCTATTTTTGAGTTTGAGAAATTCTTTAAAAAAAATTCAAGATTTAAAGAGATGACAACTTTTTAATAGTCTAATCTAATACCAATCTAATTCAATCCAATTAAAGTTGAATTGGATTGGAAAAAAAATTAACTCAATTCAATCCAACTTAATTAAGTTTAATTAGATTATATTGAAAAATTGACAAAACTCAATCCAACATATCACTTATACCCTTATAAATTACTGGTGATTGTTTGAAGAATCAAATTGATATATGATTCACTTTTTCGGGGGCTAATTATGTATTAAAAATTAAATGAAAATTCCTAAAAATTATGGCATCTCATATTTATAATCTTGAAAATCTAAATAATTAATTTTATTTTTTATCTCCAAATACCAATTTGAACCTTTACTCTTAAAAAAAATTAAAAAATAATAATAGCGAAATGAGGAAATAATAGAGACGACGTTATAATAAAGAGAAAAGAAGAGTTTATTTAATTTGAGAAATATTTTATTTCATTTATAAAGTGAAAGAAAAATGTTTTTTTGTAACTTTCACATTGATAAAAGAACTTTTTAAAAAAATCAGCATATAATAACGTGTATGAGTTTGCATGCTATTAAAGTTGTGTGATGCCGTGATGAAAGGAAATATTAACCTGAATTTTGGTCACAGAAAATCTACTCAAGGTTGATTCCATATACTAACATTGGCTCTCCTTGGTTTACATTGAGCATCAATTTCGCAGTTCATGCACATGTTCTAATATAAAATTTGTGATTGAAGTTAATTTGGAGATCTATGTGAATCACGTTCAATAATTCAAAACCAATTCTACCAAAATCAAAAAACAAACAGGTAAAATACAAAAATGGGGTCCTTAAAAACGGATGCTTCCTGCTCACACTCCAAACTAGTGTCTTTCGTACAAACATGAGTTTTTCAGTTTGGGCTCTGCACTCTAATAGTAATCAGTACAGAAAGCATATATCTTGGAGTTGGAAGGTTTCTCTTTATCTAAGAATGCAATGAAAGTGTAAGATTTTTAAAAAAAAAAAAAAAAATATATATATATATATATATATATATATACTAACTAGAGTCCTACAAAAGGGTTGAGATATTGTAATGTTGCTGAAGAATCCGCTTCCAGAATTTTGTAATGATGAGATACACAAGACAAAATTCACATGGTCTTACAATGATGCAACTTTATGTATCTTATCATAATGAAATATCTAAAGCAGCAAGTGGTAGCTTTTTGAGAGTCATTAATGTTTAATAGACACTTATTGTGTTATTAAACACTTAGAAAGAGAATAAAAAAAAGAGAAAAAATGCATGTATAATAGAGTTTATGATGTGATAGGAAGAGAGAAATGTGAGTATAATAGAACTTATGATTTGATAGAAAGAAAAAAATAAAATATATATATATATATTAAATGTTTAAAATAAAAGATAATTTGAGTATATTACTCTCAATATATTAAAGACTGCATGATTAAATTTGAAGCCTTTTACCCTTAGTCAGGCACTGTTTCTGTTGCATGGTGTGACAGGCTGGTAGCCTACATCAACTTGTTTGACAGATTGTATCAGCCTTTTGTATCCTAAAATGCTGAATAAATGAATGAAGCTTTGGATGACTTAAATTTCCATATCTACTTGGCATGTCCTTCTTTTAGGTTCTACCAAGTGATATTTTTAATTAGGCATATTAAGAAATTGGCCCTGCATATTTTGAACGGACAAAAGAGTACCACTTTACTAGAATTCAGGTAATGTTCATTCTTAATCATTTTTTTCTGAAGATTTGCTTACAGGTCTCTATTGGATAAGAAAATGAGTTCTGATGCTGACTACATATGGAACAACTGACCTGA
>PYAF01000438.1:2571-30218 GCA_007407185.1 Glycine tomentella
TCGGTTTGGAATTCCTTTGAGACTCTGGCTGATCACCATTGGGGGGATTGCCAGTGCACGATAGGATGACCCCGATAAACTACTAAATCATTTTCCTAAAAGAGGCTATTTCCATAAGAATGATACCATATTGCATGAATTATTTTAAGCATAATTGATTTGAATGGTGGAAAAAGTGGATGACTAGTTTGTTGAGTGTGTATTGAACTGACTGATTAATGAGAATGATTGTGGTTGTTATTGTTGCTTTCTTTCTAGTTATTGTTATGTGGAACTTGTTGATTTTGTATAATAAACTCACCCTTTCAATTTTTGTACCGTGTAGTTGGTACTTATGATGATCTTGAACCTTCGTTCGTGGGAGCAGATGAGCAGCAGTAGGTGACCTTGGAGGGAGATCCTTTTTGTTGGAGCCGCCAAGTCGACGTGATAACGTTGGAATTTATTTTGGGGAGAGAGTTGTGTTGTATTATCAACTCTTTCTTAATTGGTTCCTTGATTTTCTTAAATTGGGCATGTAAACCCCAGCTTATATATTTATTAAAAGCTAAATTATGTTCTGACATGTGAATGATTAGTAATGGTTTAAAATATGCATACATATGTATTTATTTGCGTATTTGTGTGTTGTTTTCATTAAAAATTGAATTTATACGTTTAAAGTAGTGATATCATAGCGACGAGGTGGGTCGTTACACTTCATCCCTAAGATAAGCCTTTTTACCCCTCTCTTTTAATTTTTGTTAATTTCAGGTAGCTCACCATCTACTAAAGTCGATTTCAATGGAGTTGCTTTTAAAGCGAGCGAGTAGTCTTTGCCGGTAAACTCTTGATCCTTTAAAGAGAAAGAGGGCATTCTCCGCATCAACAATTTCACTTCCTTGCCCTAAAGCTTGTTGGCTTTCCAAAATAACCTAATAGGATTGGTGAAACTAGATTGGTTGGATGCTTTTCCTTGCTCTCTACTTTCCTAAGTCGAAGAGCTCGCTCGTGAAGTCTCATAGCCAGATCCCTCTCCTTTCACTCAAGTAACTTCTATCCTTATGCCCTTACACGAGACGCAGATAGCAAGCAGAGGGGTAAATTGGTTTAAACTTGGTCTTTTAAAATTATTTATCAAATCAGAGTTAAAGGATCTTTATCACTTTTAAAACCAAGAATGCTCTTATTCAATCAAGTTACTCAGTTCAAGAAACTTATAGCTCAAAACAGAACTTGTTGTGTAATGATAAAAATACCAAGAACAAATGAACAAGATAACTTGAAGAGATAGAGAAAAAGAGAATCAACACAAGCAATTTATACTGGTTCACTTCACAACAAAAGCTACATTTAGTTTCTTCTAATCAACACTAGATTATAGTTCCACTACTATAAATTTCTGTTCTTACAAGCTTTACATCAACTTCTCTTTATCAACACTAGATAAAGAATAGAAATCTAAAACCTTATTAGACTTCTAAGAAACAAGAACCAGAGAACACTACTATGTTCTTTCCTAGAGAACACTACTCTAGCCAAAGCTTTAAGAATCCACTTACAATAGTATCAAATAAGAGAAATTACAAAAACAAAATTACAAACAAAGATAATGGAGAGAAACAACCTGATGATCCAATGGTTTTGAATTCATATGAATTACCAATTGAGGTTGAATAGCAGAAAATAGAATTTCAGAACATGCTCTCCATTAGACTCTTGAAGTTTCTTGTCCAAATATCATTCAATAGCTCATGATGATTAAATAGTGGGACAAGAAGTTTGTAAACCCAGAAATTCACTTTCAAACTCTTAGAAGGCTTGTGTATGCTCAGAAAATACGAAATGATCAAGTTACTAAACAAGCCAAGCCTTCCCTCTATTTATAATAGAACTTTATAACAACCAGTAATCGATTACACGCACCCAATAATCGATTAAAATGCATATGTAATCGATTAAATTATCACTTAATCGATTAAAGTGTTCAAGGCACATCTGGGTTTCATTAACGAGCAAAATAATTGATTAATCCAAGTTGTAATCGATTAAAGCAGAAAATCTTATTTAAGAAAATAGCTTGAGTAATCGATTACAAGTAATGGTAATCGATTAAGGCAGCAAGACAGGCTTTTTCAAATAGCCTATGTAATCGATTAAATTAGTGATAACATGATTTTCAATATAGCTTGTGTAATCGATTACAATGAATGGTAATCGATTAAAGCAGAAATGTATTATATTTGAATTATACTACGTAATCGATTACAAGAAATGCATAATCAATTAATATGTACATTACAGCTTTTCCAGTTGTAAACACAAGCCATATAATCGATTAATCTGTTATGTAATCGATTAAATTGTTTATCAAAACTTTTACAGTTTTAAACATGAACAAAATAATCGATTAACACAGTGAAATTTATGGGTAATCGATTAACACAGTGAAATAACATTTTTCCAAAAGCTTTGCCCATTTAGATCTTTTTCGAAATAGCTTTGGTTCTTTGATAAAAAATATTTAAGCATATAAATGATTATATGTATACAAATGCAAAGATCAACAAATTTGCTTCTTATACACTTGGATTTGGATTTCAATCTTCAAGGCATGTGAAAAGCTCAAAACACTTCTAAGTCAAAGGCTTCATTCTTCTTGTTGCTCCCCCTATATCCAACAAATAAAATTCATTAGAAGGTCATATAGAGCCAAATAGAATAGAATAGAAATTATACTATTTTTGTAGATTCCGAAAGTTCCATGGTGGATCAGGATGAGTATGTCCTAGATTCATTCTCATTCTGGAGCTTCTGCTCTCCTCTGGGAGGGGTTTTCATAGATAGAGAGTGAGTTGAGGGTAGCTAAGTCCTAACTCAGGAACTACCTAGCTACCTTAATTAATTAACGTAAATCAGCTGAAAGGAGGACTTCTTTGATAATACCCATTTTTGAGACTGGGAAATTCAAGATAAAAGAAGAGTGTCCCATCTTGCAAGATCTCTCCATGAACGATATTCCTTGATTTCTAAATGGCAGCATCAGTGTCGATGTCAACGGTTAAACCGTCAATCAAATGGGGGGCCAGGATGTTGTCTGTGGATTTATAACAAAGGAAGGCCCCCTTTTTTTATTTATGCCCGCAGATGATTGTCCAACTAGTGGAAGCAAGTCAGGAACTGGAGCTGTCTTAGGAAAGCGTAATCCGACTTTGAGTCACAGTCAGTGGGCATTCACTCATATTTAGAAAAAAAATAAATTCTAGCTGACCCCGATGGATAAAGGCATCCATCTCTTGACCTCTACTTTAACTTTACACTGGGCTTTGTTGGATGTGAGATTGCTTCCTTCTCAATTGCACGCATATATCTTATCTTATTAAAGAGTAAGCGGCAGGGGCTAGCTTTCCTCACAGTACGTTTTGGATTGCTTTTAGTTGACAAGGTTTGATCCCAAAGAAGTAGTTCCCCATCCCGGAGCTACTTTACCATATTCTGAATTTAATGGTAAGCAGAGGGAGAACTATACATATCTTGCTAGGCAAAGATAGGTTAGAATGGATAGCTTCGTGAGGTGCCGCACAATCTGCTGCTGCTGGGGTTTAGTATATGTGTGGTAGTTTAGGAATATGTTTATTATTAGGAAGATAAGGAAACACAAGTGATTAAGAAACATCACCATTTTCTTGCAAACCCATTATAAAATAAAACAAATTTTTGTGCTTAAATCATTCTTTGTGTGGTTGAACTCAAATGCTAAAAGTGAAAACCATTGTTTTGCTTGATTGAGATGTGTAATGAGTTTGGCATGAAAAATTGAAAGCAAATAAAGCAACTTGTAGACCTAGCCTGGTGAGTGAGTGATCCTTATAATGATACAAATATATATTTAGAGACACTCTTATTTAACTTATAGCAGAGTTTGATTAAATATCTCTTGTAGATTGTTTGCAATTGTATGCATTGAAATGATCAAGGCCATGTTTGCATGTTTAGCCAAGTGCCGAAAAACCTATCCTACATTGTTTATTGTTAACTGATTGGAAAGCGTACCAATTCGTTCAAGTAGTAATAAAAAGGTAAGTCCAAGTGTCGAGTCCACATGGACTTTGATTATACTCAGAATTTGTATACGTCTAGTTATAAGCAATTAACAGAATAATTTTGGGATTTACAGGTGATAATGTATGTAAATATAAATTGAAAATAAAATAAATTTCGAAAAAGAAAGAGAAAGAGAAGACAAACACTTGAAGAGTTGATTTGAAGGTTGATGCAGGATTATGTGACATGTTGGGGTGTTCAGCCTACCAAAACTACTCTTTATGCAATATTAATGATTTTTCACTATTTAATATTATTTTACATATTACCTTCATCCTCTAATTTACTCTAACCATGATCCCTCATATGAAAAAGTCTAACTTACGTAATTTCACGCCTGATCCCTCAACAAGCTATATCAAATAATTTGCATTAAGAATAGAGATGTATATTTAAGGCTAAACAATGTCATTCTATCCCCAGATATGGATTGTCTAGATGTTCTTTCCCAGTTCTCAGAGTATAGACATTTCCCAATGCATAAACCCTCATAACATTACATGCATATGGATGATCAGACCACAAGCATGACAATAGATTCAGAAAAGAATAATAATATGAAAATAACATTAAATAGATAGTGAGAATTGTTACATCAAGAGTGTTTGGTTGTTGAAGCCCAAGAATGAGTGGTTTAGCCTCGCATTGTCATGAGAGGCTTACAATAAACAAAAGGGAACAACAATTGATGAAAGAGAATGGAAGAAAACTGATAGAAAAAAGGGGCATAAGCCAACTTTTATGGGGTGGATTCTCATCTCCTTTGTGCCTTGTGTTTCTTTTTGGTTTCTGATGATTTTCCTCTGACTGCTCCCCCTTTATATAATCAAAACTTTGCTTAATTGAGCTTTTTTTTATATTGGTGACGCGCTAAGCCCATTTGTGCGTGCTAAGCCCATATCCTCAATCCATCTTCTAAGTCTTTAATGTGTAATCTTACAAAGAAAATACAACCAACACACTACAAATCAACTAATTTTAGCATTTATTGGATAAAATCTCAAAAAAAAGCTAAAGTTATGTGTTTCAGTCACAAAAGAAACATTAAAAGAGGAAAAAGAAGATAATTTGCTATGTAATTTAAATGCACAATTTACGTATAAATAGCAATTATCATTTATTCCTTGCGCCTTACATTGAGCTTAATTGATGTATTCTTTTATAATTCCCTAACCTTGAAATTTATATGTTTATATATCCGCTACTACCCTTAACTTAAAGGATAGGAGAGCATAAGTCTAGGAATTGAGAAAAGTTTTAAGTTTGTAATGGCAATGCACCACTCAAAGGGAACAAAATTGAAAGTATTATCCTCATTTTCTCTTGTAAAGTATTGAAAAGGGAAAAATTTGAAAAACAAAAAAATCAAGAAAATCAAGAAAGAAGAAAATGAAAGAAAAAATCAAAAAATTCAGGACAAAGCAAAGTATGTATGAAATTGAAATCTGGGGCACCAAGGATTGGTAGGAAATGAATGAAATGAAATGAATAGACTAATGCTTTCCTTTCTTTAAGTTACTTTAAAATATCTAGAAAAACCAATATTCCTTGTTAGACAAGCCCCGTTACAAGCCAATAAAGTCCTTAGTGATCTTTGTATGCCTTTGATGTATTGATTAACTTGAGATGAAAGTCAAAGTTGAATTGTGGTGTTCTAAGATATGAATTGAGTGAAAAACTTACCTAAGCTAAATCATGAGCTTAAGAGCGAAAAACTTTATATGAGAGGAGAGGTTGCTATGTGATTAGATTTGTAATGCAACTCTTGTTGCATGTTTTGAATTTTGCAAACGATTTGGTTGAGCTAAAAAGCTGAATGTGGGCACCATACTTAGACGATTGAAGAACATAATCAAATAAATAATTGAATAAAAATGGGGAATGCAAGAGAAGCGTGTTTGTAACTTATCATTGTGAATCCTTGTTCTTATTTTTAGTCTAGTTTATTTTAAATTTCTACTGGTCAGTTTGTTTTTAGTTCAGTCTTGCTTGAGGACAAGCAAGGTTCTAAGTTTGGAGTGTTAATAAATGTCAAATTTATCATATTTTCATATGCAATTTGAGACGTTTATTTGATACTTTAGTATACTTTAGGCCTTGTTTTGAATCAAATTCGTTATGTTTTTAGTTTTTATTTATTTTAGATAGGAATTTGTGAGTTTTTACAGAGAAATAAGGAAATTTTACAAGGTAGCCTCGCTCAAGTGAGCTATAGGCCACTCAAGCCAGCTCAAACAGAAGAGAAGATGAAATTTTACAAAAGATGTCTAGCTAAAGCGAGGAACGCACTAGACAATGTAACGACCTAATTTATTTTAGATAATTTTTATTACTATTTCATTTTTAAGAACATATATTAGTAACAATTCTAAAACATATAAAGTTTATAAGTGGAGACTTAATTCATTAAACGGAACTGATTACTTGTTACATCACATCATTATTATACAAGTACAAGATTTTCCATATGATGAGAATCCCCTTGCCTTGATACAATTTCGGATCAATTCTAGGTTAGAATTCGCACACCAACAGAGCCAGAATCGTATTGTTAACTTTTATGTATTTTTCGGCCTACAGAACTCAGATTGGACCGATTCCAAAATGAGGTGAAAGAGGATTTTCTGAAATGCAATTTAGATACAAAAAAAACCGAAAAAGGATGGGTAAAATGAGAATTATGACAATAAGAAATTCGGGGTGAAATCACAGAATTAGGAATGCGAAAATTTAAACAAGGAACATAAATGGTGCAAAGGAAGACGTAGATAGGCGCCACAAACAAATGTTTGATAAGCCTTGAGGATCGCCACAAGAATTGAAGAATTCTTGATAAGATCAAATGGTTCAAGGAAGAACCCTAGTAGAGAAATACTCAAGCTAATGATAAAATTCCAACAGCCAAAGATCCTTCTCTATTCACTTCAGAATTGATTTATACAAATTAGTTCTCATGCATTTGGTAGAAAATAAAAGGAAATTAAATTCTCAAGATTGTAAGAATAACTAAAGTGGCTTAGTGGCTAAGTCAGGCATAACTAAGCTTAAGGTCTAGGTCTCAAAACCAGCTACAAGCCCTTTATTACTATTATTTTTTTTATTAAATGCCTAAGTCAATAATTGCTTTATTATCACTCCAAGGAAGCAATACATGTGACTAGTAATCCACTCATGCACCCCTCTAGATTTTGGGCCCCCTCATGCAATTGGATTGCCCTCAGATTAGCCATTATATGTTGCAAAGCTTCTTGGGTCTTTTTAGCTCTTGCTCTTGTCATGGGCCCTCCTATGCCTTGTATTGGGTCTTGGTCTTGGGATTGGCCTTTGATGTCCTCATCACCATACACCACCCTAGTTCCTATCTTCATTCCTACACCATCACCAAATCCAGGGCATCAAGGAACACGATCACTGTTGCCATCTATAAAAAAAATGAAACAAATCTAGTAAGAAATAAAATTTCTCAGTAGGTAAGAACTAAACCACCAAATACGTTAGCTCGTTAGTAAACCATCAATAAATGCCAATAAAATCCACACAATAAATAACCATTCAAATAACATGTATGCATGAAATTCAATTGTGCACATGGACTTCAACATATCGTACTGTATGTAGGTACATCTCGTACTGGATGTCTAGCTGCAACCGTCTTACGCAAACAATGCATGAATGAAAATTTCCAGGTGCACATGGCTTCTACATATCGTACTATATGTAGGTACATCTTGTACTGAATGTGATGTATGTCTAAACCCATTAGACATGAATTTCCCAAATCTACCTTGCAATGAAACCCAATCTTCAAGAAACTTTCAAGAACACACAAGCTGTCCAAGCTTTCATGAAAATGTATGGCTGGAAGCTTTCCTTAATGGCAGCAATGGAAGATGGAAGACACCATGAAGAAGCTCTCCAATAAGTTTAGGAAATCACCACAATAGCTTGAAGCCATTGATAAGAAACAAGAGGTTCTTGCACAAGAACAAGAGAGAAACTCTCACACAAATTTCAGATTTGTATTAATGAACCAAAGTTAGTTACATTCAGTTTGTGGACAACTTATATAGGCCACGAATTACACATCAAATGCACATGAAATGACAATTCAAATGAAGTTTGAAGTGCAACAAAAGGAGCCTGAATGCAAGTTAAATGAAGCTTATGGTGCAAGCTTCCCTAAGTGACCCTTAGTTGTCCCAAATTCGAAATTGGTGCTGTAACATCCTTCCAATTATTATATTATGCCTAGGTCATAATAAGTAACTAGAAGATGTTAACTTTTCTAACGTAAATTTTTTAACCAAAATTGATTGAGAAAAACTTATCTCAATCTTAGAAAATTACGCTTATATAGAGCCTGTAGAGACTTTTTGGTTTCTTTAATAAATTAAAACTTAGTAATAACTTGTAAATAATATTCCCTACATTAATAGTAATGTCTATATATTACAAAGCATATAACAAAATACTACAAGTCCGCAACATTAAAAGAAATCTTCCAACTTGTCCTCACTTTGTAGCTTCTCCTTTCGATTTGCCTATCTGAAATGACACGAGAATATACTAAAATAGTGAGAATTCCAAAGAATTCCCAGTAGGTGAAAATTTACTTATCATGCAGTGTCATCGTCATCATTCCAGCTACTTCGGTTTATTAAGAAAACATGTGAACAATTATAGTTGATTTTTAATTTCACAAACATATAACCCGAAGTAGATTCATTTTATTCACAAACACTTAAAAATAATCTCATACTTCATCATTAATGCAAGCATCATTTTCAATCATGTCAATGCATAGCTTACCCTTGTTATTTTCCTCTTTAATACCCTAAACTATACAATGAGCTCATTACTAGACTTAGGTTGCTCCCCCAGGGTCGTGTTTAGCTCAACTGTATCACCCTTTGGGGTCCCATAGGGTCGTGCTCAGCTTAACTGTATCACCCTTGGGTCAATATGTCTTTCTCGTAGGGTCGTACTCGGCTTAACCGTATCACCCATTGGGTACCATCAGGGTCTATCCCCATGGTACCTACCACACTTGGTACATTCTCCACCTCAAGGAGTAAACCGTTCTATCTGGTGTTGTTGCTTAGGATACTCCCTAGCTCTACCCGTATCTCTAACTCCGTTGCCATGCTCAGGGGCCTTCCTCTTCTGACCCACAAAAACTTTCTCTGCAAGAGTAAATTTTTCATCATATGATTCCACCAATCTAGCCTTATTTACTAAAGCAACAAAGTTTCTAATTTCAAACGATCCAACTGCTCTCTGGATTCTTTCATTAAGTCCAGCTTCAAATTTTATGCACTTCCACTCCTCATCGGGATGCCTTTGGAAGTACATGGAGAACTTAGAGAGCTCTTCAAACTTTGCTATATACTCAGAAATAGTCACATCACCCTGTTGGAGCCTTAGGAATTCGAGTTCCTTTGCATTCTTAACAGTAACTGGAAAATACTTCTTATAAAATGAGGTCTTAAAAGTATTCCAGTTAAGAGGAACTCCAAAGGATTCTAATATTTGCTTAGTGCTACTCCACCAATATTTTGCGTCTGCTACCAACATATATGTGGCAAAGGCCACTTTCTGTTCCTCAATACAATGAATAACAGAGAAAATTTTTTCTAAGGCCTTTATCCATTCTTCAGCCTTAACAGGATCATAAACTCCTCTAAATTTTTGAGGACTTATTTTCATGAATTAGCCAAACTTTTTGTATCCATGATCAACCTCTACTCCACCTTGGTTATTTACATTTTCACCAGACTGATTACCTATATTTCTTAATAAACTATCCATCATCCTATTAGCTGCAGCTGATTGATTTCTCATGGCAGATGTCATCTCATTAAAAGTTCTCATCATATCAGCTAATTCATTAGCAGATTCAGCTCGTGCCCTACTTCGCCTGTTAGAAGCCATTAGTTCCTGCTCACACAAAACAAAAATATTGAGGTGATCAGGCTCAATACTAAGCTAAGTGTGGCAGAAATTAACATCATTCATAACATGGCTTGCATGTTCATACTACTTTTCTATAGCTTATCATTTTAGATAAGTTCCTACTGCATGACATTTTAACCTATTCAGAGTATGCTCAAAAGCATAATTAGTCCATTCCCCAGGCTCACCAGGATGAACTGCTCTGATACCATAACTAAATATATTCTAAGCACTTCTAAACTTGTCACTTGAATCCATTAGCTTTTATCATATCCTTCTTGTATCACATTACCATTACATGTGTTTCTCATGTGATAATTTTCCTCATCATATTATCACATGGTCTGAAATTATAGCTCATGATAGCTTTAAATATTCATGCAATGTTCTTTCATTTTTACTGTAAGGTTTATTTACTTGCATTTATTATATTGGGTAGTAAAATTTAGAAACTTATCTTCTGGCTTACCTAATCATAAATTTTTGGCCAATCTAGATACTCCTAGTTTTCTTGTGATATTTATCTGTTACTAAGGGTAATTCGGTAATTTGTCATCCTAGGGGTATTTCTGTAATTTCCTAAAGTCTCTACAAAATATCTAAGGGTATTTTGGTAGTTTGTTATTCACTTAGGGGTATTATTGTAATTTCCACTTCAAAATATCTAATCAAAATATCCAGGGGCATTTTGGTATTTTATCACTTACACAGGGGCATTTTGGTAATTTGTCACTTACTCAAGGGCATTTGTGTAATTTCGTCTTCAAGGGTAATATGATAATTCTCATATAAAGGGAAAGGGTAATATGGTCATTTATCCTTTAAGAATTTTTGTAATTTCTCTTTTTATCTCTAACTAACATATTTAAATTACTGGGATGTTACAGGTGCAGTATTTTTAGCTTCTAAGTGCAGCCAACAAGTTTACTAAGTTGCTACACAAATTACACACAAGTGCACCTACACCTCTTTACACAATTTCACTAAAAGACCTTTTTATTTGTCTCAACTTAAGCTTTTAACAAGTGCTGGAATTTATTGAATTAAAATGGGCTTGAGACATCAAAATCCAGAGCTTGTTCTCCTTGGATTGGTGTGCTTCCTCATGCTTGTCCAAGTTAGCCTTGATGTGTTCTTGAAGGGCTTCAGTTCTAGCTTTTGTCATGGATCCTTTAAAGCTCACCAAAGGAAGTGCTTCAAGCTCTCCTTCTAGACCTTTGGCTTGGAATGAACCTCCATCATCCCCTCCTTCTTGAGAGAAACTTGTCCTCAAGTTTGCTTCCTCACTTGTACTTGGCAATTCAACATTCTCTTGAGGAAATTTATCCTTCCACTTGTGCTTATAGGCTTGTTTAGCATATTGTTCCATTTTCATTTCCACATGGCCTTTTACTTGTTCATGCAATTTCCTAACATAAGAACCTTTAGACAAAGCATCATGATTAATCATAGAAGAAGTGTTAGGTAATGGCAATAAATCAAGAGGAGTTAAAGGATTAAATCCATAAACAATTTTAGACAAAGCATCTTGTGAACTACTCTATCGTGAGCAAACTCAGTGTGAGGTAGACACTCCTCCCAAGTCCTCAAATTGCCCTTGATGTACCACTTAACATGTCTCTTGTTGAGTTTGCCTTGACATTTCAAATATTTAAGAGACTCATGATCACCATGGATCACAAATTCCTTAGGTAAAAGATAATGTTGCCAAGTTTGCAATACTCTAACTAGTGCATACAACTCTTTATCATAAGTGGAATAATTCAAACATGCACCCTTCAATTTCTTACTCAAATTAGCAATAGGATGTTTATCTTGAATCAAAACCCCCCAATGCCTACATTAGATGCATCACATTCCAATTCAAAAGAAGTATTAAAATTAGGCAACGCAAAAATAGGTGCATGATACAACTTATCCTTCCATGTTTGGAAAGCAACTTTATCCAAAAAAAGGTTGCATAGCTTTGTGCCATTTTGTCCTTCCTTTTCAACATGTAAACAAAGAGAGTTAGGAATCATATAATAAAGAGGTTGTTGTGTCAATAACACTCTCTTGATTTGCTTTTCACTTAAGAACAAGTTCTCTTTAATCTCATGAATTTTTTTGCTCTCATTTTCTTTCTCTTTGCTTTTCTTCTCACTTGTTTTTCTCTTTGGTAGCTCACTATTCTTCTCTTTTGTAGGTGCAGTATTTATTTCAAGTGCATTATTTTTTTTCAGCTCTCACATTCTCTTTACCATTAAGAGATCATCACCCTCTTCGGTCTCCACTAGTGTAAGTTCTTCTTTTTCACTTGAAGAACTTGTTGAGTCACTTGAAGAACTTGTTAAGTTACTTGAAGACTCACTCTTTATGTCTCCCTCCTCAAGCAAAATCATGGTTCTCTTGTTAGGACATTGAGAAGCAATGTGACCTTTACCAAGACCCTCTAAATACTTGATATTGCTTGATCTTGTTGGAGTAGGATCCCTAATTTTTTTTCTTGAGCTCTCCACCTTTTCTGCCTTATTTTTCACATGAGAAACCTCCCTTTTAGGCTTGTCTTTCCAGCTAGAAGTTGCAGCTCCATTGGTCTTGGAAAAGAAATCCTTTCTCCTTTTTAGTTGTTGTTCCACCCTTTGAGCTTTGTGGACTTTTCTTCTATCATTATTTTCTCTCCTCTCCTTCCTCTCACTCTTATCATCATAATAATTTCTTCCATCAGAGGAAGTATACTCATTCACCCTCCTACTACTATGAGCCTTTTCGTCCACACTACCATTTGGACTACTCCTTCTTTGAGTCTTTCTTTTAAACTCCTCAAATTTTGCATCCATTTTAGTTCAGAAGTCTTTCATTTGTTTTGTCATGGCTTCCATCAACCTAGAGGTCCTAGGTGACAAAGCTTCATCTCCTATTGAGTGAGTCCTTCAAAAAAAATGGTTAGCAAAAACACAAGTGTATAAGGAAATTCTCACCACTCTCTAAGTGTTTGCCACTCACACTCTTGTTTGCACACTTTATCTAGGCTCTTTCTATAAAGTTCTTTCTTGTCCTTTTCCACTCTTAGTCCTCTCTATAGTTCTTAAGCAAAGACTTCTAATCAAACCAAGCTTCTTTACTATAGTGAAATAGAAAATAATTCTAGGCTAGACTCAAGAGTCCAAGAACAAGAAAACTCTAAGACAAAACCTTGAAAATATTAAGAGACAAACAACAAAAGCAAAATTTGGAAAAGCACAACTCAAATTGGAATTCAATGAGACAACTCAAGGACATATATTTGCTGTACCAAACTGCACAAGGAGGATATGCCACGTAATTTCAATTGCTAGAAGTCAAATTTCATCAAATTTGCATGTCATACAAGTTCACTTAATTTTGTGGTTCAAAGGAAATTTTGGAACTTGTAATTTTGTAACTTTCTTTGCTTCTAAATTCTGTTTTTATTTGTATTGTTCCAGCCACAATTCAATAATTAGTTTGGCTGTCCATAAGTGTTTTTCTTTTGCACTTTGATTATTTCTTTCACAATTTTTTTTCAGCTTTTGTTTTTCTTTTGAACAAGTTCACAAATTCCTAAAGCAAATTGAATGATTCACCACAATGATGTATAACAATTGCAAAATTTGCTTCTAACAACTCAATTTAATTTAGGCATGAGAGTAGTAGAATCAAAACAAGTGGTCATACAACACAAAAAACACTACAAACAAAAATTGACTAGAATCAAGACTAGAAAATTGGAAAATTTTCAAGAACACATGAAGAACATGAAGATCATGAACACACAACAAGTCCACACCACCAAGAATTTTTCACACAACAAGTCCACACTACCAAGAATTTTTCACAAAAACACAATAACACAAGGACTAGAAGAAGATTTCAAATTTTCATTTTTGGGTTTGGTGCAGAATTTTACCTTTGAAGAAGTTCTAAAACTGAATTTGAAGAAGAATTCCACAAGGATTAGGCTCTAGATACCACATGATGTATGTCTAAACCCATTAGACATGAATTTCCCAAATCTACCTTGCAATGAAACCCAATCTTCAAGAAACTTTCAAGAACACACAAGTTGTCCAAGCTTTCATGAAAATGTATGTGATGTATGTCTAAAGCCATTAGACATGAATTTCCCAAATCTACCTTGCAATGAAACCCAATCTTCAAGAAACTTTCAAGAACACACAAGTTGTCCAAGCTTTTATGAAAATGTATGGCTGGAAGCTTTCTTTAATGGCAGCAATGGAAGATGGAAGAAGGGTTAGGGATGAAGATGGAAGACACCATGGAGAAGCTCGCCAATAAGTCTAGGAAGAATCACCACAATAGACTTGGTTCCCTAGATTCATATCAACATAAAAGAGAATGACATTTCCTAGCATATAGAGCTTCTAATGGAACCATTCCTATGCTCGTATGATAACTATTATTATAGGCAAACTCTGCTCATGGCAAACATTTTTCCCAAGAACCCTGTTAGTCTATCACAGAAGATCTCAATATGTCTTTCTAGGGTTTGTATGGTTGTTTCTATTTGTCCATTTGTTTGGGGATGATAAGCAGTACTTAAGCATAATTTGGATCCAAATTCTTTTTGTAATGCTCCTCATAACCTAGAAGTAAAATGGGGTTCTCTATCAGAAATCAAGGTGAAAGGTACACCATGCAGTCTAACTATGTCGTGTATATACAATTGAGCTAATCTCTCTAATGGATAAGAAATCTTAATAGGTATAAAATGAGCTTACTTAGTAAGCCTATGTACAATGACCCAAATTGAGTCATGACCAGAAACAGTCATAGGTAAGCGTACCACAAAATCCATGGATATACTTTCCCATTTTCATAAAGGAGTTTCTAGAGGTTGCAAAGTACCAGAAGGTTTCTGATGTTCTATTTTTACCTTTTGACATACTAAGCATTTTCCTACAAATTCTGCAATATCCTTTTTTATGCCAAGCCACCAAAACATTTTCTTCAAATCTTGATTCATCTTAGTAATTCCAAGATGCATTGTAAAATTGCTTTTGTGAGCTTCACTCAAAATTTTCTCTCTTAATCCATCACTCTTAGGTACACATATTTTCTCTTTTGATAAGTCCACAAACCATCATTATTCATATCAAAATCCTGCAATTTTCCTTCTTGGACTTGAGTTCAAATTTGTTGAAAATTTGAATCTCTCTACTGTCCTAGCCTAATGTGATCTTTGAAATCACTAATGATTTGTATTTGACTCAAAATGATACTTTTAGAATTAATAGAAAATCCCAAATTATGATTTTTGAAATTTTCTATTAATTCCATTTCCTTGATCATCATGTATGCAGAGATTTCCTACTTAATGCATCGACTACTACATTAGCTTTCCCTAGATGATATTTTAACTCAAAGTCATAATCCTTAAGAAATTCAACCCATCATCTCTATCTCATATTCAACTCTTTTTGGTCAAAGAGGTACTTGAGACTCTTATGATTTGAAAAGACCTCAAATCTTACTCCATACAAATAATGTCTCCAAATCTTCAAGGCAAAAACTACAGCTGCTAATTCTGAATCATGGGTTGGATAATTAAGTTCATGGGGTCTCAACTGTCTAAAAGCATATGCTACCACATTCCCATTTTGCATCAACACACAACTTAGACCTTTCTTTGAAGCATCACAATACACTTCAAATGCACCATAAGGATCTGGTAATACTAACACTGGAGTACAAGTCAATATTCTTCTTAGTTCTAGAAAACTCTTTTCACATTCTAGTGACCATATAAAAGGCACATTTTTCCTAGTCAAGCTAGTCAGAGGTAAAGCTATTTGTAAAAATCCTTTAATAAACCTCATATAATAACCAGCTAATCCTAGAAAACTCCTTATCTCAGTTACTGTGGCTGGTCTCTCCCAATTCATGACTCTTTCAATCTTACTAGAATCCACTGAAATTCCTTCTTTAGAAACAACATGACCTAAAAATTTCACTTGGCCCAAATTCACACTTAGATAGTTTAGCATACAACTTCTTTTCTCTAAGTGTCTGCAATACTATTCTAAGATGGTCTTCATGCTCTTTTTCTGATTTTGAATAAACAAGTATATCATCTATAAAGACTACTACAAACTTATCTAGATTCTTTCTAAATATTCTATTCATGTAATCCATAAAAACTGCTGGAGCATTAGTTAGTCCAAAAGACATCACTAAATACTCTTAATGCCGATATCTAGTCCTAAATGCAATTTTAGGAATATCTTTATTCTTAACTCTAATCTGATGGAATCCTGACCTAAGATCAATCTTAGAAAATACTGTTGCTCGTCTCAGCTAGTACATAGGATCATCTATCCTAGGCAATGGATAGTTAGTTTTAGTGGTTATCTTATTAAGTTGTCTATAATCTATACAAAGCCTCATTCCCCCATCTTTCTTTTTCACTAACAAAACTGGAGCTCCCCAGGGTGAAACACTAGGTCTAATAAATTTCTTCTCCAACAACTCCTCTAGTTCCTTTTCAATTCTTCCAACTCCAAAGGGGACTTCCTATAAGGTGCCATAGATATTGGTCCAGATCCAGGAATTAGGTCAATAGAATTTTTTTCCCTTTCTGGAGGTATCCCTGGTATCTCATCAGGAAATACATCTGGGTATTCTCTTACCACAGGTATATTAGAGAGTTCATTAGTTGACTCAGTTACATTAGCTGATAAAAGTACATACCCTTGAATTTCATTTTTACTGGAACAGGAAACGATGGAGTTCAAATAAAGACACTAGGTTTGACTGTTTTATGAAATTTCTGAAGGTAAAACAATGGTTTTATTTGAACAGTTCAACAATACATGTTTAGCAGCAAGCCAATCCATACCCAAAATTACACTAAACCCAGTCTAAGGAAGACAAATCAAATTTGTAGAAGAAGATCTATGATCAATATGAAAATCACAATTAAGACAGATTTGACTACTAGTAATAGGTTTACCAATAGAGGTAGAAAATAAAAGATCATAAGGTAATTGAGATAAAGGTAACCCTAATTGTGTAGCAGTGTCATAAGAAATGAAAGAGTGAGTAGCACCTGAATCATATATTACAGTTAAAATTGCTTCTTTAATTCTGCACTTACCCTCGATGAGATTTTCGGATTGAGATGCCTCTGCTACATTCATGGTAAAAACTCTTCCAGTCTGATGAGGACGTGTGGTGTCTTGGGGTTTTTCAACTCTACAATTGTTAGCATAGTGCCCCAACTTTCCACATCTAAAACATTGAACATCAGTGCGACAGTTCTATGCCAGATGTCCTGTCTTTCCACATTTGAAACAAGTAGTCTGAGCTATAGGGCATGACCTATCTGCATGGATCTTGTGACATTTGTCACATTTCCTGCCTGAATTTTGCCCTGTCTGAAACTTCCTCTACTGAAACTTATTCTTAAAATTAAAAGGCTGGGGTCCTAATTTTTTCCTAAAATTATTACTTGACTCTTTCTTTTCAACATATCTCCATTTATATTCTTCTAGTAATCTACACTTATTTATCAGAACACCAAACTCCCTAATTTCTAGGGTCCCACTACTTCCAACATTTCTTCCGTTTCCCCCTTCAAACTTCATGCACTTCCATTGTTCACAAAGGTTATACTGATAAGTAGAGGAAAATTTAATTAATTCTTCAAATTTAGCAATATATTCAGACACACTACTATTACCTTGTTGAAGCCTCAGAATTCGAGCTCCTTAGCATTCCTCACTGATATGGGAAAATACTTCCCATAGAATGTTGTCTTAAACACCTCCCATGTAATCTCTACTCCATTACCTGCCAAAATTTGCTTGTGACTGTTCCACCAATACTAAACATCAGATCGTAACATGTATATAGCATAAGTTACTTTTTACTGGTCAGAACAATCTAATACAGTAAATATCTTTTCTATTTCTCTAATCCATTCTTCAGCATATTTGGATTAAAGGTTCCCTTAGATATTGGTGAATTAGATTTTCTAAACTCAGTAAACTTATGATATTCTAAATCAGTCATCTGCCTCTTATTATCATCTTGACTAGAATTATTGTTACTACCATGATTATTATTATTATTATTATTATTATTATGGTTTAGTTGTGTCATCATTTGAGTAGCTGCTGCAGCTTGTTGACTTGCTACAGTCGCTTGTTGATTTGCAACAACCGCTTGTTCTTGCATAGCTACCAACATTTTGTGAAGAATATTTATTTCCTCACTATTGCTACCAGCTTGTGGTGCTGCTCTTCCTCTTGTTCTTCTAGTAGCCATGAATTCCTATTTACTTTCACAAAAATACTGAGGTGATCAGTCTCAATATAAAGTAAAGTGCGTCAGAATTCAACAATCACACATAAACATTCACAGAAAAGCATAGTCAGTCCATTCCCCTTAGGTTCTAATAGGATGAGCTGCTCTGATACAAAAACTGTAACGACCTAATTTATTTCTAGATAATTTTTATTACTATTTCATTTTTAAGAACGTATATTAGTAAGAATTCTAAAATGTATAAATTTTATAAGTAGAGACTTCATTCATTAAAGTAACTGATTACTTGTTACATCACGTCATTATATTTGTGATTGAATTATGGAAGTGTAAACTCAATATATAATTTTGAGGATGTTACAGACAGTGCGTCCAAAAATTGAATTGATTCATACTAGAGAATTTATAGAGATATAGCTCGAAGATAAATTAAGAAAATCACTTGGAAGATAATTGCAACAATTCAAACATATTATATCAACTGAAGAGATAGTTTCCTTGTATAGATTATATTATTTTGTAAATTAATTAGATTATTTGTCTCTATTAAACACATCTATGATTCTATAAATAGAGAGGCATAGACAGCAACAAAAAAACCCTCTACACACCATCCTTCGCTGAAAAACTCTTGTATTCTCTCTTGTATGTCTTGAGTGACTAGTTTCTTTTTTAGCTAGGGGAGGAAATGATTGAACCCTATTTGATGTCATTTTCTCACATTAATATATTGTTTGTGTTCATTATTCGCCTTCTATATGCTTTGTGAGCCTACACACCTTATAGATGATTCTAAGAATTGATGTGCACTTTGGCAAGTCTTGTTGAAAACCTAAATTGAATCAGATACTTAATTGGGTTGTCTCTAGGGATAGAATAATCTTGGTTAAACATCACTAATTCCCAAACGATAATGTTGATTGCTTGTGTTGGTTTGCCAAGGGATTGAGAATCAAGGCAAGTGATTTAGGTTCTATCACCTAAGGGATTAGTGATAGAATAGAATTAGTGAATTGGGGATAAACGATATAATGGTGTAGAAGTGTGAGGAATTGCAGCAAATAGGGGGATGTGTAATGTGGTTGCAATAGAGGCAAGCCATATCCTCTTAGGAAGGCCATGGCAGTATGACCCTAAAGCAATACATGATGGATTCACATACAAAATTTCTTTGAGGAACAATGAACGAAAAATTGTTCTCAAACCGTTATCTCCTAGAGAGGTGTGTGAGGACCAAATAAAATTGAGAGAAAAGAGAGTGCAAGAGAAATGAGAGAATAGTGAAACACAAAAAAAGACTAGAAAGAATAACAGTGAAACAACTGAGATAAAAATGAGTTGTTTAACAAAAGAGAGGTAGGTGAGAAAGATGTTGCTTGATGAGAAACCACATTACTTGTTGTGCTGTAAGAACAATATTTTTGTTGCTGATAACCCAAATAAAATTACTGCCCTTATTAGTGTTGAATTCTCTTTCGTAGGAATGTAAGGATGTGTTTCCAAAGCAGGTTCCAAATTGATTTCCCACCTTTAAGGGGAATTGAGTATCACATTGATATCATTCCTAGAGCTTCATTGCTCAACTGGCCTGCATATAGAAGTAATCCCAAGGAGACTTTTAAACCATTGGCAAGCGTACCAATGTCGTCATAGGTTACACATTTTATAAAAGAGATTGTCTTCACAGGGACTTGAGTTACTCAGTTTCTCCATATAAAAGTAAACAATTCAATAGTTATGTATAATAAATTTAATCGAAGTTTCATGGTTGAACAGAAATAACAAAAATAATAGAATTAATGCATCAAAAATACGAAAAATTACGAAAACAAGTAAAATGAATTCAATTAATTCAAGAGAAACATAGGATTGAATTTTATCATTCATACCCTCAGTATCCAAATAATATTAATACATATGACTCATTTTTTAACATCACTGATGCACATATTAAATCACCCCGAATCGATCCCTCACATTTGAGAATCCTAAGAATATTTACCGAAATAAATTCCTAGTATATGAAATTAATATCCCAGCATTACAATCATAGTCTCATGCTATTTGCAATCAAAATGTTATGCTCTATTCCTAGCAACATAAAATAAAGAGTAAATTCATTCAGTTCAAATTCTAAGAGTACTTTCCAGTCAAACTCAGAATCCAATTTCATGAAACTAGTGGTCAAATGGAATCAAGCATTACAAACATAATGAAATCACCAATAATGAGTAGAAAGTATTCACATATATATAAAATATCAAAAGAGATACATAAGGGTACGAAGATTACATCCAATCCTTTGGAGAAACTATTTAATCATTATGTAGAGCACAAGATCAACAAAAGACATGATGAAGGAAGTGATCTATGGTCACTTCTCTACAGTACCACCTCCACTTTTCTCTCTTATCTCTCCTGTTAGAGTCAAGAAACTGAAGCAAAGGATTTCAAGTTGAAGAAGCAAATGGTTTTGATGTTTTACATGCCCAATCTTAATTAATTGCATTTGTAATTTGTTTTTGAGCTTGGTCAATCAAGATAAAGCTTTATAATCCTCTACATTCATGCATTCATACATTCAGATAATGAGAATTAATCATATAAAGTTAATTAATCAAGTAATGATTCATAAAGGCTATTAGAAATTGTGTAAAAGAATTTCTCACTGCTTTAATCGATTACTTTGGTAAAATAATCGATTACAGGCTTGTGTTGGTTTTTGGTAAAAGCCTTATGAACATTTTAATCGATTACCACTTAATCGTAATCGATTAAATAAGCTCTTTACAGTTTTTAGAACTTCCTGTGATAATCGATTATTTCGGATTTAATCGACTACCAGAGCTTCTGCATAATGTCTCACAGCATGTTCGTCTGGTTTAATCGATTACTAGATTTTCGTAATCGGTTAAATGTGCATTGTCAAGTTTTAGGCATGATCTGTGTTAATCGATTATTTGGTTACTTAATCGATTACTAAGTGCTTTTGAAAAACTTAGTTCATCTGGAGTAATCGATTACAAGTCGATTTAATCGATTAAATTGTTGTGTGACAAATTTCCAGAATCCTAATGAACACTTTAACAGAGAGGGGATCTTTGGTTCTTGGTCTTTTGAAAAGTCTATAGGATATAGATTTTGAATTTTACCTAGGGAGGGTAAGAGAGATCATTTGTAAAGCTTGTAAAGATATTTGTTATAGTGGAACTCTAACCAAGATTTTGGTTGGAAGAAAACTGGATGTAGCCTCCGGGGTTGAGAGGTGAACCAGTATAAACCTTTTGTACTTTTATATTTCAGTTTGTCTTGCATTTAATTCTTGAAGTATAGAAATTACTTGTCATACAAACTTGGTCATTGTACAGGAGTAAATTGATTGGAGAAGTGAACTGTTTTCCTAATTGGTTTTTGGATTGATGCGAGCCTTCTAAAAGACTTCCGCTATTACAATTTTTTTAAGGATTTTTTTAAAAACTCTGAGGTAAAACCTATTCACCCCCCTCTTGGTTATTTGCATAAGTATTCATTAGTTTTTTGATCTCCATGCTTCGTCTTCTTATTCTCTAGTTTTTGCCTTTGGTTCTTTGCTTCTTCAATTTGCATGGTTTTTAAATGAAACAATGCAAGAGGTGTCAAACCAACTCGCCCATGTGAGCTGGTTACTTTAGGCTGAAGTTATGTCACTTGCCGGGCGAGTGATAGCTAGCCTAAGCGAGTTGGTTCCTTCAAGCTGAAGTAATCTCACTAGCCTAGGCGAGTCGGTTGCTAGCCTGGGCGAGTTGCACTATTAAATTATGCAAAAATGACCCTTTTGCCCTTCATCTCGGCTTGGTTTCTTGATGCAACAAATGACCATCAAAACATAAGAAATGCATGGATGAATCTTCCATATTTAAACAAAAAATTGTAAATGTACAATATATAAAACAACTAGAATTAAGGGAAGTTTATAAGAAAACTACTAAAATCAAAAGCATTATAATCCCAAAATAACTAAAATATAGAACTTATCAACTCCCCCAACCTAGAATCTTACTTGTCTTCAAGCAAAGTATAGAAAGAAAGCTACGAATAACAAAAGTATAAGTATAATATAAAAACGCTTCAATATTTCTACATCAAAAACTATGAATATGACTTGTAAAGAATCAACCTCCAAATGACCAGAATAACATTTTTCAAACACTCAACAATGAGAAATGAAAGCACAAAAGATGAAATTCACAAAATCAAATGAGATTAAGATTAATTCGTATTTTGTTTCTAAAGAACATCAAAGAAAACACCTGATTCACTCAAACAGAGGAAAAACTCTCAAAGGTGTATAAGTCTCACACAAGAAAGTGTTTTATCTCAATTCTAACACTGATACGTCATAAATCAATTTTTGCAATTTATTTCCCATCAAATCAAAGATAAAGTACATAATCATCATGGATCATTAGGACTTTTAGGATTGGGCTTGGCTTGAAAGAAATCTTGGTTTTTCTCGATATTCAAAAATACGTTGAGAATAAGAGAGTAAACATAAAAAAACAAGCTCGTAACTCAAATGAATTATCACTTCCTATCCCTCCCCTTTTTGACCAAGTTATCGCTAATTCCTATACCGAGATCCCAAATTATTAAATTTACAACAACTCTGTATAGTTTAGAACATAATGTACATAATTCATACATTTATTTATTCACAAAGAACTTGTTTCCTTTTTCTTTTCTTTTTTACTTTTCTTTCTTTTCTTTTCTATACAATATTTAATTTGCATGAATAACCACATTTTAAAACAAAGTATCACATTAGCCACCAAATGATAGAAATCCCCAACAAAATACCTTTGCTCTCCTAACCTAAGGTAAGGTATGAAACTTTTATCCTAGGTTAGTGTTCCAACAAAATATCAAGTGTTTGGCTCAAAGGGCTTGCAAACGGTAAAACAATATACATTGGGATAGCTTTTTGGCCAGTGGCTTAAAATGTACAAGAAATAAAGAAGAATGCCTAAATCATATCCATGCATCATATGTTATGACAATTAGAAATTCATGCAAAATCAACTATAGAACATATCAGTAAAGACACTTAATGTAAAATTTGTGGCTGCACACAATCACTATAGCTTAAGGCATGTTTCGATGTTCAAATCAAATTAGTGTTTTGAAAGTTGTTCTTTATCAAGTCCATGCAAAACATGTTTAAATTCATTTGGTATTTGGGAATGCCATTCATTGTTTTTCATTCTCAATGTTTCCAAAACTCACTTTGTTGTATTCTGATCCAATTCCAAAGCAAGTTTCAAAATCACCAACTCTTGATTCTTTCCAAAACATGTTATGCCCAAGAAAAATTTTCTATTTAAGTCCCAAAAAGAGTTATATATATTCTACAACTAGACTAACATAACAAAATTATTCAATAATGTGTACTACCAAAAAGAGGGAAACCTCTGTGTACACATATCAAAGGCCATGCATAAATTAGTCAAAATCACACAAATGCGTAAATATCCAAGCAAAAATCCAAAATAGTAAATAAGGAAATAAATTACTGAAGTTTGAACTACAAAGCAATAAAGAAACATAAAGAAAAAGTTCACAAATTTTTGACGATCATGGTTGAGGAACTCAGTCTTCTCCAATGAAATAATCAACAAGATTTGCTATATCTTCATCCTCATATGCTCTTCCTCCTCCTTGGTCATCCACAAGACTTGCCCCCTCTGAAAATAGGCCTGTCTCCCAAGCGTGCAACAATAGTTCTAAATTGTTCCAGGTAGGCCAAGGGTAGAGATTAGGATCCTAGGGATGTTGGTGCAGTGTATAGTGGTAGAAGTTGTCATTCAAATGCATCTAACCCTTGTGGTTGGTTGCTTGTTGATAAGCCAAATGATGGATGTATTTGTTCATCTTGAGTTCCATCCTTTGGAGGTGTGCTGAGATGGACTACAATGATGGGTACTGTAGTGGTGGTGGTGGAGCATCAGCTGCTGGCTAAGGCTGCTAAAACTGCTTTGGTTGCTTTACCTGCCTTGGCATGCAATTTTATTTCAATGATTGATATATTGATGGGAGGTCGGATGGATTTGGTTGGTATGATCGGCACTCCATAGAAATTGTAGAGACCTGTTATTAAGCTGGAAAACCCAGTCTTTGTTTGATTTTTCTGGGTCCAGTGGGTGCCTAGAAGGTTCTGTAATGACAAACTGATGGAGGGCGTCTGAAATCAATTGGGCCACATGAACACTAATCTGCTCTATGAAACTGTAGACCAATTGACATTTTGGTAGATTCAGACCAGAGTTATGATCACTTGGAAGGATATTATTCAAGAGAAAGATCATCCAGTTTTGAGTAAGAGTGGTCATATTTGTTCACATGATCCGTAACCATTTCCCTCCCATGCTATGAGCAAAGCAGCTGACCTATTGCCTCTTCATCAAGACCTGTAGTCCTGTCTCTCCTTGAAGTGTATTCACATTGTTGTCCTTCTTCCAAGATCAATGGATTCCCTAAAAATTGGTTGATCGCATCTCTGTCATATTGGATCCATCGGCCCTGTACTTTGGAACGCTTATCAAGAACTCCCTCCTCGGTAGGCCAAGCATTAGCATAGAATTCTAAGACAACTTCAGGGTCATATTTTGAGCATTGGTTTTGCAATTTGTATCCAGTTCCTCCTAGTTATATCCTCAATGAACTCAGGATAATCGCTCTCTTCTAGTTGGACTCTTCTTTCCTTGAGGAAGGACCAATCTTTGATCAACTCAAAACGGCATTGGTGCCCCTCATTGTGAAATCTGCGTCCATCAAAAACAAAATCTACACGTGGAGATGTGCTAGATCTTTCCTCTATAGTTGTTTTTTGAGCCCTCTTAGTTGCAAGTTTCTTTGGATCCATCTACAACAAACTCACATCGAAACTGAAATTAGTATAAAAATCATTTTTCACTAAACAAAAAGCACTTCACTTTCTGTTTTCCCAATCATAGCAACCAATAAGTCAGTTTTTTTTTGTGTGTTTTTAATTTATTGTTCAGCTCAAAACACAACACATAAATCAACAACTTAGTGCATATTATTTCGAAATAAAGTTTAGGAATAAAAGTCTATCTTGTCTTCTTTCATTTTGACCCTGATGTATGAGGAATCCCTCATAGCTAGATTCATCAGTAGCTTAGAAACTAGAAACTGGATGAGGGAAAGAGATGAGAATAGGTCTCATTCCATTACAACAGTCTCTTCTTGATCACCGGATATTGATAGAAAAACAATAAAAAATTCAACATTCAACAGAGAATTCATGTGCAATGTACCCACCCTAATACAACAATTCAGTCCAAACAAGCTACCTCAATTCAGTCCAAACAAATTAAGCTGTCAAAGAACAAATGATGTGCTTGGATCCAAGGAAATTTGACAATTCAAGATTAGGTCACATTCTTGGCATTCAAAAAAACTTAGTCCAAACAAACTAAGTTGGCTTAACACCTAGAATGATGCCTGAACATGTTTAGAGATTAGTATTCGTTCATAATTCAAAATGAAACATGAATTGGCCATTGTGACATTTTATCGAACAATTGGTCTACACATGTAAAAGTATGTATAAATGAAGGATAATGTGCAAGCATGATATGCAAATATGTAGAAAGCAAACATTAAAACAAGGAAATACACATAAAAACACAAATTTTGAGCATTTGATCAATTCATGCATAAAACAACATCTGTCTTGAAACTCATTGAAAAACAACAAAAATCACAAACAAAATAAATAATATTGCAAGAAAAATGATGGAAATGTGAGACTTACTTATTTGCGATAGAGTGGTGTGTGAGAGAAGATGAATTTCATGAATAGATAATGGCTTGGGCGAGTTTTGGGAGAAGAAGGGCGAGGGTTTCAGATTTTTTCTTGAGAAGAAGAATGAATTGAAATGGGGTGAAATAAGGTGAAATTTAAAAATAATAGGGATACTTCACAACAACCAAGAGGGGGGTGAATTGGTTGAACCTCGGTATTTTAAAAATTCAAATTCAAATCAGAGTTTCAGGATCTTTATCACTTTCAAAACCAAGAAACATTTTACTCAATCAAATAGCCCAGCCCAAGAATTCAATAGATCAAAAATAGAACTTGTTGAACAATGAATATGATTCAAGAATTAAAGATCAATGAATAAGATGAGAAGAGAGATATATAAATAAGAACGCAAGCAATTTATACTGGTTCACTTCAAAACCTGAAGCTACATCCAGTTTCTTCTAATTCACACTGAATTAGAGTTCCACTATTATAAAATATTCTTACAAGCTTTTACAAGAACCTCCCCTTTATCAACCCTAGATAAAGAACAGAAATCTAAAATCCTATTAGACTTCTAAGGAGAAAGATTCAGAGAACACTACTCTAATCTTTTATGTTAGAGAACCCTTCTCTAGTCCCAAGCTAGAAGAATCCTATTACAATAGCCAATGAGTTAAGGAAAGAAACAACCTGATGATCCAGTGAATGATATGCATATGAATGAGCAATTCAGGTTGAAAGACAAAAACAAACTTAGAACATTCTTCTTCCTTAACCTTTTGAAAGAAACTTCTTGCTTTAAAGAATCACTCAAAAACCCATGAGTATTTTAGTTGATGCAAGAACTCAAAGAACTTAGAAAATCACTATGAACGTGTTTAGAAAGCTTGTGTATGCTCAGAATACGATTTGATCAAGTTACAAAATAGGCTGAGCTTTGGTTCTATTTATAACAAACTTTTGTAACTGCCAGTAATCGATTAAACGCGCCTAATAATCGATTAAAACACTCATGTAATCGATTAAATCAACCTTATAATCGATTAAAGTGTTCTACAAGATTCTGGACATGAGCAACTAGCAAAATAATCGATTATTCCGTCTTGTAATTGTAACGTCTAAAATTTTTCGCTTGTTTTATACAGAAATTTATTTTACCAAATCATTTTTCTTTATTTTTTTTTTAAACAAACTTCCAATGAAACTTCAAATAAAATAGTTGCCATTAAATATTTCTTAGTACAAAATAAAGTATCATACAGTCCATTACAATAATATTATTCAGATACAAACCATAATATAGTTCAAATACAGACCAATAACCCAAAATAGTCCAATACAAATTTCATGGCCTCAGAGACAATAGTACACCAAGCATAGAACACAAATCATCCAAGCTTCTCCATCACCATTTTAGCTTAATATTTCACTGTTCCTCTGCTCGCCCAACAGATTGGGGTCATCACAGGTGTCAACCACAGACACAAAATAGGGTAAGTATATGATAGACATAGTTAGA
>PYAF01000438.1:32421-46629 GCA_007407185.1 Glycine tomentella
CTTTTCCAGAATGAACCAAGAACAAAATAATCGATTATACCTTTAAGGTAATCGATTACAACAGTATAAAAACAATTTTTCCAAAAACCTTTGAATCAAATTAAAACCTTAGTTAAATGTTAAAAGCTTTGTTTGATTTTCATGAAAAACACTTAGTTGAATCAATGAATGAATAAGTGAATGCATGAATGCATGGATCCTCAGATAGCATAAAACTCATCTTATATCAAAGACTTCCAAACTTCATGAAGCTCCCCCTGTATCCAACAAAATTTGATTTCACCCCTCTGTTTTATTTTTAAAACTCAAGTCTACTTGCCCCGGCAAGTTTATTCTTATTTTTTTGAGTAAAGATTTAACCCCTTCCTCCCAAATCTCACCCTTAATGCTTCCATTCATGTTAAAATTCAATTACAATTGTTTCAACACACAACTCAAAACTCAAGATTACAAATATAAAACCTTTTATAAAAAAAACTTAAGTTTCACCAAAACCAATTTTTCACATCAACATACAAAATTATGAACATATTAAAAGAAATAGGCAACGTATACAAACATAACACAAACACTAGAATATTTAAAACACAGTTTCACACTAAATATAGACATATTTAAAACTATACTCAACCTACAAATTGAAACATATACATTCAAAAGCATAATTTTTCAATAAAGACTCAAAAGTAATGTTCAGAAATATAATTGAGAAACACAAGACATAAAAATAAAAAAACACAAATAAAAACAAAGTTTAGAAATACTGGGTTGCCTCCTAAGAGTGCTTCTTTAACGTCTTTTAAGCTAGATGTCCTTGTTGTGGCTCAGACTTCCTGCAATTGGACAACAGTGGTGAGCCTCTCAACATCATCACCCAAGTAGTGTTTGATTCTTCTGCCATTCACAGTCCATGTCCTCTTTGTGGCTGAATCCCCCAATATCACCGCTTCATGTCGCATGACTTCATTGATGATGAATGGTCCAGACCACTTAGATTTAAGCTTACCTAGAAACAATCTCAATCTAGAATTAAATAACAAAACCTGTTGACCAGGCTGAAAATTTCTTTGCTTATAAAGATTGGAATCCTCATAAGCTTGAAACCTCTATTCCTCTAATTCATGAAGTTGAGCTTCTTGTGTTCACCAACTGCATTAAGATCAAAATTCAGAAACTTAAATGGTCAGTAAGCTTTGTGCTCCAACTCAACAGGTAAGTGACAAGATTTTCCATGGACTGATTAGAAGGGAGAAAGTCCTGTAAGAGATGTTGTTTTGTATGCCCACATAGCTTCATCTAATTTTTTAGACCAATCTTTCCTTGACTGAGAAACTATTTTCTAAAGGATCTTCTTGACTTCCTTGTTAAAAACTTCAGCTTGTCCATTGGTCTAGGGATGGTAAGGTGAGGGTACCTTGTGTCTGACACTATAGTGTTGGAGAACTTTCTTGAGTTGGACATTACAGAAATGAGATCCTCCATCCCTTATTAGTAGTACCCTTGTTGATGGAGGTCCATGGCAAGCTAAAGGTCTAGAAGGAGAGCTTGAAGCACTTCCTTTGGTGAGCTTTAAAGGACCAATGACAAGAGCTAGGACTCAAGCACTTTAAGACCACATTCAAGATAACTTGGACAAGCATGAAGATGCACACCAACTCAAGGATGACAAGAGCTAAATTTTGATGTCTCAAGTCCAATTTAATTCAATAAATTCCAGCACTTGTTAGAAGAAATTCAGTTTCCATCTATTTTAATCGATTACCTTGGTCTGTTTTAATCGATTACGAGACATCTGTAATCGATTACATGAGCCTGAAAATTATAAATAACTCTGTTTTAATCGATTACAAGTGCGAATTAATCGATTACTTCAGCGTTGAAACTGCACTGCACATGTTGAGCAGCCAAGGGTCACTTTAGGGACGCTTGCACTTCAAGCTTCATTTGGGCTTCATTTCAATTTGCATTTTCCTTTCATTTAGTGATATTTAGCTTGTGATTTTGTGGCTTTTATAAGGAGCCAAAATTAAATGTAACTAACTTTGGTTCATTAATACCATTCTGAAAATTGTTGTGAGAGTTTCTCACTTGTTCTTGTGTAAAAACTTCTTGAGTCTTATCAATGGCTTCTCAATGCTATTGTGGTGATTCTTCCTAGGCTTATTGAAAAGCTTTTCCATGGTGCCATCCATTGTCATCCCTAACCTATCTTCCATCTTCCATTGTTGAATTAAAAAGCTTAAAAACAACCCCAAATTCTTGTGAAAGTGCAGATGTTAGAGTTCTTAAGGTTGACTTGAAGATTGGGTTTCATTGCAAGGTAGATTTAGGAAACTTAATGTCTAATGGTTGTAGACATTACATCACTTGGTGTGCCAAACCTTAAAAAGATGTTTTTCTTTAGGAAGCGACTAACAGTTTTTGCATTTGCATGTTGAACAACTATTGCTTCCACACATTTGGTTACATAGTCCACAACTAATAGAATGTATTCATTTGAGTAAGATAATGGGAATAGACAATTGAAATTTATCTCCTAGCAGTCAAAAGCTTTAACCTCCAGAATGTTTTGTAGTGGCATTTCATTCCTTTTGGAGATTCCACCAGTTTTTTGATAGTTATCACACCTCTGAACGTATTCATAAGCATCCTTGCATAAAGTAGGCCAATAAAAAAAAACCAGATTGGAGTACCTTGGCAGCAGTCCTCTCTCCATTGTAATGGCCTCCATAAGGTGAACTATGGAAATGCCATAATATTCTTCTTGCCTCCCCTTGAGTTACACATCTTCTCAGGAGATAATCTGCTCCATCTTGAAAAGATATGGATCATCCCACACAAAGTATTTAGAGTCCCTAGGAAGCTTCTTTTTCTGGTACCAAGTGAGATCATAATGAAGTGCATCAGTTGCTTTGAAATTTGCCATCTCCGCAAACCATGACCTTGTGTGGTCACCTCATCAATGGTAAGTCTAGAAGGATGACCAGCTACATGATTTTCACGCACCTTTTTATCCTTGATTTCTAAATCAAATTCTTGCAAAAGTAGAATCCAATGGATAAGTCTATGTTTAAAGTTAGCTTTGACCAACAGATATTTTATAACAGCATGATAAGTAAAAACCACAACCTTAGATCCTATCAAATAAGAACTAAATTTTTCCAAAGCATACACTGCCGCAAACACTTTTGTCTCAGTTGTTGCATAATTAATTTGAGCTTGATTTAACACCTTGCTTGCATAATCACTAGCATCACACATTATTTCAAAATTAAGTGTCTAGTTTGGGGCAGTGGTATGGGTGCAGAATCAGTTTTTTTTTTTCAAAGTATTTATACAATCATCAAAATGAAATGAAAACTCTTTGTTCAAGAGATTGCTCAAAGGCTTAGCAATCTTAGAAAAATCCTTGATACGCTTGTAAAATCCAACATGTCCTAGAAAGCTTTTGATGCCTTTGACATTTGTTGGTAGAGGAAATTTTTCAATGACGTCCACCTTGGCTTTGTCAACTTCAATGCCATGAATAGAGATTTTGTGGCACAATACAATGCCTTCAGTCACGATAAAGTGGCATTTCTCCCAATTGAACACAAGATTTTGTTTCAACACACCGCTTCAATAGAGTGCCAAGATTAGAAAGACATATATCAAAAGAAGAGCCAAAGATAGAGAAATCATCCATGAAAACTTCAATACTCTTGTCAACGAGATCAGAGAAAATAGCAAGCATACACTGCTGAAATGTAGCAGGAGCATTACAAAGACTAAAGGGCATCTTCCTGTAAGGAAAAACACCGGAGGGACAACTAAAAATTTTCTTCTTTTGATCCTTAGGATTAACATCGATTTTTGATTATATCCTGAGTATCCATCAAGAAAATAATAGGATTGTTGTCCTGCTAGTCTCTCTAGCATCTGATCCATGAATGGCAATGGAAAATTATCCTTTCTGGTGGCTTTATTGAGCTTCATGTAATCAATACACATTCTCCATCCTGTAACAGTACGAGTTGTAATAAGCTAATTTTTCATTCTTCACAAAAGTTATACCACCGTTATTTGGAACTACCTGTACAAGGTTTACTCATTGGTTATCTGAAATAGGATATATCATTCCAGCCTCCATTTGGCACATTTGCCTACCTTTCTTTGACAACTTCCTTTATGGTAGAATTGAGGCGTCTCTATGGCTGAGCTACAGGTTTATATTCTTCTTCCATTAAAATTCTATGCATACAATAAGAAGAATTGATACCTGTGAGGTCTGATAAGGTCCAGCCTGTAACATCCTAACATATTTCTAGTTAATTTTTAATAGTGTTTATTTTTAAGGAGCCTATATTAGTCAAAAAATTGAATATGTATAAATTTTATAAGTTGTAACCTAATTCATTAAACATAATCTGATCACTGTTACATCATACATCACTTCTTGTTAGACAAGTTACGAGATTCACCATACACAACCATAGTCCCTAGTTAGCATACAAAAGATAAAGTTTATACATCAACATAATTTCTAATACCCTAAAACATAAGAGTACTAGGAAACCCATTAGCCATTTATTATCTAGATACGATCCTTATTTATATTCCATACACTAAAATACCTTTTTCTCAACTCAGAAATTTTTACCAACACTCTCCTCAGCTTCAGATTCATTATTCAGATTCATGTTACCTCCATCTACTGTTATGAAAGGATGATACATGTTATGGTTGCTAGAATATATGTTGATGGGTTCCATAGGTGGATTAGAGTAAATGTGAGCAAATTGAAGGAATGGATCGTTAGGATTAAACATGTCATTAAAAACTAATACAGGAAAACTTGTTCTAAAATATACATAAACGCGGATAATAAGGGGCATGCTAAAAATATAGCAATCTCTATCTTCATCTTTGTACCACCACTAGTCCAAGGCATCAAGGAAAATGATCACTATTGCCATCTATATATAAAAAAATGAGACAAATCTAGTGAGCAATAAAATTTCTCAGTAGAAAAAACTAAATCATCAAATAAGTTAGTACATTAGTAATTCATCAACAAGTTCCAATAAAATCAATATGATAAATAACCATTAAAACAATATGTATGCATGATGAAATTCCATAGTGCACATGGTCTCTACATATCGTACTGTATGTAGTACGCTGCAACCGTCTTACGCAAACAATGCATGATCGATTCCATGTTTTTGCACCTCGTCTCTACATCTCATACTGGATGTAGTATCAGATTCTGTTTTGCAAATCTTGTACTGGGCTCGGAAACATGAATCAATATATAGCTTCACATAAAATCCATCATTTTCATTACTAATACAATCCATGAGCAAATTCATACAACCTCATGGAAAAATTCCATCACAAACATCTTAATATACCAAATGTATGGGTCAGCTATCACACCTTATTCAATAAAAATCATGCCAACTTGTGCATGGACAAAATAATATCTTCAAGTTAAAGACAACATGTTAGTAATCTAGCTAGTAACCATAACATACCTTCCAAATAATTTCTAATTCCTTAACACCTTGATAAGAAAAATTAAAGCTTAGCCTAGACCTTATTCTCTTTTCAATTTACTACCCTAATACTTACTCCTCAAAGTTGAACCACTTAAGTAATTAAACCTTTTTCCACATACCATTCAGCCTCTACTTCTTAAAATCAATTCAAAACAGTCCAAATACCATCAAAATCAATTCCAAAGATCATCAAAATCAAGTCTAAAAATTACTAATATTTCAACCTATCCTATTATTAAATTAACATAACCACATCATAAAATACCCTTCAATAAATATGCACCATTGCACATAAAGATTAATCCAAATAAACCCTTACTTAAAGATTGAAGCCAAGCTTACCTTATGTAAACTTGTGTTCAAATCTTCCAAGTAATGGCTGTATACTTTAATTCTTTGAAAGATATAGGTTTTAGGATAGTTTAGATTAGAGAAAAGAAAGGAGTATAAGTCTAGGACAAGAGGAATATAGGTCACAGTCGTTAGGAAACAAAGAGAAAGTGTGAAAATGATAGTAAAGGACAAAGGAGAAAGCAATTGAGCGTGGGTGTTGTGTGCTAGCTTCTACATGCAGAATTTTTTGAGGTGTCATAATCTATTTATATTAAATGAATTAGTTAGGATTTAACATATTTAGGAGTTAGTTTAGTCCTAATTCAACTAAATAATTATTAACTAAGCTAAATATCTAAAAGATTTGTCCTTATTCATTAAATGTCATGTTATCTTCAATTAAAGCAAGATTCCTTTGAGCTAGGCTGCCTATCCACGTGGAATGGAGTCTTCAAGAAGAAAATTCTAATTTGTCCTAAGCTTGGCCAAATATTTAGCTCTTGTGCAAAATTCCTAAGGCTTACATGCTGCCAACACAAGCATTTTCACTTCCAAATTGCTTAAAAATCTCACCACATATGATTCGGTTCTTCCTATAATATGTGCTAATCTACAAGTCATTAAATTCCCATATTTTAGTATGTTAAACTAGACTTCCTAAGATTTCTAACAAGGTATCACATGCCTCAGTTGGAGTTCTAAAACTCTAGACATAGTATTTTAAAAAAAAAAAAACTCCAAAGCTGGCAGCAGACTCAAAATGGGACACTAACATTTATTGTCTTCATGACTGCAAAAATTAAACAATCCAGATTTGGCTAAATATTTTATATGTTAGAGTTCACATCTATAACTTTAATTCCATATATCATAAGCCTAATTTGAGTAAGAAATGAGAGAGATATAATTTTTTTAAAAATGGGTGGCAGTAGCTGTATGGGTTTGGATAGTTTTGGATAGCTTGTGTTCAAATAAATTCTGGGCACGATTCACTGCTCAGTTAGGTCCCATATTTTAGGACAACAAATAGGACATCCTAAGATTTAAAATGAATGGTCAAATACCTCATTTGGTTAAGTACATAGGGAGATATAAAATTCTATCATATCCTTCTTGTATTAAACTATCATCACATATTCACAATTAATGAATATAAGCTTAAGATAAAAATTTGAGGATGTCACAATTCACCTCCTCTAAAAAAATTTTTGCCCTCAAAATTTTTAAATACCTATAAACAAGGAAGGGTACTTCTTTGTCATCTTTGATTCTAATTCCTAAGTATATTCTTCTAAACGTCATTGTCCCCATGCTATTTTTACTAATGATATAGACTTATTTCTTAATTGCTTTACTTCTTTATCCAAAATTCTTGTCTGGGGTAAGCGCATAGTTAAAGTATCTTTTAACTGTATTGATTCAGATTCTAAAATATGACTTGGGTCAGAAATATATTTACGAAGTTGAGAGACATGAAAAACATTATGAAGGTTGGAAAGATGTGGTGGTAAAGCTATTTGATAAGCTATTGTACCTATTCTTTTCAAAATTTAGAAAGGACCAATAAAATGAGGACTCAACTTTTTGACCTTCATTGTTCGTCCTATTCATATTCCTGTAATTGGAGTAATTTTAAGAAAAACATGTTCTCCTTCTATAAATTCTAGAGGTTTTCTTCTTTTATCAGCATAATGTTTTTGTCTATTTTGAGCTATTACAAATTTCTCTCTAATTTTCTTGATTTGCTCTGTTGTTTGAGTTACCAGGTCTGGACACAAGAGACTTATTTCCCCATATTCATACAAAAATAAAGGAGACTAACATTTCCTACCATACAGAGCTTCAAATGGAGCCATCCCTATGCTTGTATGATAACTATTATTGTAAGCAAACTCTATGAATGGAAAATATTTTTCCCAAGAATCTTGTTGATCCATGACAAAAGTGAAAACAGTGAATACACTCAAATACCAAGAGGGGGTGAATTGGAATAACCTTGACCTTTTAAAATTTTTTATGAAATCAGAGTTTAGGATCTTGATCACTTTTAAGACCAACACAACCTTAATTCAATCAAACCACTCAGTTCAAGATTCCAATCACAAAACCAGCACTTGTTTAGTAATGAAGAAATCACAACAGCTGAGAGATCAAGATAGCAAGAAGAGATAGAACAATAGAAATTAACACAAGCATATATACTGGTTCACTTCTCAAGAGAAGCTACATCTAGTTCTTCTAGTCAAACTAGATTAGAGTTCCACTAATTGAAAAGTATTCTTTACAAGCAATTACAAGTAATTTTCTCTATGAACCCTAGACAAAGAATCAGAGTTCTAACACCCCATTAGAAATCAAATCACCAAGATCCTGAGAACCCTACTTAGATCTTTACCCATAGAGAACACTACTGTGGAAAGCTTGAAAGAAATTCTTTGAACTAACCTTACAAATATATTTTGAAACTCAAAACAATCTACAAGAAAGTTTAAGAGAGACACAACCTTTGATCGTCAATGGATGAATGAATGCATGGATGATTTTACCAATCAACACCAGGTTGTAGGAATATCAAAGCTCAGAATCAACTCTCTTGAAAAAACTTTTCTTGACTCATGTTGAAGTATGAAGCAAAATGATCTTTTAATCTCAAGCAAGAAATCTAATACTCAGAAAACTGTTTCTTGGACAATGAGAACTTTTGCTTGTGTTGGGATTTCATATCTCAAGTATATGATGAAAAATGATCTCTCTTGAAATCACAGACCCAAGCAACTTTATATAGAAAACAATTTTAACAGACAGTAATCAATTATTACGCAAGTGTAATCAATTATTTTAACATATGTAATTGACTATTTAACCAAGTAATCGATTAATTTGTTCTTGAAATCTTTAACGAACAAAGTAATCGATTAAACCAGTCAATCTCGTATATGCAATTGGCCTTGGTAATCGATTACAAATTGTGGTAATCGATTAAGGCAGTCGTGTGCAATTTCCAGAATATGCCTATATAATCGATTACAGATTATGGTAATTGATTAAGGCAGTCATGCATATTTAAAAATGAACCTGTGTAATTGATTACAGTGTAATGGTAATCGATTAAGACAGATAATCATGATTTACATTTTGTGCTATGTAATTGATTACGAGTAACTAGTAATCGATTAAAGTGTTCTTCATGGCTTTTCCAGAATCAAACAGAAGCTGGTAATCGATTATATCCTTATGTAATCGATTAAAGTAGACAAAGCCATGGAATATGCACAGATAAGCTCTTAAGTTCTTTTCTTAAAACATTTTATGCATGAATATGTTTATGTTTTATGCAATGCAAGGATCACAAGATAAGCCTTCTTAAACCATTCTACAAATTACAAATGCCTTCAATTGAATAGCATGTAAAAAGCTAAAACCTTCAAGTGACATGGGCTTTATCCTTGATCTTCTTCTTCAGCTCCTCCTATATCCAACAACAAACTCTCAATATGTCTTCTAGGGTTTGTATTATTCTTTCTATTTATCCATCTGTTTGGGACTGATAAGCAGTAGTTAAGCATAATTTGGTTCAAAATTCTTTTTGTAATGCTCCCCAAAACCTAGAAGTAAAACAGGGGTCTCTATCAAAAATTAGAGTGGAAGGTACACCATGCAATCTAACTATTTCATGTATATAATGAGCTAATCTCTCTAATGGATAAGAAATCTTAATAGGTATAAAATGAGCTGACTTAGTTGTCTATCTACAATGACCCAAATTGAGTCATGACCAGAAACAGTCCTAGGTAATCCTACCACAAAGTCCATAGATATACTCTACCCAAATTGATTTTCTATTTTTACCTTTCGACACACTAAGCACTTTCCTACAAACTTTGCAATGTCCTTTTTCATACCCGGCCACCAAAACATTTTCTTCAGATCTTGATTCATCTGAGTAATTCTATGATGCATTGTGAAATTACTTTTGTGAGCTTCACTCAAAAGTTTCTCTCTTAATTCATCACTCTTGGGTACACATATTCTCTTTTGATAAGTCCAAATCCCATCATTATTCACATCAAAATCCTACAATTTTCCTTCTTGGACTTGAGTTAAAATTCGTTGAAAATCTAAGTCTCTCTGTTGTCCTAGTATAATGTAATCTTTGAAATCACTAGTGATTTGTATTTGACTCAAAATGATACTTTTAGAATTAACAGAAAATCCCAAATTATGATTTTTGAAATTTTCTATTAGTACCATTTCCTTAATCATCATCCTAGATACATGCAGAGATTTCCTACTTAATGCATCAACTACTACATTCGCCTTTCCTAGATGATATTTTAACTCAAAGTCATAATCCTTAAGAAATTCAACCCATCTTCTCTGTCTCATGTTCAACTAGGGTTGGCAAAGTGGGCCAATCCACCAAAAACGGGTTGGGTGGGCCCTAGCCTACCAAAAACACAGGCCGGGCCGGGCTAGCCCACTTTGCACTAGCCCACCCACTTTAAGGTGGGTTGGTGGACCAGTGGGCCAACCCACCTAAAAAATAAAAAATATAAAAATAAGACAAAAAAATTACAAAAAAAAATTCAAGGCTAGCATCTGGCATATTGAGTCCTTTTTGAGAACTAATTCGAATTTCTAGGGTATTGATACTTAAGGGTAACAAGAAATGTTATGTATGTTCTATAATTGTTGGAGATTATACAAAACCAAAATAGACAAGACTTATGTTATTCTATACAAAACCAAAGAGAATCAAATAACTACTAAAAGGATATATTTTGTTTGTTCCATCAGTGACCAGCAAATCCCTGACTTGCTCATTGTAAATCTCAATCATTTGAACAAAAACATCACAGTGGAAAGTGTCCCTTCTTTGATCTTGCTATAAGAAACAAATCACTTAGAGTCCTATAATTTACACCTTGAGTTTTCTCTGTGATCTCTTTTGGTCCAGTCTACAAGTTAAAAACATAAATCAACAAATGATCGTTAAAAAATTCCTTATTTATTACCCTTCAGGTCATGGACTTGATTGTATAGTTTGCGATTTTCCTCAAGAACTCTATGATATCCAGAAGCAGCATTAGCTAAGCCATGAATCTGCACGCTTATTATTACACATATTCAAGTTAATTAGTTACTTCTGATAGTTAGTTGTAATAGCTTTCTATTTTATTAATCAATCACAAGGCAACAAACAAGGGAGGAGAACAACAGAGTAAAAAACTTACAATGAAAAAATCACAGATCCTTACCAAGATTGGAGAACTCCTCATGAAATTTCATTTGCATGAACTGCATACCATCTTTTGGAGTAAAGAGTATGCATTAGCTCCTACAATATCATCAAGAACATAAATATTTAACTAACGTAGTAAAAAATTGCAAAGATTAAACATAATAAATATGAACTCATTCTCTACCTGAATTTCTCTTTGCTGCTGGTCGAAGAGCATTTTCTGCTTCATAAGTTGCCTTTGTGATTCCTCATCAGCAACTTGATTTTTATGAAGGTGGTCCTCTTTTTTTGTTGTTACCATAATAACAACTTGATTTTTATGAATGTAATCCTCTTTTTTCGTTGCCACATGAATCTTCTTCTTCCCCTAGTTACAAAAAAAATGACTATAAGAATTAAAGCATTTTCAAGTTTCCTCAAGGTCCTAGAATATGTTAAACACAAGGCATGTTACCTTTTTTATCTGCCATAGCAGACCCGTTGCTCTGAGAAACAGGATCTCTCTTGAAGTTACTTTTGTCTGGGAAGTTACATGAAAAGGATGAAAATCAAGAACAACTTATCACGAGAATCAACTTAAGAACAAGGAGATGGCGGCACCTTCAGGACAGAGGAGAATGGAGGTTGGCACGGACTATGAACCACAGGCGCGATCGATAGGGAGTGCAGGATGGAGGACCCTGGAGGATGGAGTCAGTCACGGACTCACGGTTACTGCGGACTAGGGAGCATCGAGCACTGGCTTGGCCTACAGGGAGTGCGGGACGGGGATTGCGGGATGGGTTGAGGATTTGAGATCGAGGAACGAGGTCGACGAAGCTCTCTAAGTCTCTCTCACTTCTTAGTTCTCAGACTCTCTCAGCCACTCAATTCAATAATATCTATTGAATATTTTATTATTTTTATTATATCAGTTTTCATGAGTCTTATGAGTAGCTGCAGTGTTATAGTGTGTTGTAGCGTATTGTTTGTTGGGTTGTTGGCCCGGTGGGCTGGCCCAACTCACTTTTTTTCGTGGGCTAAATGAGCTGTCCCGCTGTGCCAGGCCCATTTTGCTAACCCTATGTTCAACTCTTTTTGGTCAAAGACGTACTTGAGACTCTTATGATTTGAAAAGACTTCAAACCTTACTCCATATAAATAATGTCTCGAGATCTTGAAGGCAAAAACTACAGCTGCTAATTCTAGATCATGGGTTGGATAAGTAACTTCATGGGGTCTCAACTGTCTGGATGCATATGCTACTACATTCCCATTTTGCACCAACACACAACTTAGACCTTTCTTTGAAGCATCACAATACACTTCAAATGCACCATGAGTATCTAGCAATACTAACACTGCAGTACTAGTCAACCTTTGTCTTAATTCTAGAAAACTACTCTCACATTCTGGTGACAATACAAAAGGCACATTTTTCCTAGTAAAGCTAGTCAGAGGTAACTTTGTGAAAATCCTTTAATAAACCTCCTATAATAACCAGCTAATCCTAGAAAACTCCTAATCTCAGTTACCGTGGTTGGTCTCTCCCAATTCATGATTGTTTCAATCTTACTAGGGCCAACTGAAATTCCTTCTTTAGAAACAACATGACCCAAAAATTTCACTTCCTTGGCCCAAAATTCACACTTAGATAATTTAGCATACAACTTCTTTTCTCTAAGTGTCTGCAATACTATTATAAAATGATCTTTATGCTCTTTGTCTGATTTTGAATAAATAAGGATATCGTCTATAAAGACTACTATAAACTTGTCTAGATAGGATCTAAATATTCTATTCATATAATCCATAAAAGCTGTTAGAGCATTGGTCAATCCAAAAGACATTACTAAATACTCATAATTCCCATATCTAGTTCTAAATGCAGTTTTAGGAATATCTTCATTCTTAACTCTAATATGATGATATCCTAACCTAAGATCGATCTTAGAAAATATTGTTGCTCCCTTCTCAATTGATCCATCAGATCTTCTATCCTAGGCAATGGATACTCATTCTTAATGTTTATTTTATTAAGCTGTCTATAGTCTACATAAAGCCCCATCCCCCCATCTCTGTTTTCAACTAACAATACCGGAGTTCCCTAGGGTGAAACACTAGGTCTTATAAATTTCTTTTCTAAAAACTCCTCTATCTGCTTTTTCAATTCTGCCAACTCTAGAGGGTACATCCTGTAAGGTGCTATGGATATTGGTCTAGATCCAAGAATTAGGTCAAGAGAAAATTCTATTTCCCTCTCTGGAGATATCCCTGGTATCTCATCCAAAAATACATTTGAATATTCTCTTACCATGGGTATATTAGAGATTTCATTGGTTGACTCAGTTACATTAGCTGATAAAAGCACATACCCGTGAATTTCATTTTTACTGGAACAGGAAACAATGGAGTTAATTGGGTTTGACTGTTTTCTAAAATTTCTAAAGGTAAAACAATGGGTTTTATTTGAACAGTCCAACAATAAATTGTTAGATCCAAGCCAATCCATACCCAAAATGTAACACCCCGTAGGCCTCCGGTGCGTTATCATTAATAATATCAGTTTAGCGCTTAATAAACATAAAATAGTACTCAGCGGAAGCATCGAATCATTTTTCTTGATTCATTATGTATGGAATAACCAAAACTGTAAAAATACAAAACAATCGCATGCCGATCCAGTTCATATTTCAAAAGCCATACAGTATAATTATACAGGCAGGTAACAGATATAAGACACTTATACTCAGGGAAATGGTACATATCATATATCACAAAGTTCTGTACATATACATATCACTGTCCATAGTCCACACCACACATCCTGTGGTGGTACAAAAGATTATCAACCCTCCATGAGGGAGTACAGAACTATACAGCAAAAATAAAACCAAAAAGAGCCTTCCAGCTCGCACAGCAAGCAGCCTAGTCTCAACTGGGCCTCCTGCCCTGAGACTGCTCCTCTCTGCCCGTAATATCACCTGAAATCATGTAAGCCCCACACGGGGTGAGATAACATATCTCAGTAAGCTCAGGGTCCTTGGGAAATCATTCCCACCCTGGCCCACAGATTCACAACACATAAACAGGTATATACATCTCATACATGGC
>PYAF01000438.1:65891-77101 GCA_007407185.1 Glycine tomentella
AATTTAAGCAACAGTATATATATTCAATAGGCAGATTTTCATAACAACATCCTCAAAGATGCATGATTCTCTTAGACTCTTATCATGATGCATGATTCTCTTAAACTCTTTCAATAATTGGTACCAATAGTCAAGATAGCCCCAGTCCAATGGTCCAGAACTTGCACGATCAGTCAAGGTGTCACAGTGGTGCACAGGATGGTTACCCATACTACATGTGATCATCATGGGTGGCGTGAGTTCCCCGCTGCCGAAGCACCCCCAACTAAGACCTTTCTTGTCTGAACGCTCGTACTCAGTTCCTATAACTATCTGACACACCTCCTCTCGAGGTAATAACGCGGACTAACCACCGCCGGGCATATGCATATGAGACATACAAGACTGATTCACTTTAAGGTATAACTCTTTTCATCGTCTCATATTTATTTTCAACATCAGTCTTTAATTTATATCTCACATACTTTACTCAGAAACTCAACATAAAATATAGAACTCAACTTTATATTCATGTACAGAATCTCAGCATATTACTCAAGTACAGAGATTTATAGGAATATTCAACAACACATGAACTTCATGGAGATTTATAGAAACACTCAGCAACACATGAAACTTAGAGAAATTCATAGAAACTTTTAGCAACATATGAACTTCATGGAAACACTCAACAACACATGAACATTCAAATACTTATTCAAACAAAACAATACTTAAACTATCTTTATCATAAAGCTTTCCTATACATACTTAAACAAAGTAACACTTAAACTATATTTAGCATAAACTCCCCTATACATACCTTGTAACCTCTTGATAATTTTATCTTTCTTTCCTCCAAGGCTTGGCAAACTTTCCCTAAAGATGCTAGCCTCTTCTACACGTGATCTTCAAGGAGAAGTGGAGTCTTCTTCTCACTTGATTAAGGGAAGGATGAAATGAAATAAAGGTGGTGTGAGGAGAGAGTTTCACGTGAGGTTGTAGAAAGGGGTGGTCTTGAAATTGGCTTGCACTTAGGTTCCTCCTCCTCCCTTTATATAGTAGGTGGAAAATAATTGAATATTTACAAAAATCTCTAAGTCATGATGATTCCTTTACAAGTGTAGGGACACTTGTCTTGATTTTTTACAAGTGTCCCACCTCTTGTCCTAATCTTAAAGCTTCCTTCTTTTCTTCCTTCCAAGTGTCCACTTACTTGGCATATCATGAAGCTTCTCCATGCTTCTTGCTTCTTCACGTGAATGCTAGAGGAAAAAGGGAGAAAAATCTTCTAAGTTCATCATGTGCCTTACAAGTGTCTTAACACTTGTCTTCATCATAAAGCTTGCCTTTCCTAGTGGCTATTCAAGAACTTTCTCCTCCCTTCTACACCATGCTTCACGTGATTCATCAAGGGAACAAGAGAAGATTTTTCTTCTCATTTTGTGCACATATATGATAGCTTTCTCATTCCTATATTAATAGTGAGTTACAAGTGGCTAGATATTTCTTAAGACTTCATAATTGTATCTTATCATTTTAATTTATGAAGCTTAAGATATTTTTCTTAAAGAGAAGAAAATTATATGATTGTCCTTGTATCCACATGTCACCTTTTATGAGGAAGAAGAGTTCAATTCCAACATGACTTCACACATGGCATTCCAACAAGACTGCTCTTACTTTAATTCTGATTGGTCTGTACTATTTTTTATCATCAAAATTACTAAAGCATTTTATTAAATAAATCTGGGCACCCCACAATTTAGAGAAAATTCTATAGATTCTATTTATTATTTTTTCCATATTTTTCCAATGCTTGAATTCTTCTGACTAATGTTTCAAAGTTGTCACCTTATAAAATTCATAGAAATTCTATTTTAGAGTTTCTTGTCACAAACTATTTTGATATTCTGCCAGTCGAGTATTCTATAATTTCATCAGGTTCTCACAAAATCTCTAAGGATGGTCATTTATGGCCTGAAGGGCATTATGGTAAATCCATCATTCATCCTAGGGGCATAATTGTCATTTCCACCATAAAATATCTAGCCAAAAATATCTAAGGGTATTCTTATCATTTCTAAAATATCCAAGGGCATTTATATAATTTTATCTTAAAATATCTCACTAAAATATCTAAGGACATTTTTGTAATTTTAAAAATATCCAGGGACATTATTGTCATTTTCACTTTAAGGGTATTTTTGTAATTTCTGATTTAAGGAAAGGGTAACATGGTCATTTCTCTTCAAATATTTCCTTAATGTCTCTAATTGATATTTCACCCAAATAATTTAAATATAGACCATCAAATCTCTCATAACCTAATATTCACATGAGCTATGCAAGAATAGTTCATATAATATTTTGACCATAGTTTTTGAAATTTCAAGGTGTTACACTTTGGTATTGAGATACATGAGATACCCTTGCTGTGTGATAACACAAGTGCCATCAACATATCCAAAAATCCTATTATGCACTCAAGGACAAAGCACATTGAGATAAGACATCACTTCATCAGAGATCATATCTAAAAGGGTAACATCAAAATTGAGTTTGTTGATACTAACAATCAATTAGCTGATATTTTCACAAAACCTTTAGATAGAGATAGATTCTTTACACTTAGAAACATGCTAGGAATTCTAGATGAATCTAGAATGTGTTAGCATGCTATTTGTGTGCTCATTTACAAAAAAATTACATCATTAATTGGCCATTCATCTCAAATAAGTGAAAATTTGAAATTGTTGCTTATTCACTATTCATACTGCATAATCTTCTGGTTTAATCGATTACCCTTCGGAATAATCGATTATTTAACACTTAACCTTGATTTAGAGACACTTTAAGTGACATGTAATCGATTACACAAGTGTATTAATCGATTACGCTTCACAAAAATTGAATTCTGATTCCTTTCTCTCTCTGATTTAATCGATTACCTTGCGGGATAATCGATTACAGCTCAATGAAAACACCTCTTTGTTCATATCTTCTCTGATTTAATCGATTACTAATATTTTGTAATCGACTATGCTTTGCTCAAAACTGTCTTCTATTTCAAACGCGATCTGCTTTAATCGATTAATTCATGGAATAATCGATTACTGCTTTGTCATTTTCCTTTTTGAAGATCAAATTAATCGATTATGTTACTTAAGTAATCAATTATTAATGGAGTTACAGAGGTCCTGCCGATTTTTTTTGAAAATTGAAACTGTCAGATTTTATTCAAAATTCAAAATTTGAATAAAAAAAACTGAAAATTTATGGCCTAGGAATGTGTAGTAACAGTTACATTGTTCAGAATTCAAATTTGAAACACAAAACTTGTCTATAAATTCAGCTTTTCTCAAGAGAAAAGAAATTCACACCTGAATTCCTTCTATCTTCTTGGCAGCTCATTGAGTTTTTTGAGCCTTTCTTCTCTTCTTCTTATAGCCCTGTTGTCTAAACACCTTTCCTACACAATGTCTACCTCCAAGAGAGTCAAAACTGGAAAAAGAAAGGTTGATGAGTCATCTAAATCCTCCGGAAACATATTACATTCTTGGTTCCTTGAAGAAAAGGATAAAATGACTTATACCTCGTTTAATGCCACCAAATTAATCATAACCCCCGAATATCTGAAACTTGACTGGTTGGTCAAGGAGGGTTTTCAATTCCCTGACCTTCTTGAAATTCAGTGATTAAAGAAATTCATAGAACTTCAGGGTACCTTTTACCCTAAGTTGATGAAGGTGTTCTACACCTGCATGAAGGCCACAATGGAAGGGGTTATTCACTCTCAAGTCAAGGGTGTTCCCATTGTGATTGATGAGGAGGTTTGGCAAGTTGTTACTGGCATTACTCCTGATGGAGACAGAAAATTTGAGGAAGAAATAGGTGGATACAATAGGATTGACACCTAAAAAAGGGATGGTTCAAGACCCTCAAGCTAGGTTGAAGCTTAGGCTTGGCACATGAAACATGACTAGTGAAGGAAGACTTCTTCACTATATTATCACATATATCCTCACTCCTAGATCAACAAATCAAGCATAAGCCACAGATGATGACTGATGAGTCACTTTTTACCTTTATTTTCTCACCTTTCTGTACTCATTTTAATCCCTGATTTGTGTTTAATCGTCTATATTCCGCACTGTTTCTCATTTGGGATTTAATTGGACCGATAATTCAGATTTTAGCGAATTTGGATTTTCTAAGTTTAATTATTCCAATTTTTATTTTCAGGGCAGTTTTAATAATTAAATGGGCTTGGAATTAATTCATGGACTTGAAGATTGGAGTGCCACGTCAGCATTATTCTCCACATCAGCATTTTATTTTCGTTTTATTTTATTTTAGTGATTTTGCTTGGGCCAGAATTGTTAGGAAAGGCCCAATTTTCGTTTTAGGTCAGACACTAGCACTTTTAGAAGGCTGTGCCCATGCAAAAGAGAGCAGTCACGTTCAGCTTTCCTTAGGGTTTTAGAGGTTTTAGTTTCTGTTAGTAATTTTTGTTTTGTTTTGGATTTTCTGTTTCAGAATACATTTGCAATTCAATTCCAGTGCTTAATTCGTTTCTGCTTTTAGTTTCATCTTAATGTTTTGCTGCTATTCAATTCATATTTTTGTTGCAATTTTCGAATTAATGGAAGGCTAAATCCTAGGGTTGGGCCCTAGGACAGATTGCAAACCCTCAATGGAGGTTCTCTGTGCTTTATAATTCTGTTCTGCTTGGTTCTTCTTTGTTGGGTCTTTGCTCTGCAATTTTCGAATCAGAGTCATGCTTAATGATTCTGAAGTGGTTGATTCAATAATCTCAGGTTGCTTAATCCTGAGAGATTAGGCCTGACAAGATTCACGTTTGCTTAATTCGTGTAGGGAAGTTTTAGGTTAATCTTCGCTTAGTAGATTAATCTGGACTAACAAGGATTAAGTGAGAATAGATTATCCTTCGTGAACCGAGGATATTAGAGGCGCAATCTGTTCTAAGGTCTGACTCGTTTTAAATCACTGTAATTAATTGTTATTTCTGTTTTATTTTTTTAATCCTGCATTCTGTTAGAAAACCCCCCTTACACGTTTAATCCCTTACACAGACAATTGATCCTTGAGAGACGACCTAGGAGTCACTTCCTAGTACTACATTTAATTGAATTAATTTGACTGAGTATGACCTCGATCAATGACCTACAACTTGTGTATGGCATCAAATCTGCTACCCAAATCAACTGGCCATTGGTGTTTATTGAAACCATGCTGAAGGCTAAAAGATTAATCAACTATATAGTTTTCCATATGATGTATTAATCTCTAGGTTCATTGACTATTTTCATGTTGATGTCTCTGATTAGATTTTTGACAATACCTCTGATATTGTTAGTCTCATCAAGACCAAGCATCTTCAAAAGCTTGGTCTGACCAAGACACCTTAAGGATGGCAAATGGTGGGTGAGATGCAACGACCAGAAGGTGCTGCTGGAGGAGGAGGTAATGAAGATGAAGAAGCTGAAGCTAAAGCTTTACAAGGAGCTGCTGAGTACCAATACTCTCCTTTTGAATCTCTAATGATTCAAAAGATGGATGGTTTACTCAGTCTTCATCATGAGCATAGGGCTTAAACCAATTCAGCTTTGGAAGAAATGAAGACTAGGCTGGAAAATATAGAAGCTAAGCTTGTGTTGGATGATTTTGACAAGCTTGTCTAGATTTTCATATTTTTTCTTGCTTATGCTCTATTTTTAGTTTTTGCTTGGTAAGTATTACTCATGTTTTGTTTCAATTGATTAATGTACTGTCTTTATTATTAATGAAGTTTCTATTCCAATTTGATATTTTCTTACCTTTGTTTAAGAATTGTTTTTGTCTTTAATAAGCCAAATAGGGGGAGAAATAAATCAAAAAATTGATGTTCTATTTTATTTTTTTATGCTCTGTTTTGCTCTACTTTTAAATATGTCTAAGTAAGGGGGAGCAAATGAGTTTGAAATGCAACAAATGATTATGAAATGCATGGATACTTGAAACTTAACACTTGTACTTGTCAAAAGGTTAATTTGTTTCAGGATAATTAAGCATAAAGCTCATTCCAACCTTTTATCCTTCAAGAAAGCTAAAATCTACCTTTCTCTCTCAAGGAAATTAAAATGCTTACAAATGATCAATTGATTTGGGTCAAATTTGGCATGCTAAAATCTAGAAAGGGGGAGATTGTTAGATACAGGGGGAGTTGGAAGAAGAAGCTTCAAGCAATCAAGATGAAGTATTTGGCTTGGTGTTTTAGCTGTTTACATGTCCAATCATTTTGATGGCATTTCTAATTGTATAAGTGGTTCAAGTACATAGCCTAGTGATCCTTGCATTGCATAAATGATTCACATGCATTCACATGTAGAATATAAGTTTAAAATGTTTGCATTTACAAAGAAAACTTCATGGCTTAATGTTTTGGAAAAATCACTTTATGCACTGCTTTAATCGATTACATGCTTGTGTTTATTTTTGGAACCGCCATGTTGAACACTTTAATCGATTATCTCTCTTGTGTAATCGATTACCAAGTGTTATTTTAAAATATGTCTATCTGTGTTAATTGATCATAGAAAATTGTAATCGATTGCTTAGTTCATTTCATTTAAAATGAAGAGTCTGCCTTAATCGATTACAATAAGGCGTGATTGAATACTAAGGCTTATTTACAGTTTGAGCTTATATGTATTAATTGATTACATCATGTATTAATCGATTAAATTGTTGATGAAAGATTTCCAGAAAGCTCAGGAACAGATTAATCGATTAAATGATGTATTAATCGATTACATATGTTGAATAAATCGATTACACTTACAGTTAAATCGATTACATTCTGTTAAAATTGTTTTTCTATAAAAAGCTTATGGGTCTATGCTTTTAATAAGGTTTTAGAATTCATTTCTGCGAAATGCCCAATACTCCCAAAGCTTTAGAAGTTAAGAAAAAGTTAGTTATGAGTAAATAACATTCTACATCAAAACTTAAGATTCACTATTCATTCATGATGAAGTTTTGAGAAAAGTCTTTAACAAGAGTCTTCAAGAAAGCTGTCTTCTGCAATTCATACATTCAAACTCTATTTGATTGGTTATATTCATCTCATTCATATGCTAAGGATCATGAGGTGATATCTTTCTTGAACTCTAAACTGTGATAGTTTTTGTTTGTTTAAAAGTTTGTGTATTTTCCTAAGAGCAAATAGTTTCTTTAAAGCTGTTTCTGGAGAAGGGTTATCTAAAGGGTAGAACAGAGTAGTGTTCTCTGGTTCTTGATCTTATGACATCTATAGGATCTAGATTTTGATTCTTTTGTCTGGGTTTGACAAGGGAGATCTATTGTAATAGCTTGTAAAGAATTATATTTGTTTTAGTGAAAACTCTAACTTAGTGTTGGTTGGAAGTCACTGGATGTAGCCTCCAAGTTTGTGAGCTGAACCAGTACAGATCGTTGAGTTTTTTTTTTTTTTTTTCTAATTTTATACATTTCTCATTGTTTGCTTTTGGGTAATCAAGAAATTATCAGCAATACATATTTTCTGCCATTACTTGCATAACAAAGGTGATCTTGCTTGAAAGAAAAGTTCTGGTTTGAAAAAGATTTTAAGTGATACGATCCAGATTACAAATTCCGCAAATTGTTTTAAGTAAACTTTTATATTTTGGTTTAAACCAATTCACCCCCCCTCTTGGTTTATTTGAAGAGTGTTCATTGTATTTTCATACATGAGTAATGTTAGAAAATGATTCATATGTGTTGATATTAAATGGATATTGAGTGTATGAACAATGAAACCCAATCCTACGTTCTCTTAAATTAATTAAATTCATTTTATTAGTTTCCATAATTTTCCAACGCACTAAATCCGTTATTTTTGTAAAACCATGAAATTTCGATTATATTTGTTATACATTACTATTGAACTGATTACTTTCGGTTATATTTGTTGTACATAACTATTGGTACGCTTTCCAAAAGTCCAACAAGTTTCTAGTGTCGTTGTCGGGGACTTGAGTCACTTACTCAGTTCTTTTAGATTTAAATTTTCATATCAGTAAGACCTTTTCTTTACTTTAGTTAATTATCTTGATTTTGATTTTGTATAAATTCTCGTATTGTAGTTGTTCTTTTTCTTTAATGAGAGGTAAATTTCTGGCAGATAAAATACTATTTAATCCAGAAATTACCAAGATTGCAAAGGAAGAACAAAAAGAAAAAGAAACAAACAACCAATAAGTCACCGAGTGAACCTTTTTCTATTTGATTCGCCTTCACCAGTAAAGCCACCTGTAATTGATATTATGGCTGATAAAGGAGGAGAAGGAAATAGACCACCAAAGACCAAAACATTACAACAGCATAGTCATTCTCCTTTCATTAACAAGGTTGTGGAACTGAAGCTAGCCTTGCCCAGTTTGATTGGCTCACACCCTTTTGCAGGAATGGATCATGAGGATTGAAATTTCTCTACCTTCATGGAGCTGTGCAGTACCATGGGAGCTTCTGATAAAGATGTTGAAGCTGTCTATCTCAGAGCTTTTCCTTTCTCCTTGACGGGTAAGGCAAAGACATGACTTTAATCCCAACCAAACAAAAGTCTTAGCACTTGGGAAGAATTGGAAGAGAAATTCATTACTAAAATCTTTCCTCCATAGAGTAATTAATGCAAAATCAGCAATTACTACTGTTTTCCAAGGGGCAGATGAACCTCTCTGTAAGACATGGGAGAGATTGAAATCCTTATTGTGGAGGTGCCCAAACCATAACTTTGAGATATAACACCCTGAAATTTCAATAACTACAAATGTATGATCAAAATGTTTCTTACACAACTATTTGATGTGAGTGTTAGGTTATGTGAGATTTGATTGGTCTATATTTAAATTATTTGGGTGAAATATTAATTAGAAATATTACAAAAATGTTTGAAGAGAAATGACCATATTATCCTTCCTTTGAAAAAGAAATTACGAAAATACCCTTGAGGTGAAAATGACAATAATGCCCTTGGATGTTTTTTGTTAGATATTTTAAAATACAAGTTACAAAAATACCCTTGAGCCAAAATTACACAAATACCCTTAGATATTTTGTTGAGATATTTTATAGTGAAAATTACAATCATACCCCTAGGATGAGTGACAAATTACCATAGTACCCTTGAGACAAAAATTGCCAAGACACCCTTAGATATTTTGTGAAAGCTTGATGAAATTACAGAGTGCCCTTGGATGGCAAATTACCAAAATACTTTGTGACAAGAAGCCTCAGAATAGGATTTCTATGAATTTCATACGGTAATAACTTTGAAATTTTATCCAGGAGAATTCAAGCATCAGAAAAATATGGAAAAATGATAAATAGAATTTGTGGAATTTTCTCTTAATTGTAGGATGAATAGACTTATTCAATAAGATGGTTTAGTAATTTTCATGGTTAGAAACAAAACAGACCAATCAGAATTAAGATAAGAGTAGTCTTGTATGTAAGGTCCGTGTAGCACTCTGTATAGACTGCTTGTGAGCAATTTATACTGTAATTGAAGTCAGTTTCTGGAAATCTCTAGAGTTCTATTATTTAATATTATCCTTAGGTTGAAGAGTTCAAATTGAACTTTACTTCCTCTTAAGGAATGCCATATGTGAAGTCATGTTGGAATTGAATTCTTCTTCTTCATGAAAGATGACATATGGACACAAGAAGAACCACACAATTTTCTCTTCTTTAAAAGGAAATGAAACATGATATAGAAGGATGAAAGGAAGATAAAAATCTTCCCCTTGGCTAAAGCAAAGTCCACGTGAAAAATGGAAGAAAAAGGGCCAAGAAATCATGCTTTGGACAATATTTATGCAAGATAACATGAAAGGAAGCAAAACTTCACTTCCTTCCCTTGTGGTCATGTGAAAGAGCAAGAAAAAGGGAGAAGCTTCATGACATTTGACAAGTGGATGGACACTTGTAAGAAGTAGCCAAGTGGTGGGACACTTGTAAGAAGTAGCCAAGTGGTGGGACACTTGTAAAGAAATTCATCATGGCTTAGAAGATTTTTATAAAGGATAGAAGATATTTAGGAAAACCATTATGAGCTTAGTTAGAATGAAATTGAATGAGATGAAACTAAGTTCTAATGAAACCAAATGGGAGTAACTAGCTAGAAAAGGGTAGAAATGTCCTTCAATATTTTATTATTTTCCAAACTCTATATAAAGGGAGGAAGGCCTTAAGTGGAAGTCACATTCAAGACTCCATTCTTCCACCTATTCCACGTGAAACCTCTCCTTCATTTCACTTTCATCCTTTCATTTTCAAAGCATAAAGAGACCCCACTTCCTTGAAGAATCACGTGTAGAAGCTAGTACCATTAGGAAAAGATAGACAAGCTTCATAAGAAGTTATAAGGTATGTATAGGGAAGTTTTATGATAAGGATAGTTTAAGTGTTTGAAGTTCTTTGAAGTATGACTTGTATCTGAGTAATTGTTGGATTTAAGTTATAATTATATGATTGAGTGCCTGAATGAAGTTTTATACTTGCTGAAGTGTTCTATGAATCTCTGTACATGAATGATATGTTGAGTTTCTGTACATGAGTATCAAGCTGAGTTCTGTACTTGATTTATATTGAATTTCTGAGTAAAGTATATGAGACAGTGATTGAAGATTGATGTTGAAAATAAATGAGTTGATAAAATGAAAAGAGTTATGCATTAAGTGAATCAATTTCATGTGTCTCATGTGCATAAGAGTTGCCTGCGAGAGGAGGTGTGTGATCGCGAGGTCGCACTCGGTCAAATTAATACAAATTAAATGTAGTACTAGGAAGTGACTCCTAGGTCGTCTCTCAATGTAATATCTTGAATTTTTTTTTAACATATGATTAAGCACGTGTTAAGCTTAGGATTAAGTTTATAAATGAGGAGATATTACTTGGCCTTGGAATCCCTTGAAAGGAGGCTTAAACGCTTGAGAAAGAGTGGAAATAGGATATTCTGGCATGCGGCGCTACCCACGTGAAGTGTGGCGCGACCCGCGCCGGATGTATAAGAATGCCAATGCTGTCTGGCATCCCAAGTGGGTAGCGTGGGAGTCCAAGTGAGTAGCGTGGGAAGTGGCTTAGAAATGGCATTTTCTGTCTGCCATCCCAAGTGGGTAGCGTGGGAGTCCAAGTGAGTCGCGTGGGAAGTGGCTTAGAAATGGCATTTT
>PYAF01000439.1:22975-35549 GCA_007407185.1 Glycine tomentella
AAATTTTATCATGATAAAAAGCTTGTGAAAAGAAATTTTCATCCTGGACAAAATGTTTTGTTATTTAACTCTCGATTGAGATTGTTTCCAGGAAAGCTGAAGTCCAAGTGGTCCGGACCTTTCATTATAAAGGAAGTCAAATCACATGGAGCTGTGATACTAGAGGACCCCAGTACAAAGAAAACATGGACTGTAAATGGAAGTAGACTCAAGCCGTATCTAGGTGGTGAATTTGAAAGGCTCATCACTGTGATACAACTTCAAGACAGTTGAGTTGCAACGCGTCCAGCTAAAACGACGTAAAAGAAGCGCTTCTAGGAGGCAACCTAGTAATTTCTAACCCTTCTTGTTATATGCTTTATCATTTTATTTAAAAATTATTGCCTATATAAATATAGATTAGTTAAAGTAGTAAATAACTCTAAGCTAAAATAATTTTGCAAAAAAAAAAAATTATGGGGGATTTAACTCGCCCAAGCGAGTGTTTCATGCATATTTTGCTCGCTTGGGCGAGCAAGGACCTGCAGGGACGAGTTTAAAAGGCCAAAATACAATTTTTCACCCAAATTTAAATTTTAAATTGAGTTTGCTGTGCCTCTTCTTGTTTCCTTGCTTCTAAGTACACCCAAGCCACTTGAAACACTTCCTACTCACTACACTTCATCTCCAGGTAAGTGCTTCTGGTTTCATCTCCATTTTATTGATATTTTAACTAGCTTAGTATAGGTTTTCATAGTGTAGTGTTCTTGTTGCAAATTGTGTACCTTTGTGTTCTTATTTTCACAAATCAAAACCCTAGGATAAATAAGTTACAGAATTTGCAATTCCTTGATTGATGTGGTTTCTGCCATTGATAATATTCTTGTTGATTCTCTCCTTCTTATTCTCTCAATGTTGGTGCAAGCACATACAAATGCTACTCATTTTTCATAGACAACATTCCATGTACACCATATGTTGGTTGTAATGCTTCAATGAAAATAGCCTTGTTTTTCTTCATTCTTTTTGCACAAAAAATTATTCCATGCACATGCTCAATGGACTGAATGAATGAAGGCTTTAGTAATTCATGAAAAACACTTGTGTGTATCACTTTGAATGTTGCTTGAAATTTAAAAACCTATCATTTTTCCAAAGTGGATATCACAAATTGCATGAATTCAAGATTTACCAAAGGTTAAATAATTCTTGATTTAAAATGTACACTGCACATAGCTCATGATAGATTTCAAGAATAAGTTATTTCTTTGTTCACAAATGTTCTATTGCATGTAAAAGTTTGTAGCATGTAGGATTAATGAACATCCATGAGTTGTTGGAATAATAGTGACAATATTGGTGATTTGTTTTATGAACATTGGACAAAACTGGAAATTGTAAGCATACATGTTGTAATGGTTAAAATGCATAAATTCAATTCTCATGGGCTGCCATCTATTCTTTACTTTAAGCATACATGCTGATTTTGTCATATTCTTTGTTGTGCTATTTTGAGATCTTTTTCAGATGGCTCCCAAAAAGCTTTCATCAAAAAGAGCTAGACATGAAGGACAAGGGTCTAGTTCCATTCCTGCGGAGTTTGTATTTGATGCCCAGAAGTTCCGTACTGAGGAACACCAAAAGCGGTATGAAGTCATCAAAAATTGGTCGTTCCTCAAAGAACGGAGGGTTCAGCTAATGGATGATGAATATCCCGAATTCACTATGGAAATTGATCGACGAAGATGGAGGCCTCTTGCAACATCAATGCAAAAATTTGATCCGACAATAGTATTGGAATTCTATGCCAATGCTTGGCCCACTGAAGAAGGTGTTCTTGATCAGAGGTCCCTAGTGCAAGGTCAGTGGATTCCTTATGATCCCAATGCGATCAATCAATTCCTTGGGAATCCACTCATATTGGAAGAAGGTCAAAGCTGTGAATATACTAGCAGGAGGAACATCATTTCTGGGTTTGATGAGCAAGCTGTCGCCCAACTTCTTTGTGCTCCGGGTTGTGATTTTGCTCGCAATGTTGGTGGAAGTCGGGTAAGATTAATGAGAACTAGCATGACCACCCTCACTCAAATCTGGACGACCTTCCTCCTCAGCAACGTGCTTCCAAGAAATCATACTTCTGACTTGCCTATGCCCAAATGCTAACTTGTTTTCAGTTGCATGGAGCAGCTTAGTATTCATGTAGCCCAGTTGATCTCAGATGCCATTCATCAGTTCGTCATCACAGAGCCTCCCCGCCATCCATTGAACCCAGAAAAAGCCAACCGTGCGCTTGGATTTCCTGCCTTAATAACTGCTTTATGTCAATTTTATGGTGTGCAGGTACAACCTTCCAAGACTATCCGACCTCCCATCAACCGGGCATTCATTGAGAAATATTGCCAAGCCAAACCAGTAGAGCAGCAGCAGCCACCAGCACCACCATCTTTGGAGTCCATTTCAGCTCATCTTCAAAGGATGGAACTCCATATGCAACATGTCGTTGCTCAGCAAGCTGCCAACTTCAGAGCCCAGATGCAGATGAACGAGAATTTCTATAACTACACCCTGCATCAACACAGCCAAGATCCTAGCTCTTTTTCATGGCCCACTCCAGATCAGTTCCGAGCTCAAGTTGCATGGCCTGGGGACAGGCCAATCTTTCCAGAGGAGGTAGAGGATCCTGTAGCTGGTTCTGCACATAATCATGATGTTGATGAAGAAAGCAGCTGAGGAGAATGATGATTCGAGGCATTATCTGATGTCCTACATGGATTGCATCATCTGAAACACTGTGACACTGTTTTAATTTTTATTTATCGCTTTCTAAATACTTTAGTTACTATATTACTCTTTTTGGTATTATATACTATTAGCATATCTGTTTGAAAAATATACCAAAATTTTTGTTTTTTGTTTAATATAATAATCTTTTTAGGACTTAAAAGAAATAATTTTTCTTGAAATATAACATGTTTTGAAAAGAATCAACAGACATTAATTTGAAAACTTGATTTTTTGTGATACTGGATCAGAAAAACAAAATGATTTTTGGTGAAAAATCTTGAGAATGAAAACCAATAAGATGATTTTTCCAAATATCAAATGAAGGAAAGGCTTTTTACATGAAATTAATAAAGAATATCTTCGGAAACAAGTGATTTGATTTGAACATGAAAACAGCCCTTAAAGCCTAGTGAGTGTGTGCCACCACCTAAATAACATTGAGTGTCCTCACTGATATGATTATAGTAATTTTGCATGAATTTCTAATTGTCAAAACATATAATGCATGGATATGATTTAGGCCGTCTTTCTTTTTGAACAAATTTTAAAGCCACTGGCCAAAAAGCTATCCCAACATGAATATAATGATTTACCATTTGTAACCCTTTTTGAGCCAAACAGTTAATTTCTTGTTGAAACCCTAACCTAAGATAGGAATTCCCTACCTTACCTAAGGATAGGAGAGCAAAAAGGAAAAAAAAATTTGTTGATAGGAAACTTCCTTTGGGTACTTCATGCTATGAAAAAGATTTCTAAATATGGTTATATGTTATTCATGTAAAAGAAAAGAAAGAAAAGAAATGAAAGAAAAAGAAAAAGAAAAGGAAACAAATTCCTTGTGTTTTAAAGTGTTGTACAAAGTTGGGTGAATAAAAAGATTGATAGAAATCTTGGAAGAAAAGGAAGATATAGGAAGTAAAAAAAAAAATTCACTGTTTATCTATACATATGCTCTCATATTCTAAAGGTTCTTTGAATATCCAGAAAAACCAAGGTTTCTTTTCTAACCAAAAGCCCAGCCATAAAAGCCCTAATGATCCTTGTTGATTATGCATTTTGATTTGATAAGAAATGAATTGCAAAATCAATCTATAAAATATCAGTGTAGGAATTGAGATCAAACACTTACCTGTGAAAGAATTAAACACTTGAGAAGGTTTTCCTCTGTTCAAATCAATCATATGTTTCCTCTGATATTTTTTTAGAAAGGAAATGTAAATTGATTTTAATCTCATTTGGATATGTGAATTTCATCTTTTGGTTTCAATACTTGAGGTTAACCATTTGAAAATATGTTCTGATCATTTTTGGAAGTTGATTCTTTATAAAACATGTTTCCAAATATTTTTACTATTGCTTGAGGACAAGCAAGATCCTAGGTTGGGGGGAGTTGATGAGTGCCATATCTTAGTGAAATTCGGGTTACATTTAAGGCACTTATCTTGTGTTTTAACTAAGAATATTTATAAAAATTTGCCCTAATCTAGTTAGTTTATATTGAGCACTTAGCATTTATATTTCTCGAAGATTCATCCAATTTTCCTTTTTATTTTGCTAGCGTTCGTGAATTCCGAAGCTTCCGTAACTTTAAAGCAAGCAAAAATGACTAACAGAAGCAAATCTGGGAGGTGCAGCAAGTAATTCAGCCCAAAAGCCCAAAAGAAACTTCTGGCGGTACAATTAACTCGCCCAAGCGAGTGAACCCAGTGCATTTTGCTCGCTTGGGCGAGCAAGGTCAGCAAATGGGCCACTTGAGGGCCAAGTGGACGTGCAAGTGGGCTTCTAGTTGCAATTAACTCGCCCAAGCGAGTATTTAATGAAGGAATTGGTCGCTTGGGCGAGTGAACTCGTACAGAACCACCTCTATAAATAGCCATGCACCCCTAAGCCAAAAATCACAATTTTTGCAAAGCCAAATCTCTTTTTTCTTTCTTGTTCTAAGCTTTTCCTAAGCTCTTGCTTTTTTTAAATCTTTGTTAGTGGAGAGTTTAGGTTAGTAAGTAAGGGAAAATTAGTGTGGAAACTCTCCCGAAACAGGAAGCGGTGATGAATCCTTTCACCGATTTTTCTAAGGAGGTTCTGCCCATGCTTGGCTAGCTTCTCTCAAAGGATTGGATGTAATCTTCTTACCCTTACAGTATTTCTTTTGATATTTATTTATGCATAAGTCTTTTCTATTTATTATTGGTAAATTTATTCTGCACTTAACGCTTGATCCTACTTGATCACTAGTATCACGAACTTAAAACCCGAAGTGAGACTGGAAAGTAATCTTAGGGTTTGAACTGAATAAATTTACTCTTTACGTTACGTTGCTAGACATAGAGCATAACGTTTAGATTGCAAATAAGCACGCGAATATAATCGTAACACTGGGATATTTATTTCATATGCGAGGGATCGATATTTGATAAATATTCTTAGGATTCTCAAATGCGAGGGATCGATTTGGGGTGATTTTATGTGTGCATCAATAATAAAAGAAAATAACTTATGCATGGTAATATTAATTGAATACTAAGGGTATGAACGATGAAATCCAATCCTACGTTCTTAACTTAAACAAATTCGTTTTACTAGTTTTTGTAATCTTTCGTAACTTTCCGTAAACTTCCATAATCTTCCGTATTAAGTTTATTATTCCCGTTTCTTCTAAATTTTCATCATTTTTGTTAATCCGCAACTACATGAAACTCCGTTCACACTCACTGTACATAAACTATTAAATTGTTAAGCTTTATTTGAATTAACTGAGTAAAAATCAAGTCCCTGTGGAGACGAACTTTTATAAATTTTGTAACTTACAACGACAATTGGTATGCTTGCCAAGAGTCTAACAGCTACTCCATGTGCACATCAAAAAGAATGAAGAAGTGTTGAGAAAAATCAAGAAAAGGGACACTTGTATGGTTAAAAAGCAAGAACTCATATGATTGGACCATTTGTAAAGCAAGGTCATAATGACGTAAGGGATATTTTCATGGCAAAGGCTTGTTAAACAAGTTCATCAATATTATAAATAGAGGGTGTAGGAACTGAAAATTTCAAGTTCCTTTCTAAGCCTAATGCACGTACAAAAAAAAAAACCTCTCTTTCTTGCATACTTTCCTTTTCATCCTTCCTTTCATCCTCTTTACCTTTCATTTTCAAGTAGACTAAAAACAAAAACCCTAAGCCTTGCTACTTTGAAATCTCACGTGGAACTAGGAGCATTTAGAGGGATATCAAGATTCAAACTCACTTGAGGTAGGTTAAGCTTAAATCTCTAGTTATTGGGTTTGGATTAATTTACATGCTTTAGTAGGCTGATTTATGGTTGATATTTAGGCTTGAATTTCGTGATGTTTAAAGGTTATTCTTTGATGAGAATATGTTGATTTAAGTTATAAGATAGACTATGATTTATACGCATTAATATTAGTGAAGTATGGAAGTCCAATTGATAATCTTTTGAGGTGATTTCAATGATACTTTGAACTATCTGTTTATATTTTTATGGACATGTTTTGATTTAATTTTTGAAGTAGAGGATGAATGATGTGGAGTTGAAAGATTTAAATACTTGATGATTTGATTTTGAGGATTAATTATTTGATTTTGAGGATTAATTAGTGAGGTGGTAGGTGAAAGGAAAATTAAGATGTATACTAAGTGAGAATCTTTGTTTATAAAGGTTTAAAGGATTTATATATTATTTATATTGAGGATTAATAGTTAGATTACCAACATAATTTTTCTGTAGTTAAGGTTATTCTCTGGTTATGCATAAGTTAGTAATAATCTTACTTGATTAAGGTATGGTGGTGTAACCATACTTATGATATAAATGATGATATGATATATATTTTGCTTATGAATTTGATTTTTATGGGTGTTGATATGTTGATGTGATTAAGATAGGTGGATTCATGTTTCCATGTTCCAAGTCCAGTACGAGGCTTTGGGGAAACAGAATCTGATGCTACATACAACACGATATGTAGTACCCAGGTGCAAGGATATATGGCAAAATTCATGCATGTTTGCATAAGACTATAGCAGCGTCCACACTTAGTGTGGCCACATACAGTATGATATGTGGAGGCCATTTGCCCTGGGATAGTTCATCTTATGCATTCATATAGTTTCATATTGCTTGTGCATGTGTTTGATTTTTTTTTTTTTTTGATTTTACTAACCTAATAATAGGGTCGGGATTTAGGTTTGTCTACTAAGAAATTTATTTCTCACCCTGTCTGTTTCATGTTTTTTTTTAGATGGCAATGATGGACAGGTTCCATGAGGCCTTGGAGTAGTGAAGATATATAAAAGAAGTTATGAACTAAGCTGGATTTTTGAGAAAAGTGGTGTACTTGTATTATATAAACTTTTGTAACAGAGACATTGACTAATGTATTAGTCTTTCCATATTCTGTAAATTTTAATGACTTAGAATTTTTACTAATACACATTTTTTGAAAAATTTTATTCTAAGTAAAAATAATAGTAATAAAATCAACTTAACAAATCTTTTGCAAATTTTACGTTTTAAAAATTTTACTATTATACATTTGTTAGAAATTTACCCTTAAGTAAAAATAAAAATAACTAAATATTTAAGTCATTACACGTTCTCTTTATTTAAGTTTTTTTTCAAAAAACAAATCAGAAAATTTAATTCCTTTGATTCCTTCTTGTTTGTGTGTGTCTTGTGTGTTTTTCTAAAATCCCAATTGTTTTAAAAAAAATCTCTTTTAGGAATGGAATATTTAGATTTGAATATCCTATCATTTTGTTGAATTGTCCTACTTTTTGTTCGATTATCCTATCTTTTTGTTGAATTCAGAGTTGTTTTAAATATGGGTTGTTCTTCATGTTCTTCGTGTTCTTCATGAAACTCGTACCACTGCTAAAATATTTGAGTTGGATCTTTAACATTTTGTCTAGTGATTATTGGGGGCATTTGTGCAAATATCAAAAGTTTCTAGTCCCAAAAGATAAAATGTGAAGGACTAAAGAGCAAATATTCAAAAATAGATTGGGGTCAAAATGAAAATATCAAAAATATGAGGACTCAAATATATAAAAAAATGAAAAAAAAATTACAGTCAAAATTTTACATCTCTCTCTTTTGATGTATTCTTATTATTACTTTCTAGTATTTTCTTTTTGCATAATTGCAGCGATTTATACTTAGCCAATTTTTTTCCTAATTGTCTTTTTTGGCATTCCTTTTGAGTTATACTTTCTTTTTTTTAGCATTTATTGCGTGTCTTATAAATTTTCAAGGTTTTGTCTGAGAGTTTTCTTTCTTCCTTGACCTCTTAATTTGTGTTTGGATTTGTTTCATCTTTGGTTGATTTCAAGGGCTAAAGAAGGGTTAGTGAGTGGAAAAAGACAAGAAGGAACCTTATATAAAAAAGAGTCTTACAAGAGTGAAACACGAGTGTTGAAGAGTGTAAACACTTAATGAGTGGTAAGTCCAATATTTCATTTTTTTTACTAACATTTTCTTGCAGCAATGGTGTCTGAAAGTGATAGTGATCCACCTTCCCCTATAACCGCTAAGCTAATGGCTTCATTGGCTAAGTAGATGGATAAGTTGCAAAGAAATGTTGAAAGGAGGATGGGAGACCGATTTGATGAGAGACAAAGAAGCACTCAAGAGTTGAGTTGGAGAATGGAAGACATGGAGAGAAAGAGACATCATAGGTCACCTCATTCTTCTCAAAGGAGTGATGATGGCTGTGAAGATGGTAGAAGACATAGGCATCGGAGGAATAGGGATGGCATGGATGATATGAAGGTCAAAATTCCTAAGTTCCTAGGTACTTATGACTTGGAGGCTTACCTTCATTGGGAGATGATGTTGGATATAGGGGGAGCTAAAGAGAAGATCAAGGATGAAGCCCTTTCACTTAAAGATTTTAGCCTTTTACATTCCATTCAATTGAAGGCATTTGTAATTTGTAAAGTAGTTTAAGAGGCTTATTTTGTGATCCTTGCATAGGATAAAGCATAAAAATATTCATGCATACATGTTTTAAGAAATGAACATAAGGTTTTCATGTTGGCATTTGAAAAGAAACATTCCATGGCTTAGATTTTGAAAAATCCATTTTGCATTGCTTTAATCGATTACACAATGAGATAATCGATTACCAGCTTCTGTTTATATCTGAAAAAGCCATGAAGAACACTTTAATTGATTACCAGAAAATCATAATCGATTACATAGCACAAAATGCAAAACATGTATGTCTGTATTAATCGATTACCAATCATCCGTAATCGATTATCAAGGCTTTATACAAAACATGTATGTATGTCTTAATCGATTACCACTCTGTTGTAATCAATTACACAAGTTCATTTAAGAATATGCATGACTGCGTTAATCGATTACCACTTATCTGTAGTCGATTACCAAGGCTTTATACAGAACATGTATGTCTATCTTAATCGATTACCACTCTGTTGTAATCGATTACACAAGTTCATTTAAGAAAATGCATGACTGCCTTAATCGATTACCACTTATCTATAATCGATTACCAAGGCTTATTTCATAACTGAGACTATTTGCTTTAATCGATTACATCACGTATTAATTGATTACATTGTTCATGAAAATTTTCTAAATTGTCTCAAAACATTTTAGTCGATTACTTGTTATATTAATCAATTACATATCATAAAATAATCGATTACATAACGTATTAATCGATTACATTCTGTTATATCTGTTTTCTATTTAAAGCTTTTGGATCTGTGCTCTGAGATAACACTTACAATCTGAGTTTACAAATTTCTCAACATTCTCTAAGCTTTCAAAGGTCTAAGAAACAGATTTTTTGAGTGATACATTTCTTGTTTGAGATCAAAAGGATACATGCTTCATTGATGATGATGTGCTAAGACAAGAACCTTGAAAAGAACTTCAAGAGAGTTGATATTTTGTTCATCAATATTCATGCAACCTGGAAATGATTGGTAACATTCATTAATTCAATTCATTCACTAAGGATCACAGGTTGTTCTCTCTTAAACTTTTCTAGTTAGTTGTTTTGTTTAAAGTTTGTGTAAGGCTAAGATTAAAATAGTTTTCTTTCAAGCTTTGTAGAGTAGTGTTCTCTAGGGGTAAAGAAATGAGTAGCGTTCTCAGGTTCTTGGTGATTTGATTTCTAATAGAGTGTTAGAATTCTGATTCTTTATCTAGGGTGGATAAGGATAGTCACTTGTAATAACTTGTAAAAGAACAAATTTGATTTAGTAGAACTCTAATCTAGTTTGATTAGAAGAACTGGATGTAACTTCTCTTGAGAAGTGAACCAGTATATGTTTTTGTGTTGACCTTTCTATCTCTTCTTGTTATCTTGATGTCTTGACAATTGTGATTTCTTTCTTAGTCAACAAGTGCAGATTCTTGTCATTGATACCTTGGACTGGAACACATCCTTCCTCGAGAGGGTAACCAACCGATCACTGCATCCCACGTGTACATACACAGCATACAACCATGGGCACCATCAATGTATGACCTTACTAGGAACACATCCTTCCTCGCAAGGGTAACCAGTCATACACCCCCCATGGCCCATGTATATCCACATCACACAATGACAACCATAGGCACCATCAATGCATGACCTGGCTAGGAATACATCCTTCCTCGCAAGGGTAACCATTCATGCACCCCCATGAGTGTCAATATATATCCATATCACATAATGACATTATTAGCATCAACATAATTTCTTATCAATGTCATTATCAATATCGACATCACATCATCTAATTTCATCATCATACATATCAAAGTCATTTCATTTCATCATTATCAACTACATCATCATTATTTCATTTCTACATCATCAAATACATCATCATTATCGCATTCATTCATCACCAACACATCAATATGTCATTTCAACATTATCAATGACATCAATATCACCTCATTCATCCATAATCCATATTACCACGAGACTGGTATTTTAGAAAAATTCTAAATTAAAGAGGAAGACTAAAATATAGAAAATACACTCTTATGCCCATTTAAAAATTTAATAAAGAATAAAATAGGAAAACATATTATAAAATTTTGGGCAGAGTCTCCTCTGTAATTAAGACTTTTCCCAAAATCCAATCATTACAGCAACAACATCAGTCATAATTTTATCCCTCAATAATAAATTCATCGCATCCCATTAGTTAAAAACATCGTTTATCTTGAAAATGAGCACACACAAGAACAAACTGTGAAAAATAAGGAACACTTCACACTTAACCAAGAGGGGGGTTGAATTGGTTAGTCTTGGTAAATTAAAATTTCTTTGATGAAAATCAGAGTTTCAAATTAGAGTTTTATTGCCCTTTGTATCTTTATCTCACATAAACAAACAAGAATCTTTATCCAAGATTAATCCAAGACTTGTTATGCCACAAGAACACACATGCAAAACAGAATTCACACAAGTATAATCAAATCTGCAGAATATAAATCAAAACACAAGATTTATAGTGGTTCACCTCAAAACCTATGAGGCTACATCCAGTTTCTTCTACTCAACTCTAGAGTAGAGTTCCACTATTGCAAATATTGTTCTTACAAGTATTTACAAGCTTCTCTTCATCAACCCTAGATGAAGTTCAGAGATCTAAAACCCTATTAGATCCTTAGAAGCCACACCCACGTTGAGAACACTACTCAGTTGTCCTTGGAGAAACCCTATCTCCACTTGAAAGAAAAATCACTCACAATAGAACCACAAATACAAAGATTCAACAGAAAACTTTTACACCCACAAAGAGTAAGGAAAGAATTCACCTGATGATCCAAGAATGAAATGCATATGAATGAAAATCTCAGGTTGAATGCAAACCAATTATGCAGAACAGCTTTCCTTAGCCTATGTGAAAGAATAGCTTGCTTCACTAACACCTTAGTGACCCATGAATGAATCAATAGAAGCAAGACTCAATGAACCAAGGGGAATGCCTTTGTGAATCCTTAGAAAGCTCTAACAATGCTTAGAATTCGAAAATTTTAGTTCTTGTTGAATTTTTTTAAATCATAGAAGGCATGGGTTCAATTTATACTAATTTTTGTAACTAATTTAAACGATTAAAAGCACTCCTCAGGCTCCTGTAATCGATTAAAATGATCTTGGTGACTTCTTGTTTTCATGTAACGAGTTAAATAATCGATTAACCCGACACGTAATCGATTACATCAGACTAAGCAAAAATCCTGTTTTAGTAAAATAATCGATTACATTTCATGGTAATCGATTAAACCAGACAATGTAAAAAATCATGTATGTAATGTAATTGATTACAATTATTGGTAATCGATTAAGTCAGCGTGAATGCAAAACATGAAATGAACTAGGTAATCGATTACAAGAAGTGGTAATCGATTAATGCAGCGTGACTGTATTTTCCAAATAAGCATGTAATCGATTACAGCTACATGGTAATCGATTAAACCAGTCATAAAGTCAATATCAAAGCATGCTAAGATTCATATAATCGATTAATCCGATGGAGTAATCGATTAAAGTGTTCATGATGATTTTCCAGAATGCCTTATGAACAAAATAATCGATTCTTTCAATGCTTTAATCGATCAAACCAGACTTAGTCTATTTTTCAAAATACTTAGCTTTTTCTTTAAGTTCCAAATCAATTACTTAAAGTTCTATGATGTAATGCTTTAAGATGTGTATGAATGATATGTATGCACAGCTTGGATCATCAAAATGCTTTCAATCCTTTTACATTTAATCACACACTTCATTCTTCAAAGCTTGAACCATGTTGAAAGCCA
>PYAF01000439.1:35649-47001 GCA_007407185.1 Glycine tomentella
ATCTTTGTGATTGAATGGAAAAGCTTCATACATTTCTGCACTTTGCTTAACACCTGAAAATTTAAAATCCTTTCCAAGAACAAGTGTTAAATGCATCTGTAATTGATTCAGTATTCATTCCTAACATGTAATGGTTCAAAGGAAGTGGTACCCATTTGATTTTGGGTCCAAGTGGGTTAGAAGTTTTCTTTTTCTTTTCTACCCAAATGCATTTACCATTTGGGACATAGTACCTTCTTGCAAAACAATGAAAAGCTGTGTGACCCCTTTCCATACAATAGTGACAAGTTACAACATTATATCTTTTTCTTGAGAACCTCCTTTGATTTACTCTTGGCTTCTTCTTTTTCTTCTGTTTTGGAGGTACAAATGTAGTCTTTTGGACATTTTTAAAGTTCTTTTTATACCCCAAACCAGAAGTATCGCCAAACTATTTTTGAGCACTCAACATTTCATCTAAATCACATTTTCCCTTGTTGAGTTTTTCTAAGATGTCAATCAATTCTTGGTTCTTTGAAACCAGCTGCACATACTTTTCTTTTTGATTGTTTCTATATTCATCAAACACTTTTTGCAGCATCTCATACTTGTCACTAGATGTAGAAGAAGAGGTGCACATACATCCACTTGATTTGTAACTAGAAGTCAGATTTTCATTCTCTTTCTTCAGGTTTCAAACTTTAGTTTCCAGCTCCATTATTTTAGCAAGATGATCCTCCATACTCTTTTTAAGCTTGCTATTAGACTTAGCCAGCTTTTTGGCCTCTTTGTGCATTTCTTGAAATGCTAAAATAGCTTGTTCAAGTTCAGAAGTTACCTCCTCATCTTCATCCAACAGATCATCATTTTCTTCATTGATGATTGAGGTAAGGCACATATTTGCTACTTCCATATCAGCAGAGGATTCAGAGGTAGAAGAATCATTATCTTCCCATGCAATGTATGCTCTTCTAGGCTTAGCTTCCTTCTTCCCTTTGCTGTCTTGCTGCTGTTTCTTCAAGTAAATGGAACATTCTGATTTAATGTGACCAGGTTTGCCACATTCAAAGCAAGTATAGCTGCTGTTCATTTTCTTGAAGTTGCTAGTGCTATTGTTTGCTGAATTGTTTTTGTTGTTTCTTGCAAATTTTCTGCCCTTGTTCTTCTTCATGAATTTGCTGAACTTCTTTACAATCAAGTTCATGCTTTCATCTTCCTCTTCATCACTAGAGTATTCATCTTTCTCCACTTTGGGTGCTGCAGATTTCAGTGCTAATCCCTTGCTTTTCTTTTCTGCATTTTCACCAAAGGTTAGTTGAGATAATTCAAACTCATATTCAAGCAACTTACCAAAAAGTGCAGCCATTGTCATTTTTAAGAGATCCTTTGATTCCTTGATAGCTGTGACTTTGGGTTGCCAAGCTCTAGTGAGACATTTCAGAATCTTGATGTTAAGTTCTTCAGCATCAAATGTTTTGCCATGTCCCATGAGGTGATTCACTATATGTGTGAACCTTGTTTGAAGCTGGGAAATACTCTCATTTTGATTCATCTTGAACATTTCATATTCATGAATCAAAGAATGCTTTCTTGACCTTTTTACTTCCTCAGTTTCTTCATGGGTGATTTCCAACATCTCCCATATCTCCTTGACACTTGTACAACGAACGGTTCTGAAAAATTCATCAGAAGATAGAGCAGAGGTTATCATGTTCTTTGCCTTGAAATCATATTGAACAAGTCTTTTTTCATCATCAGTCATTTCATCCCAATCTTTAGGAATCATGTTGTTATCAACTACGTTAATAGGCACCCTAGGACCTTTCTCAATGGCATTCCATGCTCCTGGATCATTGGATTGGATAAAGATCTTCATTCTATTTTTCCAAAAGCTGAAATGCTCCCCCTCAAATAAAGGAGGTCTGTTTAAGGATGCTCCTTCCTTAAAGGTTATTTGTGATGTGCTCATTTAAAAAAAAAATGCAGTGATCTTGAGTATCTTACAAGACCTAGCTTTGATACCAATTGTGAAAAATAAGGAACACTTCACACTTAACCAAGAGGGGGGTGAATTGGTTAGTCTTGGAAAATTAAAATTTCTTTGATGAAAATCAGAGTTTCAAATCAGAGTTTTATTGCCCTTTGGATCTTTATCACATAAACAAACAAGAATCTTTATCCAAGATTAATCCAAGACTTGTTATGCCACAAGAACACACATGCAAAACAGAATTCACACAAGTAGAATCAAATCTGCAGAATATAAATCAAAACACAAGATTTATACTGGTTCACCTCAAAACCTATGAGGCTACATCCAGTTTCTTCTACTCAACTCTAGAGTAGGGTTCCACTATTGCAAATATTGTTCTTACAAGTATTTACAAGCTTCTCTTCATCAACCCTAGATGAAGTTCAGAGATCTAAAACCCTATTAGATCCTTAGAAGCCACACCCTCGCTGAGAACACTACTCAGCTGTCCTTGGAGAAACCCTATCTCCACTTGAAAGAAAAATCACTTACAATAGAACCACAAATACAAAGATTCAACAGAAAACTTTTACACCCACAAAGAGTAAAGAAAGAATTCACCTAATGATCCAAGAATGAAATGCATATGAATGAAAATCTCAGGTTGAATGCAAACCAATTATGCAGAACAACTTTCCTTAGCCTTTGTGAAAGAATAGCTTGCTTCACTAACACCTTAGTGACCCATGAATGAATCAATAGAAGCAAGACTCAATGAACCCAGGGGAATGCCTTTATGAATGCTTAGAAAGCTCTAACAATGCTTCGAATTCAAAAATTTTAGTTCTTGTTGAATTTTTTTAAAATCATAGAAGGCATGGGTTCAATTTATACTAATTTTTGTAACTAATTTAATCGACTAAAAGCACTCCTCAGGCTCCTGTAATCGATTAAAATGATCTTGGTGACTTCTTGTTTTCATGTAACGAGTTAAATAATCGATTAACCCGACACGTAATCGATTACATCAGACTAAGCAAAAATCCTGTTTTAGTAAAATAATCAATTACATTTCATGGTAATCGATTAAACCAGACAATGTAAAAAATCATGTATGTAATGTAATTGATTACAATTATTGGTAATCGATTAAGTCAGCGTGAATGCAAAACATGAAATGAACTAGGTAATCGATTACAAGAAGTGGTAATCGATTAATGCAGCGTGACTGTATTTTCCAAATAAGCATGTAATCGATTACAGCTACATGGTAATCAATTAAACCAGTCATAAAGCCAATATCAAAGCATGCTAAGATTCATATAATCGATTAATTCGATGGAGTAATCGATTAAAGTGTTCATGATGATTTTCCAGAATGCCTTATGAACAAAATAATCGATTCTTTCAATGCTTTAATCGATTAAACCAGAATTAGTCTATTTTTCAAAATACTTAGCTTTTTCTTTAAGTTCCAAATCAATTACTTAAATTTCTATGATGTAATGCTTTAAGATGTGTATGAATGATATGTATGCACAGCTTGGATCATCAAAATGCTTTCTATCCTTTTACATTTAATCACACAATTCATTCTTCAAAGCTTGAACCATGTTGAAAGCCAAAACATCCAAGTCCTCTCATTGCTTGATTCTTCAAGTAATCTTCATACAGCTCCCCCTCAAATCAACACAAACAAACATCAATCATAAATTCATCGCATCCCATTCATTAGTTAAAAACGTAATTTTTCTTAAAAACCACCACACAGCAAGGACATACAATTATCTTCATAGTTGGACTCTCTGGTCCCCAACTATGGTATCTAAACTATTGCCAAAATAATAAACTCTCTTTACCTAACTAGGGGTTCTCCTTGTTACAGCCTAGCGGTGTTGTTTCGTGATCCTTCGAATACACGTGTTTGTCCGAATGCAGAGCTCTATATACCAAATTGAAGATAATTTAGTATAGATTTCAAAAGCAAGGTCAAAATTAACATTTGGGATCAAATACCCACTCAAATCGAAAAAGGGCTAAACGGTGTTTTGGGAGTTCACATCAAAAAACATCATTTTGAAATTTCAATCACACCAATGTGACTAGGACTCAACAAGGATCACAAAAATGACATCAGATTTTTACCACATCTAATTTTCAAAGGTTTTTCAAAGGAAGTGTAAAACCCCCAACAACAGTACCCAAAACACAAGAGACACTAAGAGAAGTTTAAACTATCTAGAAGAAGACAAAGGAAACCAAGGTTACCTCAAAGAAACCAATAAAGGAGCATTGGAGGTTCCGTTCTCTACCAAAACTTCGAGAAGAGTTTCGAAGATTCCGCTCTGATTAAAGTGTTCCTCTACGTGCAGTGGTTTCATGGCAAGCAATGACCACTCATGGAGATCATCGGTGGCCATGGGTGGGGGAGGAGGGAGGGGAGGGGGTTGGGTGCTGTTTGGGGGAGAGAGAAAGGCCATTTTTCGAGTTTGGACATTTTTGGTACTATTTATCACCGTCTTGACTTGCCCAGGCGAGCAAAAATGCCAACAAAATTCGCCTAGGCGACCTGACCAAAGTCTAGAATTTCTGCTTCAGTGGAAAATGAATTTCTCACGCTTCCGATGTTATTTGGTCAATCCCAATGGTCAAAACTTTCATATGTGGGTTAGGAACTCACCTTTAAAATGTGAACGAGATCCAATGGTTAATCAATCAAAAATTGTGATTTTACTAAAATAGGTTTCGGGTCAAATTCGAAATCACTCAATTACAACTTATTTCAACCAACATCCACTTAACTTGACATCTATACCAAGCAATTTCACCTGGATAATTCACATAACATTTCAACTAATCCTAATTAATAAATTAATCAAATTGTACAAGGAATACATCACACACATATTTTAAGTTATCAAAATTTCAGGGTGTTACAATATGGTTCCCATGGAACTGACCATGTGTTGCTAGGAAGACCTTGGCAATATGATAGAGATGTTGTCCACAATTGGGTCACCAATCTCTATTCTTTCCTTCATAAAGGTAAAAAGAAAGTTCTCTCACCTTTATCTCCAAGTGAGGTGTGTGAGGATCAAATAAAAATGAGATTGAAAAGAGAAAAAGAAAAGAAAATCGAAGAAGTAAAGAGTCTTTTGAGAGAGAAAAGTCAAACAGAAAAAGATGGCAAAAAGATTGAAAAGAAGGAACAAAAGAAAATATAAGAAAAAGAGTGAAAAACAACTAGTGATAAAAGAGATTTTGTTCATCAAAACTAAGGTGGCCAAAAGAGTGATGCTAGCTAGACAACAAATGTATTTACTTATTCCAAATTATATGTGCTTGTCTTCTAGTGCTCTTGGAGTTGCCTCAAGGTTTTGTACACTTTTAAAGGAGTTTGTGGATGTTTTTTCCACAAGACATACCCCATGGCTTGCCTCTTTTAAGAGGAATTAAGCATCAAATTGATCTTGTTTCGGGAGCTTCACTTCCTAATAGTCCGCCTATAGGAGTAATTCAGAAGAGACCAAGGAGATTTAAAAGTAGGTTGAAGAGTTGATGGCAAAAGGATAGGTGAAGGAAATCTTGAGCCCATGTGCAATGTCGGTCATCCTAGTCCCCAAGAAAGATGGCAAATGGAGGATGTGCACTAATTCTAGACCCATCAACAACATTACTGTGAGATATAGACCTCCTATCCCTTGATGATATGTTGGATGAACTTCATGGTTCTTGTGTTTTCTCCAAAATAGATTTGAAAAGTGGTTACCATCAAATTAGAATAAGAGAAGGTGATGAATGGAAAACTGCTTTCAAAACTAAGTTTGAACTTTATGAGTGGTTGGTCATGCCTTTTGGCTTAACCAATGCACCAAGCACTTTCATACGACTCATGAACCATGTTTTGAGGCACTTTATTGGCAAATTTGTGGTTGTTTACTTTGATGATATCTTGATTTTAGTTTTAACAATGGATGACCATTTATACCATGTTGGGAGTGTCTTGGAAATGCTTAAGCATGAAAACTTGTTTACTAATAGAGATAAATGCACATTATGCACTAATCAAGTAGTGTTTCTAGGTTTTGTTGTGAGTGTTAAAGGAGTCTAAGTGGATGATGAGAAAATTAAGGCTATTAGAGATTGGCCCACACCCAAAAATGCGAGTGACGTGAAGATTTTTCATGGATTGGCTAGTTTCTATAGAAGATTTGTTAAGGAATTTAGCACTGTAGCATCTCCACCTCTCCATTCTCCAACACAATCATGGTTCTTTTGTTTGGACACTGGGGTGCAATATGACCCTTACCCAAACACTTAAAACATTTAATTGAACTAGATTTATTGGAAGGGGTTTGAGTAGGAGAAGTAGGATTACCTCTTAAAGACTTCCTTTCAATATGTTGTGAAGAAGAACCCTCCTTCTTGGAAGTGTCCTTATCCTTCGAAGATGAATTACCATATGAAGTGTAACACCTCATTTTACCATCTTGTAACATCTCGTTTTACCCCCCAGCTCAGACTCCTCATTGCCTGAACGCTCGTACTCAGTTCTTCTAACTATCTGATGCACCTTCTCTTGAGGTAAATCACACGGACTAGCCCCCGCCAGGCATATGCATATGAAACATGCATGAATGATTCTCTTTTTTATCTCATATTTACTCTTCAACATAAATTTATATCTCATATTCTCATATGCTTATACTGTAAACTTTCAACATACTGTTAGCATAAAATTTGATAGGCATGCTCAAAGATTTATAGCACACTTTTAACAACATATAAACTCATAAACTTCAATGAAATATTCCATTATGTAATTACAATTCAAATCAACCATTTTCTTAAAGATAGTCATAATACATAAAGATTCAAGTTACTTAAACATTCACCCATCAAGCTAATTTCAAGTTATTCATTCAAGCAATCATTCATTAATCTAAGTTCAAGCTACTTCTTTAAATAATCATTCATTTAACAAGCTTTTTCTCTTAGAAGCATTTCATCGAACACATGGTGTGCTTTCATAGAAACACTCAACAACACAGAAAATAATACATAACTTTTACTAAAGCACTCAACCATGCAAATATAATCCAAATCCAACAACTTCTTGTATATAAGTCATACTTCACAAAGATTCAAACACTTATTCCAACAAGCAACTCTTAAACATATTTCATTTCTTTAAACAATGTGTCAAACACATGGTGGGCAAGCTTTATAGAAATAGAAGAAACACCTTAAATAAACAACACTTAAACTATATTTAACATAAACCTCTCCATACATACCTTGTTCTTCCTTCTTAAAAGCTTGACTATCCTTCTTCTAAATGCTCCTAATCTCCATGTGAAGTATCAAGGTAGCAAGGCTTAGGTTTGCTTTTATTTTTCTTGAAAGTGAAAGATGCAATGGATGTAGCATGAAAGGAAAGGATGAAAGAAAGGGAGATTTGCACGTTCACTCCCTTAAACAAGCTTGAAATTTTCGGTCCATTTATCCCTATTTATAGAGTGGATGAATTGCTTTGCCATGAAAATATCCCTTAGTTCATTATGATCTTGCTTTCCAAATGGACCAATGGCAAGGTTTCTAGCTTTTCCACCAACCAAGTGTCCGCTTTCTTGAATTTTCTCAAGCCTTCCCTAATCCTCTTGATTATGCACATGGATTTGCTCAGTTTGGAGAGCAATCTTCACCAATTTCCTTCTTCTTTACGCGGTATAGCTAGGTGTTAGAGATATTTTGTGCTTTTCTTCATTCTTGATGTGATAACCTTAAGTTATAGCATGGTTGGCGCGGGTCGCGCCAGGGTTGGCACTGACGGCGCCAAAGTCTCTGGAAGTTGACGCTTAGGGCGCCAGAGGTTTTCCAAACCGCGCGGATAGCGCCATGGGTGGCGTGGATGGCACGGGTAGTGGCCTGGAAAACCATATTTCCCTGGAAATCCATGCGACCAGCGCCAAGTGTGGCACTGATAGCGCCATAGGTCAGGGAAGGCATGGCGCGGATGGCGCCAGTATGGCACGGGTAGCGCCACAGGTTCGGGGAATTGACGTTGGAGGCGTGGGAGTGGCGCTGGTGGCGCCACATAAACCGCCATACTGGCGCGATCAGCGCGGGAGCTGGCGCGATCCGCGCCAGAGCTCGGGCAGGCAATAAAACAGTGGGCAGTCGCGTTTTGAGAAGAAGAAACTTCTTCTCCTTCTTCCTCCATGCCCCAGCCTCCATTAATGGTGTATCCAAGCTTCCTAGGACCTCATAAGCAAGCCTAAACACCTTCCTGTGACCTAGAAACCAGTTTTAACCGATTGAAAGCTAAAAATCCTTCATCAATTCCCTAGATTTGAGCCAAATCCAATCCCTCAGAGAAACCTCAGAAACTTGAGTGTTGGCAAGGACCAGAGGCGTAGAACGGACTGCAGAGCTTAAGAAAATTTGTCCTCCAGCCTTTTGGGTCGCCACTGAGGTAAGAAACGTAAGTTTCACCGATTGATTTTGGATTTGGGAGATTCTTGGATTTTGTGAATTATGCTGATCTGGGGCTAGAATTAGCCCAGAGTTTTGTTGGGAAACTTGCTTAGAATTGCCTAATGATGAAGGAATAGCTTTCAGTTTTTGATTCTGATGACTTTGAATATTGGCTCTGTGAATGCATGAGTGACCGGTGTAGAGTCACTTGTTTCTGGTTTCCTGACATGCATGAGCCATGATTGAGTTTATGTTGAACCTGAGAAGCTAATTGAACGGTGCCTGGGTTGAGGGCAAGACCGTTCTAGTGGTATTCTGTATTTTGGGCCATGGCTTAGGAATTTGACATGGATTGAGTCTGTGGTGACTCAATGGCCCTGATGATAGTTTTGATTAACCTGTATGATCTGAGAAAAAAGCCTTAGTGTGGGCAAAATTGATTAAACCCTAGGATAGGGGAATTTTGTTATAACATATATACTAAGATTTGTATATCTGTGAACTGATAGGAAAATTACTTATGCCTTGATTAGGCATTGATTCTGAGACTGTTGGTGGTGGAAGCCACAGACCTGGAAAGGAACTACGAGCTGAGACCTTACCAGGTAAGTTCAGTGTTTCCTGGGGATGAATTCCCGTTTTGATTGCACACCACACTCCTGGGGAGTGTTGGTTATGATTCATGAAGCATGCATTGGCTATAACATTACTTGTATTGAGATTGTATGCATCTGCATTTGATGTTTGTGCTGTGCTTGAGATATCTGTTGGCCAATAGATAAATACCGGCGTTGAGGAGCTCCGCCGTGTAATCTGGGCGTTGAGGAGCTCCGCCCGTGGCATTGAGGAGCTCTGCCACCTTATGACAGGTACTGACGTTGAGGAGCTCCGTCAGGGCGTTGAGGAGCTCCGCCAGGCATTGAGGAGCGCTGCCACCTGTCATATGTTCTGATTGTGATGATGATTATGTTATGCTGAGGGCTAGAGGGCCAGGCCAGTGGGCCATCTATGATGTATGCCTGTTTATGTATTGTGAATATGTGGGTCAAGATGGGAATGATTTCCTAAGAACCCTGAGCTTACTGAGATATGTTATCTCACCCCGTGTGGGGCTTACATGATTTCAGGTGATATTTCTGGAAGAGAAGAGCAGTCTCAGGGCAGGAGGCCCAATTGAGACTAGGCTGCTTGACTTAGAAGCAGCATGGAGAGCTTGAAGGCTCTATTTTTGATCTTATTTTGATGTACAGTTCTGTACTTCCTCATGGAGGGCTGATAATCTTTTGTATCACCACGGTATGTGTGGTGTGGACTATGGACACTGATGTATACATGTACAGAACTTTGATATAATATGATATGTGATGTTCCCCTGAGTATAATTGTCGTATATCTGATTATCTGTCTGTATGATTAATTGTCTGGCTTGTTGACGTATGATATGAGAAACTGGATCAGTAGGGGCATGATTTATGGTTTTTTTTTGTATAATTGTGAATTTGAATTATCTGTTATTCCATACATAATGTATCAAGAAAACGATTCTATACTTCCGCTGAGCTATATAATTTGTGTTTTATGCGCTAATCTGATATTATTAATGATAACACGTCGGAGGCCTACGGGGTGTTACACTTGAATTTTCAACAAAACCCATTTTAGTAAAATAGTGGTTCTGGATTCGTTAACCGTTCGATTTCCTTAAAATTTTCAAGGCACATTCCTATCTCACATATATAACTTTTGACCGTTGGGATTTTTGAAATAATGCCTATAAATGTCCACGTGTTTTGCCAAAGAAGACAAGATAAGATTTTTGCTTTTTAAGAAAAATCTACTTAAACTAAATCTACACCATACAAGTGTCTTGACACTTGTCCAATTCATGAAGCCTTCTCTTAATCTCCTTCCAAGTGTCCCTTTGAGTTGGCAAAATCATGAAGCTTCACCATTATTTTCCAAGCTTCACATAAATGTTAGAGGAAAAATCTTCATCATGTGCCTTACAAGTGTCCTAACACTTGTATTCATCACATGGCTCACTTTTGCAAGTGGCTTTCATGAATATTCTCCCACTTTCTGCATGGTTCTACACATGCTCTTCACACCTAGGGAGGGGAACATAAGTTTTCTTCCTTTTATACCATTGGATGCTTAAGAAAAAAACCTAATTCCACTTATGGTTTTCTGTCACGAACTATTTTGATAATCTGTTATCTAAGAGTATTCTTGTATTTCCATCTCTGTATTTCCCACCAGGTTCTCACAGAATCCCTAAGAATATCTGATCATTTCTGGTCTGAAGGGTATTATGGTAAATTCATCTTTCATCCTAGAGGCATAATGGTCATTTCCATCATAAAATATCTATTCAAAATATGTAAGGGTGTTCTTGTCCTTTCCAGAATATTCAAGGGCGTTTATGTAAGTTTCCATTCTAAAATATCTCTCTAAAATATCTAGGGACAGTTTTGTAATTTTAAAATATCCAGGGGCATTTTCGTCATTTGACCTCAAGGATATTTCTGTCATTTCTAATTTACGGAAAGGGTAATATGGTCATTTCTCTTTAAATATTTCCGTAATATCTCCAATTGATATTTCACTCTAATCTTTCAAATATAGAGCATCAAATCCTAATATATGCATTAATAATTATGCAAGAATAATTCTAGTTATGGAAATTTTGGGGTGTTACATTTAGACTTTTTGTAGGCTTGTTTTCTTGATGAGTCACTATTTGTCACTATTTACTCATCTTTCTGTACTCATTTTAATCCCTAACTTGTGCTTAATTGTTTATATTTTGCACTGTTTCTCATTTAGGATTTAATTGGGCCGATAATTCAGATTTTAATTAATTTGGATTTTCTAAGTTTAATTATTCCTATTTTTATTTTCAGGGTAGTTTAATAATTAATTGG
>PYAF01000440.1:0-22801 GCA_007407185.1 Glycine tomentella
TGAAGCTTGTGACCTCAGATTCCAGAAACCTCATGTAGGAGTGACAGATAAATACATTTGTAAAGATCCATTCGGTGGTACTTTGGCTTTCAAAAAAATTCTTGTACATCCGAGAATGAAGTTTACATTCTGTGCATGTCAAATTATGAATGTTTAACTGGGTTTCAAAGCTAACATATATATCATATCAAGCATGCATATGCCATACTTGGTTTTAATGTTTTCAAAGCTTAAAGATTAATTCAGTTGATCCTTTGTATATTTTAACCATTTGTTAATTATATTCAATTTTTTATTTATTTGTCTTTTAATTTTTTGGTGTCTTTCAATAATACTGGTTTTTAAGTACAACAAACAGGAAAAAAAAAAAAAGGCATTCTAAGACGGTTGTGATGTAAGAACCGTCTTAGATAAGTTAAAATAAAAAAAAAATAACACTTTCTAAGACGGTTTTGTACCAAGAACCGTCTTAGAAAGTGACATTCTAAGACGGTCCTAAGTGAACACCCGTCTTAGAAAGTGGTTGAAAAAGGACAAACAAAAAACACAAAGATTTAATGAAAATGTTTAGGGGTTAATTTAGGGGTTAATTTGATTGAATTGTTTCTAATGAAAATGAATGAACTTTCATAACAAGATCATTATCTGAGAATTATGATAATTCGCATTGCTTGGTTTGGTGAATTAGATTGATACTTTTTAATCTGTTTTAGAATACCTATTATCATTTCTGTTAGTTTCTATTTTGCTACGCTTTTCTGCAATTTTCGTTTATCGCATGCAAACTGTTCTATAAAAATCTCCATATTATTTACTAGAGAATTCAAGTTGGAACTATATTGATTGTGTCTCTAAGTCAACCTAGGTTAATCCTGTGCTACAGAATTAGCGTAGTTTAATTGTTTTGAAGCGATACGACATCGATTATCAATAATTTGTTTAGATTTTAGAAGATATATATATATATATATATATATATATATATACTTAAGAATTTAGTTTCCAAAATGTAATAGATACATTATGGAAACGAAATTGTGAGACTTTCCTAAATCAATATCAACAACAAATCCAAAATTGTTTGGAACATATATAATTCAAATGTTTTAATTCAAAAAATGATTTTCTAATCATATAACAATTTAAATAGTAGTATAGTACACAACAAGGTATGGGCAACACATGTTGGAGAATTCAAAACTCACGCCATCTGCACACAAAAAGATATGTATACGTAAAAAAATAAATATCAAAGAAAAATACCACGCCGCCAACTATAGCCTTTAACAACACCATAATCAATTTCATCTTTAAGGTACCGTCTCGGTTAATTGGAATGAAAATGAAAAGAAATTAATTGAAATTGAGATGTAAATTTTAAATTAAAATAAAGTATAAAAGTGTGAGACTTGTATTATATTTTAAAACTTTCACTCATGTCTTTATTACATTTCACACAACCGAACACCTCGAGGAACTATTCTCTGGAGTTTCTTATATGAATTGTCCTGAGTAATTTATTGAATTCCCCATTAAATAAATCACTAAATTAAGTTATAACCTTTATTTTTCATTTTTCTATAAGAGTGGTTGTAAGTAAAGATATTTGTGTAACATTATAAATTTTTACTGGAACAATATTATTGTTTATATGTGATCTGTAATTTTGGAATCTAGTTTCTTATGATAACTGAATCAAATTTAAGCCCACTTTTGGATTAACATGACATTATTGCCATCAAAACTGCTTGAAATTGATTTGTGTTTTACAGGTTGATTATGCATGCACACCAGAAGAAGTGCAGCAACACTTTCAATCCTCGTATTATATATATTGATGATAATATGACCTGTGAATTTGGCTTAGGATGGTCTTGAACTTACATTTTTATTGCATTTTTATTCCAACAATGATATATATATTGTTATTATTATTATAGTAAACTTCTAAGACGGTTTTTGCGAAAAAACCGTCTTAGAATCTTTTTTTTTTTTTCAAAAAATAACATTCTAAGACGGTTATCTACAAAATCGTCTTAGAAAATAGACTTCTAAGACGGTTTTAACTTAAAAACCGTGTTAGAATCGCTATTTATTTTTATTTTAAAAAGACATTCTAAGACGATTATTTGAAAAATCGTCATAGAAAGTACATTTCTAAGACGGTTATAAATTAACAACCGTCTTCGAATGGGACATTCTAAGACGGTTGTAGCCTATAACTGTCTTAAATGTTCAATTTTAAGACAGTTATAAGTAAAGAATCATCTTAGAACGTCCTATTCTAAGATGGTTGTACCTTATAACCGTCTTAGAATGTGATATTCTAAGACGGCTCTAAGTTAATAACCGTCTTAGAAAGTCACATTCTAAGACGGTTTAATAACCGTCGTAGAATGTCTTACGTTTCAATGATACTAGCTGCAACGACGGTTTTGGAATCGACGTAAAATGGGTCAAATGACCGATGTAGAAAGTACTGTTTATAGTAATGCCTACTGAAAAGAAAACATACAACATAAACGTTGGGGCCAATAAAAGTCCGTCGGTGCAAAAAGTTCAAATACTACATCACATCCCACTCGGTTTGTACTTCATATCTGCAACTGCTATCCTCATAGGAATTGTACAATCATTAATTATAACTTCATCTAGCTTTTACATTTTGTTTTGGATTAGATTACACATATCTTCTATTAGAGATAATCCTGTTCGAGTCGGATTATCTTTCCAAGCCTCCGGGTCTCTATGTATATCCCAAGCATTCACATACACTATTGTCTTGGCTGGAATTTCATAACTATCTATCGCGTATTTTTCAGATGTTTCTCTTGGTATGAGTAGTGGTCCTGGTAAATGCAATCTCAACGTCTCTTTTATTACTGTCTTGAAATAGGGAAACTTTTAATTTGAACATCATCTTCTTCTGAGAGAGCTTTATTCTTACCACTTAAACTCCTAATTTCTTCTTGAACTTTCTTCATAACGCTTGGATTTTTCGTTAGTTCAGTCATAGCCCAGACATTTGTGATTGCAATTGTATCTGCTACTCCAAAAAATATGTCCTGTAGAAGAATATCAATGGTTACTACTTGGATGAAATACAATTTTGCACATGAATCTTGTAAAGTGAGCTTGTCAGTGATAGCTAAGATTTCATTTTATTTTAGAGATTTAATATTCATACAATTATTTATATAAATATTTTGTATGTCTATCTTTCTATATCCCAGTATTTTTTATATATATCTCAAATTTTTCTTGGTAAAACTTGTTGGTACAACAAAATTATGCAAATAATATTTCTCATAAATTAATGTCGAGTTTATTTTCTATTTATTAAAATCACACCTAATAATTTCAATAAGCGTGAAAAACAAAAACCTTTCTTATATGAGATTTCTTTAAAAATAATACTCAGGGAGTTTTATTTGATCTATCAATGAATATCTGATTCTTTTGTTTTATAAAAATAAAATTATATATATATATATATATATATATATATATATATATTTTTCGTCCCAATAAACATTAAAATGTAAGAATTTAGTCTCTGTAAAAAATTTAAACTATTTTTATCCTCATAAAATTAAAAGTATTATTTTTTTTAATGTAAGTTCAAGTAAATCCAAATTTATATTCATTTTTTATTTAAATTTTGAATTTATCACTTATGAGAGATTAAAAATTGTCACAAATCATAAAAAAATAAAAAATAAAAATAATTCCAAGTGGGAACAAAAACAGCTCAAGGAGTTGGAATTTTTTTTTAACCCATTTTCTTAAGGTATAGGGACTTCATTTTTCGTTGCATCGGATTTTTTACACTTATCCTTAATTCTCTGATGCCTTGTTAGTTTGCTGACTTGATTTGTCTATTGAGATTGCACAAAAAAAAAAAGAATATAAAATTGAGACAGCTACTCTATTATTGCCAGAAATATGTATCCTAAATTCAAGAAGATAACTAGATAAGGGTGTGCCGATTTTTCCCTAAAAAAAAGGTGTGCAGATTTTTCTTTTCATTTTCTATATATTATAGAATTGACAAAATGTATCACTACTATTTGAGTATCCTAACTTTTATTTTCCTAGACCTTTGTGTATTTTAATTTTTGCCACATTAAGAATTTACATCAATTACAAGCCTCTTCATTTTTTTGGTGAAATGCTGGTGCAAATGGTTATATACATATATATATATATATATATATATATATATATATATATATATATATGAAGTAAGGTATCTCTGTAAAGCTATGGTAGTGCTAGCTGCTGATAAAAAAATTAGTAACTCACTTCCAACATCAAAGGATCATACAAATAAATTATTTTATAAAGTAAAATATAGACAAAATATTAGGTAAGCATACTGAAACACTCTTATAATGTTAATATATATCTATTGAAGTTACCAAATATCCATCAAACACATTACAACTAACACGAAAGATAATTTTATCAATAAAATAAAAGGAGAGCATATTGTGTTACTGCTTCAAGTAACTTTACTAGTAGATTCAATTGCCACATATCACATGCAGGTGAAAAGAAATAGAAATGTGCATTTTTATGGGCAATGCTGTAATGGAAATGGTCTGAACTCTGAACGCCTTAAAATGCAGATTGCATATGCAGAGATAAATAACAGATTTCATAAGCTCACAAAAGAAAGGCGGTTCAAGTTTATCGGCTTGCATAAATATTAGTTGATCCACATGTTAACTTAAGCATACATGAATATTACACAAGAATATATAGTTTGTAATACAAGAGTATAGTGTACGAAGTATCATAAGAGTGTGTTAGGATAAGGGAATTTTAAATTTTAAAGAATTTTAAATGTTTTAATTGAATTTTTTTTTTATTTTCAAAATTTGTATATAATAAATAATTGTAGAAGTACTTTTTTATTATAAAATTATATAAAAAAAAACCTTTACTCACATAAGATAATTGAAATTTTGGTGATGAACCACCTCAGGGCACAAATAAAAAACAATAAAAAGGATCTAAAAGATGATAATAATAATAAATAAAAATGAATTTCGTCATGTAAAGAAATAAAAACTCTGGCACGAAGAGGCGCGTGAAGTGGGTGCTGTGAGAGTAGATGAGGTCGGAGTACTCGCTGACGATGGAGATGGAGCAGAAAGTGGTGCAGTGGGAACTTATATAAAATAAGAGAATTTTAATTTCTCACCTTTTAGAAGGATATTAAAATTTTACATTTTTAGTTGTTTAAAATTCTGTTTTAAAATTTAAAAATTTAAATTATTCATATAAAAATATATAAACAATGAATTTTAGATTAAAGAAATTTAAATTTTTTAATAAATTACTTTTCTCATATAAAATTCTTTATCCAAATACACTCTAAAAGTTTTTGTTAAGAGTAGTTATAGTTTGTTAGAAATAAGCTCTATATATAGAACACTTCCACCCTTTCAATATATCTGTTAATCAATCATTTTACATAATATTATTTTATGACACTCAGAGAACCTAGGTGAATTGTTCTTTTTCTTCCTTTGCATATCTATAAGGAAAAATTGGTTGATTTTTTTCTTCTTCCCTTGCTTATCTATATGGACAAATTTGTGTCTTTGTATGATTATTTTGATATTTGGGTTGATTGTTTTACTCTGCATGCTAAAGTAAAATGTGATATATTGTTGTTTAGGTTGTCCTGCTTACAACCTGGGAACTGATCGTGGAACATCTGTGCTTGCATCCTTGCTATTTGCTTGTGTTTCAACTATTCATAGAATCTGTGTTTGATTAGAATTATTCACGATACAAGGAAGCAAATGGCAGAAAAGCTCAAGCTTGGGCTGCTGTTGAAAACACTATTATCATTATGTAATAGCTCCAAGTTGGCCAATCCAAATTGAAATAGGAGATTGGAAGAGGAGGAACAAGCAAAGCAACATTTATGGGAAATAGCTATAACTCTCTATGCGGGTTATAATTTTGTTTCAAGTAATGATAGGTTCAGTTAATATTTCTTGCTTAATGATACTTCCAATTTTCTAAATTATAATAGCTGGAATTGGGCTAAGTTTAATTATTGCAACATACTTTTTATCCTATAACCTTGTATCTCATGTTTAGACTTTTATTTTACTTTATTGTTAATCTAAATGCTAGAAGTCGCTAAATTAATTAAAAGTATCTGTCACATGATCATTTATCTTATCTAATTGTTGAATTGACTTTTATTAAGTGCGCTAGTACTATTTAATCTATTTTTTTTTTTTAATGTAACTGGAATTGATCTTAAACAAATCCCTGTAATAACCATGTGTTGTAGGATCAAAACTCAAATGTTGTTATGATGACTTTTTATATATAAAAAAAATATTTTTTACATTAGTTCTAGAAAGATCTGATTGTAAAAAAGTGATTTTTTTATAATAAAAAACTGACACATTTTACATCAGTTTTAACTAGAGTTGATGCAGAAAGTATTTTTATAATATCAATTTTATTCAAAATGGATGCATAACTGTTTTCTACATTGATTAAAACTAAAATTGATGTAGAAGTCTGGGTAGATATTAATTTGATGTACTTTTTACATTGATTTTGTTAGAAAAAATATGAATTTTCACATCCATTTTAAATTGATGTTGGAATCTTTCATCACTCAATATAACATTAGTTTAAAATGGATGTTAAGACATTTTTTTAAGAAGTACGTGTGTTGGTGGGACTCTTCCAAAACTTTATTGGGAAAGCGTTTAGGCGAACTATGTTAGGCTTACCTTTTTATCATTTTTCATGATCGTTTGCAGGGGCTTAGTTTGGCCCCTCATTTTTTGTCTGGATCTGTTTTTAGTTTTAATAATAATACTTGAGTTTGCAGCATACGATAGGTCGCTCCCTGAGTGCCAATTTAGTTGGGATTTTTGGAGTTGCCTTGATTCTTAGCATGCCTAGATTCATTTTAAAAAAATATAAGAAACAAATAGATACCTTTTTTTATATCTTTAATTTATCGTAAAGTTTACTAATGAGACAATCAATTATTACACATACTAGGGGATATCTATTTATCAATTTATTAACATTTTAAGTCAATTTCATAGGGGAAAAATTATTCAGTAATGTTATTAAATATAACCACTAATTAAACTTAATTACATTAATATTTTATAATAAAATTAAATATATGATATTTTGAATTAAAATTAACTACCTTTGAGAAAAATTCCATGTCCACCCTCCCTCTGCCTCTGGAGTTATCCATGAAACTCATTATATCATGTGAAAATAATATATACAAAGAGTTAATTAACACAAGCACGCATGCATATATTATTTTTTCAAACAAATACATAAGATAAGGTACAATACAGTACTATGAAAAAAGAAAAGATACGTCAATCTTCCTAGCTTGCAGTTGCCTTGCAAGACATATGGAACACACACGTACATAAACATACATAACTGATAACGTACACTAGCATATATATGGGTCTTATATATATAGAGAGACTGTTTGTATACAAAGTTAAAAGTGTTTTTTAGAATTTTTTCTACTGAAAAAAACTTTATATTTTCAGTAAAAAAACTCTAAAAGATATTTATGACTTGTATTCAAACAAATTCATAATCTTAATCACTAGTTAGCTAGAGTGCATGCGTATTATTATGACCCATATAGAAGTGTAATTAATTTGTTGACTTCAGTGAGTCTAGCTCATTTTTTAAATATTGCATTTGCATGATCCCAGTATGGATAAGGGAGACTGGAGGAGCTCAAGGATCCACTGTGGGGGAAAGTTGATGATTGAGTAACTAGTAACCTTAAGTGATATGCCATTAATGAAACTGTGAAACAGAAGAATTTTGCTAACGACAAAGAAGATGGGTGGTTGGGGGATGCCGCTGTAGCCAAGCAAACGTTTAGTGGGCGGATATTGGCTGAGTATGGGTTTAAGTTTCTCCAACACCTCTTTTTGGTTGGTGGTGCCTGTAAGATTCTCCACCACGGAGAGAAAAAGATTAATATTATCAATATAATCTGTAAAATTTTGGTGCAAGGACCGGTAGAAGTTGTCATTGGTTTCAATATTTGGAGATATGGAAGCCCTAGTGATGACTTTGTTGAGCTTTAGGGTCTTTATAAGTACCCCAATGCAATGAACAAAGATAGCCGGGTTGCTGACCTCAATGTCCTCATAGTAAACATCAATTCCATCAAGGTTGTACTCTTTGATGATGCGTGTGAGCGATTCAGTGGCAGCATCAATCCATGCAGTTACTCTATCCTCATCAATTTTGAAGGGGAAGTGCCTCTTGTTGTTCCCAATGCTAACCAACACTTTGGCAGAGGGATACTTGCTCTTGAAATTGGCTATCACATCGGGATTCACTATTGCTGTGTCCCAGTAAGGTATGAACTTTCCTTTGGTTGAACCCTCCCCATCATAGTCTCTGGCAAAGGTCAGAGCCACTTGGATTTCACTCACATCTTTAGGTATATCAGTTAGTTTTGTGAATGAGTCATCACTTGTGTACTCACGAAACACTATTTTGGACCCCGCCATAGACATATGGCTAATATATGGCTGGCAAGTGTTTGGATTTGGAGTGAAAATTTTTGGAGATGAACAAAGAAAGATAGCTTTGTTCGTTGCTTTGGTTTGGTGTGAAGAAATCGGACACCACTCCTTTCTCTTATATACTTGAGACCTCCATATATATACTTCGTGCGATCTAACCAACATTTCTCTACTCAACCACTACAACTCATATTGTAATATGTTCTGACCATCCCGTATAATATATGTAAATTCATTATACAATATACATATATAGAAAAAAAAGTAGTGCACATATAAAAAGTTATACACTCATCTAATCACAATTTATTATATATGATAAGTTTGTTAATTTTTAAAATAATTATTTAAAAATAATTTAAATGATAATATAAAACTAATTTACATTATTAATATATATATATATATAACAAGTGTATAGTACTCGACCCATATATAAGGAGTTGACATTAACTAAATCGACTATCATGACTTACACGTCACCCTTAATGGGCATGGGTGACAATTATCAACTCGGTCAACTGTCATGATCTATGAGACTAGAAGTACAACAAGAAAAATGTAAGTTACATTCCATTTAAGATATACATTTTAGATAAACACTTGCTTTTTAATATCAGAATTCTTTTTTAGATATCTTATGTCACCGTTAGAGAAGGAACTTGACAACCAGAAGACAGATATTCATAGATCAAATTGGCAAGAATCCGGTAATAAAAGTAAGTAATCATATTATATATGAGAACTCCCCATACTTGCTGGTCTTAAATGAAAGGGTTGTCAAAAGAATCATGAATAATTATTGATATCACATTCTTTTCCGACTGTTGCTGGACTTACATATTTTCCAGGCAATTTTTACTAAATTAATGAATTTGATGAGATAAATTTCAAATTTTAAATAAGTAAAAAAAAATTCAAAATCATGTCTGGCCTCGTTACATACTCCTTTCGTGACACAAATAGAATAGCAAACTGCCTAGCAACCTATGTGCCTTAACGTGTAGTTTGCATGGGCTGACTTCTGAGTAAGCCTCCTAGTTGTAATTTACTACTTTGGTATTATTGGCTAGGTACAATGTATCCTAGCTATGGTTGTAACATGCTAGTCTGGCTGTTTTAGCCCTCCCAATAAAATAATATTTCTTTGCCAACCTTGATAAGGTAAACTTTTTGTGGAAGCGTCGTGGCAGAGACCAACAACTACGAGTAGAAATAGGTCAGGCTTTGACAGGCTTGAGTCTGGCTCGCATCACTATTATTAAGTCTAAACCTGATTTGTTACTTATTAAAAACAAGTTATTAAGGCTTGAGTCTGGCCTACATAAAAGTCTGACCTGGCCTGAAAGCCTGTATACAAAGTCTGATTAAATAAAAATAATAATAATAAAAATAACATAATAGATATGTTTATCTTATAAATTATAAATTATCAAATTCTTATAAGTTATAACTATGTTTCTCTTAATCATTTTATGAGATTTTCAAGGTGATTTTTTGAAGTGGTTGATCATCCACCTTTATAATAAGAAAAAATATTTTTAGAAAAATAAATATATTTTTTTAAGTTTTAATGTGTGTGTATATATATATATATATATATATATATATATATATTAAATAGGCAAGCCTGATAGGCTTAACATGTTTTTTTTAAAAACTTAAGCCTGACTTTTTTATTTAAACAGACTTTTCAAAAAGTCTTAGTCTGATCTTTATAGTAAACAAGTCAGGACAGACTAGACCTTAAACAGGTCAGGCCAAAAGCCCCTGATAGGCGGCCTGACCCACTTCCATCCCTATCAACAACCTGGTTGTCAAGGTCCTCGACAAGGAGGATCAAACGATTGTTGAGGTTTTCATTCTTTGTTCAGGGTGGCTCAAGATCTGTTATGTATAATAGGGTTTATTGAGGCTTTTATTAATTTATGCTCATCTTAATTCTTGAATTTGGATCTTTGTGAAAGTGTAAGAAGGTCCCTTTGATGGATTTTATCCTCTCCTAGTAATAAAGCTGCTCATAGTTTGATTATTTAAATAATTATAATTTATAAGTAATAAGATTATAAGTGATTAATATAATGTTAGATACGAAAATGTTTGAAATTCATTTTTGTGAATGTTTCAATACATTTTTTCGTTCTCATAAAATTAAAATGTGACATTTTAAATAAAAATAAATTATTTGAAATAGTCATGACTTTAAAACCGGTTATAATTTTTGACACGGTCCTATATCTGAGTGGTGTCCTAGCTAGGTGAGGGTGCGCAATGGTCAGATCGAAGTCACAGCCTTGTGATGATGACGACGATGAAGCAGAAGAGGGAGCTCTCTACCAAATCTTGATTCGTTTTGGGTGGATGACGGAGAATGATAAAGCGGAGAAGGCAAAGAACGTGAAGCTATCAGAACAAACCGCGATCAGATGTGGATCGAAATGCAAAATTTGTTGTTAGAATTTATACTCCGTGCGTCGGGTTTTATAATAACCGATACTATAAAAACTCCCTACAGTCTGCTTTGTCGTAACGGGTTCACAACCGATGTAGAAGGTTAATTCTAATCAACTTAGATAGTGCGTGCTGCAGTAGTGCCTAACAAAAAGACCCCTGCACTTGTTAATTAGTTGGTTTGATAAAAAAAAAATAAAAATTATAAGGTTACTAAATAAAATAGAATGGAGGATTTAATACAAAATCAAGATGTGTGTTTATGTAATGAAAATTAATAAAATCTTTTTATTAATTTATTATTAACGTTAAAATCTATGGCAAGTGTGGTAGGGATTGAGGAGCGAGGAGTTCTGGAGATGAACAAAGTCTAGCTTGCTCAAAACCAATCTTACTATATATGGTTGAAAATAGGAGTTAAAATAAGCTAAATTGTTGATGCATGTTCAACTTGTTAAATGTTTAATCCAACTCTTTTATTTAATTAAACCAATAAATTCAAGTTTGACATTTAGTTCAATTATTTTAATGAGTCAAAATCAAAATTAATATATGAACAACTTGTATACATACAGCATTATCGTGTTGTGCTCGACACCGTCACGTGGATTTATGCTTCTATTTTGCCAGTTAGAACCTAAGGCCAAGAGATACAATGCAAAGTTTCAACGCTGCATTTCAGACTTTGGCCATATGAACATCGCTTTCGATTTCCCCATAATATGATAAGACGATGACTATTTAATATTTAGTCAACATATATGATATAATTAACTTGTTCTAGGTTCATTTCCACTTAATGAACATGATCCGATGCCATTATTTTCAACTGGTTAGGGTTAAGCATGGGGGACATTTAATTTTGATCAAGCAATGCTACAGGAATCCCCCGTTCTCTTATGTTTAAAATAATTATAGAAAATAAAATTATTGCGTACATACTTATACGGGTCGTCTCTCATATTGTTATATATTTTCACTATCGACTACATACTTTACTATATTATATGTCAATATATTATTAAAGAAATGTTATACTCGACAACCGACGCCGTCATGTGGATATATGCATTTCTATTTTGCCAGTTTAGAACCTAAGCGGCCAAGAGATAAAGATGCAAAGTTTCAACTGCAATTTCAGACTTTGGCCACGTGAAATTTTGCTTTCGATTTCCCACAATATAATAAGATGACTAGTTAATAGTATTATTTAATTAGTCAATATCTATCGATATCAATAAGTCGTACAAGGTTCATTTCGACTTAATGCACATGGTCCGATGCTATTATTTTCAACTGTTTAGGTAAACCATAGGCGACATTTAATTTTCGACTTTGATGTTTAAAATAATTATAGAAAATAAAATTATGGAGTTGTGAATATTGTAGCGAAAATTGGTGTTTTGATATTTTGATTATCAAAAGATGAAGATTAAACATCAATGATGAAGATCAAACCAAAGTCATCGATAGAGAAGATTGAAGACAAAGTTATCAATGATAGAGATTGAAGACTAAAGTCATCAACAGTGAAGATTTAGTGAAAGTTTGTAGCGGTTAAAGGTAGTTATAATTTGTACTTTATAAGTATAGAACTTGTAATCTATAACAAGGGTTGAAACTTGTATGTAAACATCATCATTTCTCACTACAACAGGCACTCCAAACCACTACGGTTCTGCATGCATTACAAAGACGGTCCGATAATTGTCGTCATTTTGAGTGTCGTTGAAAAGAAGCCTATTTAACAACGGTTCAAGACCCGTCTTTGTTATAAACATTTCAAATACGGTTGTTTACAAAACCATAGTTGAATTACGTAATTTTTTTTTTAAAAAAAAGCCAAATCTAAGACGGTTATACAAACAACTGTAGTGGATTAGTGACCAGATCTACGACGGTCATGCTTGGAACCGGAGTGGATTAATGGTCATATCTACGACTGTTAGGTCTTGAACCGTAGTGGATTTGAGTCTATATACATTAAATAACTGCTCTGGGATTTGGCCACTCAGATTATTTGAATCTAGTATATTGCAAAACAGAAGTTTGAATAATCAATCAGATACTAAATTAATGAAATATACATTAAAAAAAACAGCAAAGTTATAGAAACCATTATTTTATATACACATTGATTAAGATTGGAAGAGTGGCAAGTGATTCAGGAATAGTCCGACTGAGATTGTTTTGACTCAATGTTCTGGTTGCAGGACAAGAAACAAACAATTTTAAACATTGCCCAAAAAAATATATATTAAGGCCTAAGAGTCATTATATATTTGTAGAACCTAGCAAACAGAATGCCATACTTACAAGAATTAAAGCTTTTTAAGATTACCAAGGGAAGAGAGTATTTCTCCAGTTAATTTGTTGCCTTCCAAATCCAACCTGCTCAAGCTTGTCAGGTTTCCTAACTCTTTTGGTACGTTGCCAGTGATGTCATTCCCTTGCAAAGAACTAATTCAAGTACAATATATCAATTTACTTACCCATCATAAAAAATTGAGCGAGTAGAATGCCAAAAATAATTTGTAGTATTATGGAGTTGACCAAGATTTTGTGAATATTTTTTGTAATACAAATCCTTACAGAGCTTTAACATAGTTTAGAACTCCAATTCTTGGGGTCAAGTATCCTGTGAATCCCATATATTACACAGCAAGCATGAATTCAAGATTTAAAAATGTGAAATATACAATTTTCTACAATGAGTAATTTTGTGAACATCTTCAAAAAATCAAATAATTAAAAGAAAACAACAACATAAAATATTAAAATATCTTACACTTGCATGACATTGTTGTTTGAGTCACAGTAAACATGTGACCAAGTACAAGGATTCACTTGATTTTGATTCCAGTCAGTAAGCTGGTGATCTATGTAGTGCATCTCCTGAAATGAACAAGAACATTACACACCTACTAGAACCAATAGTCCAAAACCATAGCAGTTTTGGAAAATATAAGGCATCCATTCAATTCTGTTACTAAATTGTTGCATGTATCTATGTATTCCTAAAGTTTGAAAAGCTGTGTTTTATCCCCAAAGAAAATCAATGTATGTACATTTAGCAGTTAAATTTTACATGGCTTATATGATTTGAAGAAGGGACCATGTAAATCACCAGTGAGGCCATGATTTTCCCTTTAAACCTTTTCCTCCTACCAAATTAGATGCATGCAGCAAATTACTGTACCTCTCAGTGACTTCTTTTCCAAAATAATTGTATTTTTAAAATATCCAGTTTGGGTGGTTGGGGTTGGTTGGCCAATTGGGGTGTTTAAGACTGCAATGTCACCAAATACAAAACAAATAAAAGATCATGGAAATCAATAATGATTTGTTTCATGTGAAAAAAATGTTTATATTTTTATTTTTGTAATTACAAAAATATCACTTTATTTTCATTTTTATTATATGTTAAAAAAAATAGGATAAAATATTTTTCTGTTCACTATTTTTTATACAAACTCTTAAAATAAGAAAAAATGTTTTTGTTTCAAAATTAACTAGCTGGATCTCCACGGGTAAATAAAATGCACCTACAAGTATTTCATTTTTCCTTTTCTGTCTATGATCTAGAACACTAGAATAAATTAGCAAGTGGCAAATAGACAATGATGAAAGTAATTAATAGAAACAATTCATTAGAAAATAAGGTAAGCATTCACGAATAATAAGGAAAAAATCTTGCTATTAAATTCATGAGTAATGGTTTTATACTTTCACAAATAATAAAAAAGGTATGGAGTTTAAGATCATTTATTCCAGCAAAGTTATCAGCTTTGGTACAACGTAGTAAGCAAAACAATGAATAGCTACTAACAAAAATTATCAGAAAACTTTAAACAAGAGACTGAAATTATAAATAATAAAAGTTAACAAGAACATGTTTCTACTAAAAATCTAGAAAAAGAAAAAGAAATCTATGTTGTTCAGGGCCAACTTTAACAAGATAGTCTCACCTTGTTTGATATGACATTCCAGAGGCCATCACTAGCAATTGTAATAAAATTGACTCCGTTAATTTCTTCCTCCCAAGCCATAACAGTACCAAAAAAGGAGCATTTTAGCAGGCAAAAGAAATATAACGACACAGATATACCAAGTGGGTGATCAAGCTTATCATTTGGCAACCTGAATTTCTGGGTTAGCAACAACATACGGCTTAAGAAGTGTGTTTATCAAATATTATAAAAGAGGGTTTATGTCTTTAAAAAAAGGAGAGCTTTTATATTAGACTTATAACTTATTTACTAGTAGGTTGTAGCAGCACCAATATAATTACGGGAGGTGAAACGACACTGGGGACCTAGGAGAATTTTTATAAATACTAAATTACTAATTAGTGCCAATATTTACTTTACATTTTAATAGCGGCACCAATAAAAAAACGGCATGGCACGAGTGCAGTAGTGCGCGATGCTTTTGTTTGACCATTTACGAGCTTGACCAATAGCGGAATGGCACCTCAGCGATCTCGATTTCGCTTCGCCTTCTTCCTCCACGGGCCTCGTTCCGTTTCGTCTTCCTCAGCTTCCTCAACACGCCGCTCCGCATCCACTTTTTCCGCCACACCCACCTGCGATAGCGGCCGCTATCGTCGCTTTCTCATTTTCCCTATTGCGGTGCGGTCTGTTGTGGTCGGCCGTCACATTGAAATAATAAAAAAGAGCGAAAATTAGGAAGAAAATATTTTGTGAGGAAGAGAAAAATGCAGGGGAAAGAGATGCACCCGCTGTGCTGTATCTCCCCCGAGAGTCCTGGAATCGGCAAACATTCGCCGGAGCGGGAGCCGACGACACTTTTCTGAACCAGGACACGTAAGCACCGCAAAGCTTCTTCTTCTGGCGTAGTCCATCTCAAGGTACCTCTATATTTACCTACGCATAACGCGCTTGTTGATTTTGTTTTTCTCTATTATCTAATTTTATCGATTCAGGAAATTAATAAAGGACAACAAATCAAAGATACCTCTACCGGCAGCATGTCCGATGCCATGTCCCTTGAGAGCAGCGACGGCGCCGATGGCCTTGGAGCTGGACTCTTTCGACGAAGGAGGGTCCTCGACGGTCATAGAGATGAATTCCTCGCCGCGAAGGAGAACAAGGCCAAGCTTGTGGCGGTTCTCGCGGTCAACACCTTTGTCTGGCTTCTTGCCCTTGGCCAGAGGAAGACTGCAGAACTCCTCGCAGCTTGAAGCTCTTCGACTGAAAAGGGAACAAACACAATTTATAGGGAAAGCCCAAGTTTTAAAGCGGTGGCGTTTGGGTCTGTTAATCAACGACGGTCTCATCACCAACCGTATTTGAATTAATTAAATGACGACGGTCCTAGTTGCAACCTATTTCGAAATAATTAAACAACTACGGTTCTAAAATAACTGTGTTTGAATAGCTTGTTATGTTTACCAAAATGTCACCGTTCCCATTTCAACTACGGTTTTTGGGAAACCAACTTCGAAAAGGCATCGTAAAAGCCAGGTTTTCTAGTAGTGTCTTAAGTCTATGTGACACTCACGGATCGACGGGTTAGTACAATGTTCTAAATCATTTTTTTTTCTTCAGTAGGGTAAACTTTTTCAATAACATTTTCTCCTTTCGATATCTAGTTCCTTTTCCTATAACTCTTTCTTCTTTCTATAACATTTTTTTTATATTTAATGCATATTATTAGTTTGTTCGATTATACTTGAAATCATATATTTTAGATAGAACTGAACATTAGAAATTTAACACATTGGTCCATGATAAATGACCTGTTGAGAAGATACATGACCTCTAAATGAAGAATTGTCTCCTTCATCGAAATTCTATGAGATTATGTTTGTTGGTGAATACAAATAGTAAATTTACTGTCAACAGAAATACATATTTACGGGTCTTTCATATATTGTTATATATTTTTCACTATCGAGTGCATACTTTACTATATAATGTTATGTATTTTCATATATTTTTATATATTTTAAATTTCAAAAACATTTTCACACATTAATGATATGTTCTTACCGGAATCTGGAAGTAGCGCACGTCAGGCTGGACATGGCCAAGATGGGCTCCAGATCCTGCACGTCGGATGATGAGTTGACCTTGTTAAGACGGGGGACCTGCAAAATAAAAGAAATGACTTCGACGCTCAAGTAAGTACATCAATTATGTAAAGAAAAAAGCATACAACTGAGCGTGTGAGTGCTCAAGTGTGTAGATCGTGAGATAATGTGAATCAATGAGTATGTCAGTCAAGGTAGATGGTGTGTCTCTCAACGTGAGAGTGAGTGTGAATGTTGTGTGGAAGGATTAGATGAATCCTGGTATTTATAGAATGAGGGGAGCCTTGAGTTCTTATAGATAATTATTAGCCTATAAATAATGGCTAACAGATAATTGCAGATTATAGATAATTAGACTTACACATAATGTGTACCTTATAGAGATAATTTGTAGCTTGTAAATAATTAAGTACCATTACTAGAAATATAGTTTTAACATCGATTTTTGATAAAATCAATGTTAACAAACACGCGGTGTCATTTTTGTAAATAACGTGAGTTTGTTAACATTGGTTTTCAGAAAAATCGATGGTAACAGTCGTCACATTAACATCGGTTATTTAAAAATCGATGTTAACGTGAGTTTGTTAACATTGATTTTTGAAAAACCGATGTTAACATGAGTTCGTGAATATCGGTTTTTGGAAACCCGATGTTGTAAAATTTGATGTTAACGTTGATTTTCCTCAAAATCGAAGTTGTGTTTGTCATATTTATAGTTTTTTCTGTTCTCATGCTCACTTTTCAGTCTCACTCTCTCTCTCTCTGTGACTCTGTTTTTGGATTTCAAATCCTCACTCTCCCTCTCGGGTGCTCTCAATCTCACTATGCTTTGACTCTTTTTGTCGCGCGCTCTCACTCGAACTCTTAACGGCGACAACGACAGTGGCACTTCTCAAGTCTGACTCTCAGCGACGATGACAAGGGCATCTACACCAGAGAGGTCACGAAAGGATAGCGTTTCTCTACTTGCTTACAACGTATTTGACATAATGTGTTTGGGATCGTAGGGACTATTGAAGGGCATACAGATTGTAATCTGGGAACTTGTGAGTGAGTTGGGTCACTCAAACTACTCAGAAGCCAACTTAAATCATTCTTGATCTGTCCCTAACTAAGTCTATTTCACATTGGGTCTTGGGATTAGGGTTAAAATCATTCTTTCTTTCGATTTTTGTACTGGTTTCTATCATTGATGCAATGCAAATGAGACTCATGCTGGGATACTTGCATAGTCTTGGAGTGTAATTTTATAATGCGTTTTGGGACTCTTATGGACTTTGAGAAAAAAGATAAACCATATAGTGAAGGCTCCATTTCAGGATAAGGAGTTCTTCCTCAATCTTTTATTTAGCTTGGTGTTTGTTTTTTTTTTTTTGTACTTGTTGTGACTCTTGTTCACAAATTCATAGATCCTGATTTAAGTTTTTATTTTATTGAGTGACATTGTGTATTTAATTGATACATACTCATATTACTATATTTTTTGTTTTTATATTGCTAAATGTTTCATTGCTATAAAAGTATTAGACACATTGTGCATGACAATACATAGTCACATTTTGGATCTTCTAGTGAGCTTCAGCAGTGTTGGTCACTTTATTTCCGTTTTGCATTCAATTATTTGTCTGCTTGTGTAATTATAACACTATTTTGCTCCTTGGTTCATGTCATATTAAGTAGAGCTTATATGAATGACAAAATACGATTTATGCTTTATCATTTAATGGATTGGATGGGACTGGGAAAAAGGAGATAGAGAGTAGAAACAATAAAATATTTTTAAAACCATGATTATGAAAGAAAACTGTATTTTACTTCTGGACACCAACAAGTAACTAATAAGTTAACCAAGAAGAATGAGCATAAGAATTCCTGATTTTGTTGCTGATACAATTACTGGGTTAGAATAATGATGATTGGTATTAACATTAAAAACAAATTTGCAACATTGTTATGCAGTTTTTTCACATGACTGAGATCAAATTGGCTTTGTCATAGGACCATAAAAATCTTGAGTGTAAATTTTTGGTACTTGTTGCATGTTTCTATTTTCCTGTCACGATGTGGTGTATTTCTTCTAGGTACCTTTAAGGGCATTGTGTTTGTCATCTTCATCTGCTTGTTGTTACCTTATTGCTTTGTTATTTTAACTCTTTGGGAGGTGAACTTTTATAATGTTATTTCTTCAAATCGTTTTAGATTCCTTCTGATCTGAGATAGTTCAGTCCTGCCTGATGTGGGAAGCTCTTTTGATTTATTGTTTAAGCCATAAATAAAGAAGAAAAAGAACCACCTAGTGATACATAAAGTCATATAATATGACATACAACTTCTATGCACTCTTGCAGACCAGTCCTGTCTGATTTGGGAAGCTCTTTTGATTCATTATTTAAGCCACAAATAAAGAAGAAAAAGAACCACCTATAGTGATACATAAAGCCATATAATATGACATACAACTTCTCTGCACTCCTGCATGCCACATCCACCTGCTTGATCCAGAACTCCACCCAGCCAATCATATCATCCTTGTCTTGTATGTTACGATAGCTGCCCCAAGCAACTTAGTGAGACATCATTTGGTTCTAGATAACTATGGTGGAGTCTGCTATATTCTTTTTTCTTCTCTCTTGTTTTTCAGCTTCTTAGTCCTTTGCTTTTCACCACACAAATCAAAGTCTGCTGTATTTATACAAGCCAAAGTAAGACTAGAAGTCCTGAAAACAAAAGCGTAATAAATGATATAGGTTGCTTTGCCTTGAAGTATTCTTTAACATAGTTTACACATAGACACAGATATGGGCCTGTTTGGATGTTAGCTTCTTTAAAAGCACTTCTAGAAGAGAAAAATAAAGAGAAAAAAATGAAATGAGATTTTCCATAAGTAAAAATAAGTTCTCCATTAGCTAATTTGTAGATGTCATCTCATCTTTTAGAGAAGCTACATTGATGAGCTTCTACAAATTAACTAATGGAGAGCTTATTTTTACTTATGGAGAAGTTCATCTCATCTTTTTGCTCTTATCTTCTTCTTCTAGAAGTGCTTCTAGAGAAGCTTACCCAAACAGGCCCTATTCTACACCCTATCTCTTTCTCTGTCTTAAAGCATAATGTGACATTTAATAAAATATAAAAAAAGGTTTAAAAAGATAATGTGCACACATGAAATGTGTAAATAATAGGAATATGCTATTTTATTTTTATGAGCAACAAAAAACAGCGATGTGCGTTTGTAAAATGCTTTTTCTGACTACCAACAGGTCCATTTAAACCCCCACCTAAGAACAATCTTCTCCTTTTGTGGAATGCCTTAAACCAACCCTTCAAATTCTTCTTAAAACTCTTCTTTCACATGCGTCTCTGATTATACTTGTGGTGCACAAACACTGATGATATATAGTCTCTCATGTTACTATTATTTTAAAGGTTAAGATTTTGTTTCCAAATCTTTTTACATTAATAACACTTTCTTTCAAAACCTTATCCACCATAACACCTGCTTCATTCTTTCCTCTAACTTTCCCCTTATACCAAAGCTTAACACCTGTAGTATTCGTATGCTTGACCTTTTCTCCAATCCATTTAGTATCTTGTAGGCACCTAATGCTAAAAAACTAAAATTATAATTGCCCAAACATATATGTTAACAATTAAAATAAATTATTTTTTTAATTAAAATATCATAAAAATATGAAAATAATTATATAACTAAAAAAACAAAAAACGAAAATAATCAACATATTATTAACAACTACTATTAACATATTATTAACATAAAAAATATCATAAAAATATCAACATATTATCAACAATATTTTAAATTAATATGAAAATAATTATATAACTCCAAAAAAAATAGTAAGAAAGTAATGAAAAAATCAAGATATTATAAACTAATCCAATATATTAAAACAACTATTTTAACTAATTAACAAAGAGACAATAAAAAATTTCATATTATTAACAAGATTGTGATTCAAGTTGTCAATCCATAATTTGTAGAATAGTTTATTAAAGGAAACCACGAATAATTTTTTTTAAGCAAATACTAATATAAATTTACAAAACTTAACAAAATGCATGCATTTTCAAGAGCTTAATTTAAAAGACAGTATACGTAATAAAATTACTAAGAACTGCACCATTCAAAATAGTGCCACGCTGTAAGAAATAAGAATAACAAATTTTTTTTAAAGAGATTTAATTATTTAAGAGAATAATTTTTTATTATTTCTAAGAGTAACAAAAAAACACTCCCTGCTTTTCCTTTTTTCCCCTATTTCATTTTCATAGACCACAAAACCAATTTATGCAATTCATAGCACTTATTTTTCTCACTTGATAAGTTTAGCAACGAGTAGGCTAATGCTAAACGAAGCTTCGTTACTTTTTTAAACAAAAAAGAAACACATTTTATTTATTTAAATATATATGTCTATATTAATATAAATATAATATGTAAAGGCTTTAATTTGTTGCTTTTGCGTGTAAATACCTAGTCCCTAATATGATGAAGATTTATACCGTAGGCTATTTTGTATTTATATGTGCTCCATTGAATATAAATACAGAATAGTCATTGCTGAAATGCACAAAAAAAGAACACAAATATATTTCCCTACTTCCCTACACAATACTGAAGACTTCATAAAGGGCCAATACCTATTAACACCTTATTCCAAACTTATCTGAGCCCAAACATAAAGTTTGCAAAATTGCCCTTCACAACCAAATATCACTGGCATATCTTTTTATGCCCCAGTACTCATACTCACCAACACGAAGTCACAAAATTGTCAAGTGCCAAAATTCTTTCAATCAATTCTTTATGTATTAGGAAATTTTTTTGGAGGTCCATGGCTCTCCCTATCCCTTCTAAGATTGATTCCTCCTTGAACAGAGGGATCAAATCGATGATATATTTTTCCTTTCCTTTTTTTTTTTTTCCTAATACGCTATTTGCCATTCCAATGTCCAAGGGAAGGCTAAAAATCATATCCAAAGTCCAGAAAATCCAAGTTATCTTTCAAAACAACAGAAGGAATCACGTGTTTTTTTTGTTTTTCATTTTTAAAAAAAAGAGCAGTTTGCAATGATAAAAAATCTTATCTGGGAACCCTATAGATCAACAATGAGCTGGATAACTTGTAGACATTATTGGTTCTGCTTAGCAATATTGATTGCTAATCGACAAGTCTCCCATTGTACGTATTGTGACCACCTTTTTGTCTTTTAAGTTTCCGCCGTTTGCCATAATAGTCCAACATACTTGTGGTGTTGTGTAGATTTCACATGCGTCTATTTTTTAATATATATATATATATATATATATATATATATATATATATATATATTTTGGTATAATTTTGATGATTATTATATTATTTTTATAATGATATAAAATGTTATTTTTATTAATTTTGTTATTTTTATAACTCTATAAAATGTGACTTTTGTTGATCATATCGTTAAATTATATTTACATATTATCAAGATCTTATGTGTCAAATTTTGTTAAAATTGAACAGCAACAAAAAGCTAATCAAATGATACATATTTTAGTATATTTTAAAATATTTATATTACATCGATTTTAATTTATATGAATGAGGTAGCAAATGATTTAAGAATAATATAAAATTTTGTAATGTGATTTATGTGAAAGAGACTTTCAATCTAACGGTGAGTTTTAAGAAAACATTATCCAATTAAAAAT
>PYAF01000440.1:22901-34500 GCA_007407185.1 Glycine tomentella
TGATATATATATATATATATATATATATAAAGAGAAATATACTTACTTCAAAAGTAACTTTTTTAGAATTATTTATCATCCTAATTATTTATTTTTTTAAGATCTAATGATTATAATAAATAATTAATCTTAATTATTAAATCTAAAAAAATTAATAAAAATGAAAAATAACTTTAAAAGAATTATTCTTAGAATAACTTGATCCATATATATATATATATATATATGACATCATTTCTTACAAGTGTATATGGATGTAATGGGATAATTAAGGTCAGATTCCATTTGTTGAACTACGTATAGATTTATAAGGATATAAAGTATGTTTATAGTCTTTGTTTTTCTTTAATAAAAATTAATACTAGTATTTATAGTTTCTATCATAATCATTTTCATATGATATATGATATATGATATATATTTTATTCAAATGGCATAACTTCTTATGATTCAATTTTATTGTTCAATTGACATTTTCTGTTTGTACTGGGCGCAACTTTACCTACTAGTGCCTCAGATTTTTATAAAGTTGGCATGCTTATGCCCCTATAAAGGTCGTATGATTCTAATAAGTGATTCACCACAGACTGTTTTTATTCCACCTCTTGGTCATAGGCCAAAATGGTGTCACCACATCTAATTCTATGCATAACTCTTCCCATGCTTTTGTTATTCTTCTTCCAATATCGCAGAACGTTCAAGAACTCAACCCTTCCACCTGGTCCTAGAGGCCTTCCCATAATAGGGAATCTTCATCAGCTAAATAGTTCTGCTCTTTATCTGCAACTGTGGCAACTCTCAAAGAAATACGGTCCTCTATTTTCTCTTCAATTAGGTTTAAGACCAGCCATAGTTATTTCCTCCCATAAATTGGCCAGAGAGGCATTGAAAGACAATGACCTTGAGTTTAGTGGACGACCTAAATTACTTGGCCAGCAGAAATTGTCCTACAATGGGTTAGAGATGATATTTTCCCCATATGGTGAGTTTTGGAGAGAAATTAGAAAAATTTGTGTTGTCCACGTCCTTAGCTCAAGACGTGTCTCAAGATTTTCCTCAATAAGAAACTTTGAGGTCAAGCGAATGATTGAAAAAATATCCTTGCACGCCTCATCTTCAAAAGTTACAAATTTGAATGAAGTGCTAATGTCTCTTACTAGCACTATCATATGTAGAATTGCCTTTGGGAGAAGCTATGAAGATGAAGAAACCGAAAGGAGTAGGTTCCATGGGATGCTACATGAGTGTCAAGCCATGTGGGGAACCTTGTTTTTCTCAGACTATATTCCTTTCTTAGGTTGGATTGATAAACTGAGGGGACTGCATGCACGTCTTGAACGGAATTTCAAGGAGTTGGATGAGTTCTACCAAGAAGTAATTGATGAACACATGAATCCTAACAGAAAGACTCCAGAGAACGAGGATATAACAGATGTGTTACTTCAACTAAAGAAGCAACGTTTGTATTCCATAGATCTCACAAATGATCACATCAAAGCGGTGCTCATGGTTTGTATTCTATCCCTTTTCTGCCTTCTCATTTAGGACATGTTTGTTATAGTTTTTAATTTTTGACAAGAGGATCTAATTTAGTTGATTGAGAGTAAGATGTATTAATTATTATAAACTTCTTAGTATTCATTTTTGATTCCTACACAAAAAAAAAATTAATTTGTAAAATCTTCATGCCACAATGACTCTTCGTCCAATATATGGTTTTATCATGAGAGCTAAACTAATGTATTACAAACTACAAAGTAAAAAATTATAAGTTTTTCCTCACAAAAGCAAGTCATCCAATTTTATTTTTTTTTTCAAAGTCTATTTTTGACTAATTATGAACTGCTGATTTCTTTCTACAGGACATGCTTGTGGCAGCAACGGATACAACTGCAGCCACAACAGTGTGGGCTATGACTGCTCTACTAAAGAATCCAAGAGTAATGAACAAAGTTCAAGAAGAAATTAGGACTTTGGGAGGTAAAAAAGATTTTCTAGATAAAGATGATATTCAAAAGTTTCCCTATTTCAAGGCTGTGATAAAAGAGACACTGAGACTGCATCTACCAGCACCACTTCTTGCGCCAAGAGAAACAAATGAAGCATGTATTATAGATGGTTATGAAATTCCAGCCAAGACGATAGTGTATGTGAATGCTTGGACTATCCATAGAGACCCCAAGACTTGGAAAGACCCAGATGAATTTTTACCTGAGAGGTTCTTAGACAATACTATAGATTTTCGAGGTCAAGATTTTGAGTTAATTCCATTTGGTGCTGGTCGTAGAATTTGCCCTGGCATGCCTATGGCAATTGCCTCATTGGATCTTATTCTTGCTAATCTTCTTAATGCATTTGATTGGGAATTGCCAGCAGGAACGACAAAAGAAGACATTGATACTGAGATGTTGCCAGGACTTACTCAGCATAAGAAGAACCCTCTTTATGTTTTGGCCAAGTGTCGAATCTAAAACTATGATTAATTAAAAATGTAATGATTCTGTTTGTACCCTGCCCATAAACATATAAGATAGGCAAATAAGGGTAGGTTGATGTTACATGAATTGTTTGGCTTTTATCTCTTAGTCCACTCTACTTTTACCATTTTCATTGTGTGCTTCCTTTCCATATTACTTTTTCCCTCTTGTACGTCTTCATTATCTATCTCTCTTACTCTCGTGTTATCCATGGCTTTTCCTACATGAATTTTCTTATCGTTATAGGCTTCAATATCTATCTCTCTTACTCTGTGTGTTAAAAAATAGGTCTTCTTTTTATGACAAGCTTTGTATATTCCATTTATATATTGCTTATAACTAAAATTCATGTCCAAAATATGTAAACAGTTGAAATGACACACAATTTTATATTTTAAACATTGAATTCGTTTTTAACAAGCCTTTCAGGCTTCAATTTTCGTTCCAACATTGAATTCAGACAAATCATTTAATACTTTTATCTTTTGCGAACCCTTTTAGATCAATCTTTTATTTTGTGCTAAAATTATGTCACTGTTATCAGGCATCATTCTTTTCCAATTTAATTTTCTTCACCGTAGCACAGATGCCCTAAAATTTAAAATTATGTGACTCTTATCAGGCATCATTCTTTTCCATTTTAATTTTCTTCACCGTAGCATAGATGCCCTAAAGTTTTCTGAAAAAAAACTGTTAGAACTGTTTCAATATGAGTAGTGTGACATTCATCTATGATATCTATATCTATATATATATATATATATAAGCAAAACAAAAAGGGCTGATGACAAGTGATTACAAAAAATCTAATTTCTAATATATAAGATTAATTTGGTGGTTAAGAAAAAGTGAAGGATAAAGGAAGCGGGTAGAGATTACGAATTAAAATCCCACCAATTAGTATTTTTAACAACAAACAAACAAATCAATACTTGCCAATAAAAAAATATAAAACAAAAACAAACAACCCCTTCCTATTCTTGGTGGGGTCATCCTCAGTACGTGCCTCTTTCCTAGGCCTCTGGGTCATCACCTTCCTCTGAGTTATCCTCAATGTTAAGTACATACGTGCGATAGAGAGAAATCCAAACTACAAGAAAAATAGTACTAGTGCCTCTTCATGTTTGATAATTGGGTTACGTTACTTGATGTGTGACAGCGTGTGGAGTCTTTGAGGATAGGCGTTTCAGAAACAAATTAAAAGGCACACACACAGTTTTTCCAATTTTTATAGACCTGTTAAAAAACTTAATCGGTTGATCGAGTAGCCAGGTTTGTCTGGTTTATGGCCAGATTAATGACAATAGTATCGAGTTGAGCACATTTTCAATCAAAAGAACTAACTGAATCGATTGCAGGTCCAGTTTTAGGTTGAACCAGTTGGATCGATCAATTTGATTTGAGTTTAATAACATTAGGTGATGTGCTACTAGGTAAATTCAAGGGCGAACCCACATAGGAAGAAGGAGAATTGTAATGTTGAACTATTTTTAGGTATAACCTATGCGTCCATCATATAGAAATCATCTAGAGGTGGTGATGGTGGGGCAAGTGTAACTCTCTCGTAGCCAAGGGTAAGGGAAATATATAGTTAGGATCAGAGGTATTGTCGAACTAACACAAGTATCCAAACATCAAGAATAACATAAATTAAGAAAACTAAAAGGTGGCGTGTCCTTTGAAAATGTCCTTTTTAGAAAGATCATTATATTTCCATTGTCCAATCGGGCTATGCTGCAAATGGATCCTACCATAACTGGGAAGTCTATCATCTTCTATTGACCATAATAACCTACCCGAACACATTCAAAATAAAATATGAAAGGAGTTAGGTGAGTTAATTTCTTAGTCACTATCACAAAAGTTTCATATATTAGGATTACCTATGTCATCATTCACACATAAAGAAATTAGCATGACATATGCAAAGGGTTAAGGTTTTTCATGAAATGAAGTGCAAAAATATTGCTTAGGGACAAATATAGCCTAATATTGACAATGAATCTAAGTCTGGATATGTTATCGTAGATATTAATGCTGGTTTTCAAATAACAAATTTAGAGAAGTCAAAGTGAATCACAATTGAGACAGTGTTGACAATAAGCAGAATTTATAAGTATACAAGATTAGTGAAAGTTAATAAATAAAGAGATCTAGAATTGTGATTTCGAATGCACTTTTAAGTTCCCCAATTTCTATTCCATTTGAATCCTAAATTATTCTTCAATTGATAATTGTTCCTCTTAATTTAATCTATAGATATTGGGGTACACGGGCACGTTCTACCTCAGAATCATAGCTTAGGGATTTAGTTAGGTATCCGCATTGAAAAACATAATGTCACAAAAGAAATAATAAAAGCAAAAGGAAGAGAAATCTTTACAAGAATTGAAGCTTGTTGTAACCTTCACACTCTTCCCCAATCTGCAGCTCACTCAAGGGTTCTCACTCACTGAAAGAAAAGTAACTTTTAAAATAAAACTAAAGATAAAAGATAAAAAAAAAAGAGTAAATTACATTCGCACCCCCTGTGTTTTGCTCAAATTTCACCCATTACCTCTCCCTTTTTGCATATTACTTTTAACCCCCTCTGTTAACACCGTTAACTAAAGTCAATTGAAAGTGTGAGCAGATAAAATTGTCTTTACATTTTAATTGTAAAACTCAAATTATCCCCTCCTAATTAGTTTCAGAATTTAGGATTCACATTTCATTTTTCTTCACCATTTACTGTTCATCTTCCTCTTGTTGGCGAGTTCTTGAGCGTCTAGGGGGTGCGAGTTCCTCTTTTGCTCACGACATTCGTTCAATTTCTCTTCATCGTTCGCGAGTTATTCACCGTTCCTGTTCAACTACAGAAAAGGTGGGTTCACATCCAACAAAAAGTTGGGTTTACGTCCAATTATATAAAAAAAAAAGTCTTAAAATATTTTCAGGTTGAGAGGAAGAAGATGAGGAAGAAGATGAGAGTATTTTAAATATAAAATTTCATTAAAAGTCATCTGATCAGCATGTGCCTAATTTCTGTTAGATTATTAAACGGTGTTAGGAAGAGGGGGTCTAAGTGTAATGTTAACTAAACAATTAAGAAATTTTTTGTAGGGTGCAAAAAGGGAGGGGTATCGGATAAAATTTGAACAAAATACAAGGGGTGTGAATATAATTTACTCAAAAAAAATGTTTCCTTGTTCTATTTATAGACCTCTTGGGCCTGTTATCACCTGAGTTGGGCTTCTAAGCTAAGCACGACCGTGTTTCATTTTTGAAACAGAGTTCGGCAAAAGTTGGCTCTCAAGCAGAGTACTTCTTTAAGCATGGTCATGCTTTAGGCTCTGGAGTGCAAATCCAACTCTTTTAAGATTTTATCAACTTTTTTCGAGATCTGATATTTCCTACACCAAAAGTAGCAGTTATAGATTAAAAAAATTTAAGATAAATGACCATTTTTGGTCAATAAATGTGTAAAAGAGTAACAGTTAGGATTTTTCTCATTTCATAGGAAACCCGAAAGTTACTTTATTTCATTATATTGCATCCATATATTAATTCCATTAGTAAAAAATTGAAAATTCCAACTTATGTACTTAAATATGTAAAAATACAACAATTTCATTTTAGTTACAATTTAATAACAAAATTATTTTACAAACTTAACTATAGAATAAAATTATTGCACTTTATACATTTAGGAATTAAAAAAAAAATATTTTTTCAAGAACAAAGTTATCTTTGGTACACACATTCAAGGACCAAAACACACAATAAGTATCATGAGGAACCAAAAATAACTATAGAATTAGAATAATAACACCAAATTTTTTATGTGAAAAACATTCTCAATGAGAGCAAGGAAAAATTACAAAACTTAGAACATGTTTGGAAAAACTTTTTTCCCCATTTCAACTATTTTTCTTCCATTTTATTTGTTTATAAAAAAAATATAAAATGTTTGGAAATGCTAGCTAGCTTAAATTTGGAAAACAAAAGGTTTTTTTTTATGAAAAAATAAGTTATTTTTAAAAAGCTGAAAATTTGTATTCTATGATTATTTTTTTTTCAACTGTTTTCATACTCTTTTCCAATATAAAACTTGATTTTGTTGTTGCATATAAATGAAAATAATTATCTAGCAAAAGATTAATTATGGTTATCTAGCAAGTTATTCCAAACCACTTTTCAGTAAACTTATTCAAGTAAAAATTGATTTTGATTATAATTTATTATAACAACAATCGATTATGCATATAATTAATTATTTAAATAATCTAAATTTTGCGGTTCCAAACAAACCCTTAGTTTCATAAAAGTTTCAATCTTCATCTTCTAAGCTACATATGAAAATTTTAAATTCAAAAAATACATTCTAAAGCTTTGAAATACTTCTCTCCGTTCTTTATGTGATGGAGTTAGAATGTACCATTATAATCATAGAGAAAATTCCAACGAATATTAATTAGTACACATAAACAAAGAAAACAACTTTAAAATCGTAGACAACCTATGTCAAAATATAGTCCAATGGCACAATATCACCCACTAGAGAGGAAAATAACCAAATTACAGATTTACATAAATCAAAATGACTAAAACTGAAGATCCATTATGTGCTCTAATGCGCCCCTAAATATGGACAATAATTAGCCATGTAGAGATGTTGCCCACGGCCATAACTTAATTAGTGAGGAGTAATACCCCTTCCATAAGAATTCAGCCAATAATCATTACATGCACTTATTTTTATCTTATTTGGCAACTTATGCCACGTTTCTGCACTAGGTCCATCACACCAAAAATAGATAACAATAACATGACTTTTTTTTCTTCACAAGATGAGATTTCTGTACATGAAGATAGACACTCTAAGAGCTAGACACGTATTTTGAGTGCATGAAAAATGATACACATATAAATGCCCCGCACAGTCAAACATAGTTCAACTACGGAATAGTGTGCAGAGTTGAACATGTAATTCCAAATCCCTAACAGATTACCATTACCGTCAACAAAATTAAAATGAAAAAGAGTGGTGATTGATAATAGTGATATCAATTTACAAAAATAGAAAAGCGAAAATTCCTAAATTATTATTTTCTGAATGCATTGTTGAAACAAAAATTGAAGAGATTGTCTGTATCGCTTTTTCGGTTTCGAAAATGTTTCAGACGAATTAATTGGATCTTTGAAACTTATTGGATTTCGTATATATCTTAAAGTTAGAAAATATTTATAAAAATATTTATAGATTGTGCATCAATTGTTCACATCACCACATCACTACTTGAACAGTTGAACTTATACATTTTTTGTTCAGGAATTTTGAATTTTCAAAATAAACTATATATACTTGCTATATATATGAAGGGTATCAAATAAAATATCAAATTCTACACACACAAAAAAAATATAATTCAGTATTATATAAGAGAGTTCGATATTAAATATTAAACCCTATTATCATATAAATAAATCATAAAATTAAGTGACATTTGAAAAAAAAATTAGTGAAAGTAATTATAAAGATAAAACCATGTTGAAATCCGAAAATTGGAAAAAAGATACTAATTAATTAAGCAAACAGTTCACTAAAAGATCAAGGCCAGATATAATCCACATAACATCAACATGCCCTTATTTACTTATATATTATATATATCTTATACTTATGGGCCGGTTTCAAACTGTACAATAATAATTACATTTTACTAATCAAACTTTTAGATTCGACACTTGGCCAAAACATATAGAGGATTCTTCTTATGCTGAGTGATTCCCGGTAACATCTCAGTGTCAATGTCTTCTTCTCTAATTCTTTCAGGAAATTCCCAATCAAATGAATTAAGAAGATTAGCAAGAATAAGATCCAATGAGGCAATTGCCATATGCATGCCAGGGCAAATTCTACGACCAGCACCAAATGGAATTAACTCAAAATCTTGCCCTCGAAAATCTATAGTGCTGTATAAGAACCTCTCAGGCAAAAATTCTTCTGGGTCTTCCCATATTTCAGGGTCTCTTTGAACAGCCCAAGCATTCACATATACTAATGTCTTGGCTGCAATTTCATAACCATCTATAATGCAATTTTGATTTGTCTCTTTTGGCAAAAGGAGAGGCACTGGTGTGTGTAATCTCAATGTCTCTTTTATCACTGCCTTGAAATAGGGAAACTTCTGAATGTCATCTTCATCTAGAAAATCTTTTTTACCTCCCAAAGTCCTAATTTCTTCTTGAACTTTCTTCATTACTCCTGGATTCTTTAGTAGAGTAGTCATAGCCCACACTATTGTGGCTGCAGTTGTATCCGTTGCTGCTACAAGCATGTTCTGCAGAAAGAAATCAGCTGTTGATAATTGGTTGAGAATAGATTTTGACAAAAATAACTTTTAATTGGACTTGTCATTTGTGAGAATAGACTTTCTCATTTTCCTTTTAATGTTTTAAATTAATTTTATCACGTAGATTTTGCACTAGTTTATAATTAAAATAGCAATAATGAAAATTGAACTCCATTCTTAGAGGAAATTGATGCTAGCTGTTTATCAATCAATTGAAGATAGACTATGAATTGGCCATTATTTTTGTCCATTCTCAACTATAGACGTTTGTATATATTATAGATTTATAGATTTTAAATTACAGATACTGATATAAGTTAGAAAATAGTCATTGAAGGTCTGGCCTTTATTCGATCTATGAATGCACGGAACGTAATATTTGAATTAAGATATTTTTCTCACACAAAGATAAATTATTGTATGACACGAGACCATTATGATCTTCTCTAAAAATATATGTTAAGAAGATTTCAAAAAAAAAAAAATTATACACATCACATGAAAATTAACCGTGACTATAGACATTTAATAATTTTCGATCATATAATAACTTATTTCTTCCTAGCCATAATCTATAAATAATAGTATAAGAATGAAGCATTTTTTGTGTTACAAATATGTCACTTTGATACTGAAATAAGATTATGTGTGGATAAACTTTTCAACAAATGTATTTATAGGTAAGAAAAAAGGAAGATAAAATAAATTAAACTTCTTCTAAAAATTAAGATTACTTCAAGAATAAATTGAAATGAATTTTTGAAGAAGTTAAATAAAAATTTTTTTACAAATTAACTTATAATTCATTTGATTCCTATATTAACACAATGATTAAAAGGGATGGTTCTCGTGTGTAAGGAAAAAGTAAAATTTGTTCAATTGTGAATCAAATCAATAATAATTTTTCCTACATAAAACAATTTTAATTTATTCAACAAATATAATATTTTTCTTATTTTCTTTTTCATCTACAATTATAACCAAGATAAATTAAATGAGAGAGTAAAAGAACTCCAAACCATGAGCACCGCTTTGATGTGATAATTTGTGAGATCTTTAGGGATAACGAACCCTGCTTCTTCAGTCGAAGCAAGACATCTACTATATCCTCGTACTCTGGAATCTTTCTATTGGGATTCATGTGTTCATCAATGACTTCTTGGTAGAACTTATCTGACTCCTTGAAAATCCTTTCAAGACGTGCATGAAGTCCCCTCAGTTTATCAATCCAACCTAAGAAAGGAATATAATCTGAGAAAAAGTAGGTTCCCCACATGGCTTGACACTCATTTAGCATCCCATGGAACCTACTCCTTTCGGTTCCTTCATCTTCATAGCCTCTTCCAAGGGCAATTCTACATATGATAGTGCTAGTAAGAGACATTAGCACTTCATTCAAATTTGTAACCTTTGAATATGAAGCATGCTCGGATATTTTTTCAATCATCTGCTTGACCTCAAACTGTCTTATTGAGGAAAACATTGGGACACGTCTTGAGCTAAGGACATGGACAAGACAAATATTTTTAATTTCTCTCCAAATGTCACCATATGTGGAAAATGCGATCTCTAACCCTTTGTAGGATAATTTCTGATGGGAAAGTAATTTAGGTCTTCCACAACACTCAAGGTCATGGTCTATCTGTTGGTTTTATCCTGAATGTGGTCCACGTTTGTTTTTGAAACTACCCACTAACAGACTATCCCAATATTATAGCAATGTTCAAGATACACTTTGGCAACAAACTTGAACGTTGGCTGCAGATTTTGTGGAGATTTGTGGGTGCATAACCGGATCCTTTGATGGCAAGGGTTTTATATATAACAATGTGTCTTCCTCCTTTTGGGTCCCCAATACTTACTCCCCATACATAGCTATACATCATCCAATGCGTGAGAGCAAAAGTTTGGAAGACTCAGAATCATTATTTTAATCAACAATCCAAACTCGGAGCAATGGCGGGAGGTACTTATGATCCTAACATTTCAGCACTTAATCTAATTGCCTCTGTTGTGTTTGAGCATGATTAGATCATGAGTTAATGTAATAAACCTTACATTTGGTATCAGAGCCGTCGTTTACCTCTGCCTTGCTTTTCATTATGCGTCTAAAATATTTCTTATTTTCGAGATTATGATTTACAAGTTTTCGATACATATTGAGTTTGGAAATCGTAAGGAAACGAGATTTCATGAAGTTCTGTGTTTTAAATCGTTAATTTTGATGCACAAAAGATTGAAAATCGTGGGGTTTTATAAAATCCACACCAATCATTTTGAAAACTCTCGCATGGACCACTGAGCTAGTGCATTGTTCCTAATATTTAATTGCTTTTTCTGCCTCTTATATGGTTATGCCTGTTGTTTATATTAAGAGCTTATTAATTTAGTTTATGTTGCTCATAATTTATTTATTAATGCAATAAATTGCTGGAATTATGAGCTATGCATTTAAATTATTTTTTATTTAAATTGTATGTTTATTTATGGAATTTGTTTAAGCATACAATATTATGTTAAATAATTTATTCATAAATGAACTTGTTGAATAATTATATGCAATGTTATTTCAATCCTTTTGCATTACTAAGGATGTTATGCAAATATTTGGCTCTTGTTAAGAATTAATTAATAACAAGTTGATTAATCTGAATTATTGACTATTTAATTTTATTGTTTATGGTTAAATGCAATAAAATTAATTTTGGAAATAAGAGAATATTTTGTAATCTTTATAATTTAATTGATTAAAGCTTAGCCACAACAACTTTAATTATTTAAATTATA
>PYAF01000440.1:42745-63506 GCA_007407185.1 Glycine tomentella
TTTTAACTTGATATAATTATTGGATGAATAAGATTCTAAATTAGAAAATATGTGAATGAGAATAAATTACGCAAAAAGAGTTTTGTGATTATTTATTTGGACAATCATTAATGACTAACAAGTTTAGTGAAATATGTTCATATAAAGATATAAAGTGTTGTAAAGTATGAGTCAACCAAAAGTAAATAATTAGAGACATTATATAGTGTTTGAAATTTTATAAAATTGAAATTTAATTTGTAATATATTAAGGAAAAAATATTTAACTCCAATAAAATTTCATCATTTAATTTTGACAAATAATTTTTATAAAATGAGAACTTCCCAACTAAAAAGATTGTAAAACATTCTTGTTGTAATATCATGGAGATTCCGTTTATTTATTGGCACAAGTATGAAAAACATAAATTAAATAGAAGATATGAGGAGGTACTCAATTGTAATACTATGCAGATTCTGTTTATTTATTTGAGAGCACCGGTGGGGGAAAATCCAAGGCTCAAAGCTACATGACAATCGATTATAGAGAAAATTCGAAGGAAATTGAGTTCTTGGAAACAAAGGCCTAACTATCATTTGTTGGGAGACTTTGTCTCATAAGGTTCGTGCTTACTTTTATACCTCTCTTCTTTCTTTCTCTTTTTAGGATTCCAAAATGTGTGGTGAGAGAGATTAATAAGATTAATAGGATATTTTTTATGGGGGACCAAAGGGGATGAAAGGAGAGTGGCGTGGGTCAAATGGGTGAGAGTATGTTTACTAAAAGAGTTGGGAGGTTTAGAGATAAAAAAAGTTAGTAATTTTCAATGGTGTGGAAGAGATGATAGAAGGGATTGGTTTGCTGCAAAAATCAGGAAACGAGTAGGGATGGGAGAAAGCACGTTGTGTAACACCCCATAGGCCTCCGGTGCGTTAACATTAATAATATCAGTTTAGCGCTTAATAAACATAAAATAGTACTCATCGGAAGCATATAATCGTTTTTCTTGATTCATTATGTATGGAATATCAAACTTGAAATCACAATTATACAAAATCCCAATGCAATCCCATGCTGATCCAGTTCCTCAATTCATATATCAAAAGCCAGACAACTCAATTATACATGCAGATAACAGATATAAGACAATTATACTCAGGGAAATGTTACATACCATATATAACAAAGTTCTGTACATGTACATATCAATGTCCATAGTCCACACCACACATACCGTGGTGGTACAAAAAAATATCAGCCCTCCATGAGGGAGTACAGAACTATACATCAAAATCAAAACAAAAAGAGCCATCCAGCTCCTACGTCAAGCAGCCTAGTCTCAACTGGGCCTCCTGCCCTGAGACTGCTCTTCTCTGCCAGAGATATCACCTGAAATCATGTAAACCCCACACGGGGTGAGATAACATATCTCAGTAAGCTCAGGGTTCTTGGGAACTCATTCCCACCCTGGCCCACAGATTCACAACACATACACAGGTATATACATCATATATGGCCCACTGGTCTCAACATAACATAATCATAATCACAATCAGACCTATGACAGGAGGCAGAGCTCCTCAATGCCTGGCGGAGCTCCTCAACGCCACTGACGGAGCTCCTCAATGTCAGTACCTGTCATAGTGTGGCAGAGCTCCTCAATGCCACGGGCGGAGCTTCTCAACGCCCAAAATACCCGACGGAGCTCCTCAACGCCGGTATTTATCTGTTGGCCAACAGATCTCTGGCAGAGCTCCTCGATGCCAGGGACGGAGCTCCTCAACGTCCAGAATACATGGCGGAGCTCCTCAACGTCGGTATTCTTCTATCGGCCAACAGACATCTCAAGCACAGCACAAACATCAAATACCAATGCATACAATCTCAATGCAAAGAATGTCACAGCCAATGCATGCATCATGAATCATGACCGACACTCCCCAGGAGTGTGGTGTGCAACCAAAGTGAGAATTCATCCCCAGGGAACACTGAACTTACCTGGTAAGGTTTCAGCTAGTAGTTCCTTCCCAAGTCTGTGGCTTCCACCGCCAACAGTCTCAGAATCAATGCCTAATCAAGGCATAAGTAGTTTCATATCAAAATCCCTTTCACAATCATTCAATAACAGAATGTATCAGATCACAAATCCCCTATCCTAGTGTTTTATCAAATTTCTGCTCACACAAGGCTTTTTCTCAGATTATACAAGTTAATCAAAACTATCATCAGGCCATTGAGTCACCGCAGACTCAATACATATCACATTCCTAAACCATGGCCCAAAATCCAGAATACAATTAGAACGGTCTTGCCTTCAACCCAGGCACCGTTCAATTAGCCTCTAAGGCTCAACAGGGACTCAGTCATGGCTCATACGTGTCAGCAAACCATAAACAAGTGACTCTACACCGGTCACTTAGGCATTCACAGAGCCAATATCCAAAGTCATCAGAATCAAAAACTGAAAGCTATTCCTTCATCGTTAAGCAATTCTAAACAAGTTTCCTAACAGAACTCTGGGCTAATTCTAGCCCCAGAGCAACAAAATTCACAAAATCCAAGGATTTTTCAAATTCAAAATCAACCGAAGAAACTCAAGTTTCTTACCTCAGTGGCGACCCATAAGGCTGGAGGACAGCTTTCCTAAGCTCTGTCGTCTGTTCTGCGCCTCTGGTCCTTGCCAACACTCAGGTTTCTGAGGTTTCTCTGAGGGATTGGATTTTGCTCAAAGCTTAGGAATTGATGAAGGGTTTTAGCTTTCAATCGGTTAAAACACGTTTCTAGGTCACAGGGAAGTGTTTAGGCTGACAAACAAGGTCCTAGGAAGCTTGGAACTTGCAGAAATGGAGGCTGGGCATGGAGGAAGAAGAAGAAGAAGAAGAAGGTTTTCTTCTTCCAAAACGCGACTGACCACTGTTATATTGCCTGCCCGAGCTCTGGCGCAGATCGCGCCAGCTCCCGCGCCAACCGCGCCAATATGGCGGTTTGGGTGGCGCCACCAGCGCCACGCCCACGCCCCCAGCGTCAACTTCCAGAACCTTTGGCGCTAACCGCGCCAGACTGGCGCCACTCGCGCCATGCCTTCCCTGACCTACGGTGCTATCAGCGCCACACTTGGCGCTGGCCGCGTGAATTTCCAGTGAAATCTGGTTTTCTAGGCCACTACCCGCACTATCCGCGCCACCTATGGCGCTATCCGCGCAGTCTGGAAAACCTCTGGCGCCCTCAGCGTGACATTGGCGCCCTAAGCGTCAGCTTCCAGAGACTCTGGCGCCATTAGTGCCAGACCTGGCGCTACCAGCGCCACACCCATAACTGGGTTTTCTACTGAAGGACCCCTGGCACCACCAGCGCGGGGTCTGGCGCCAGTCGCGCCACAGTGAGGGTTATCACACGTTGTGATTTTAGTGTTTCCCAGATGAAATCGCCCTTTAAAATTGAATTGGAGCATGAACAAAAATTCAGAAATATCACTTGTGTCAAAAATATTCGATCGACCACATCCCTTTCAACCATTTTTTTCCCCACACGTGTAACTCCTTCCAAAAAGAAGGAAAAAAATGTTAACTTTTTTTTTTAATTCTGGAAGGATCACTAACGGCCGAAGAACAACGAAGAGAAACCACCTAAAGAAGGTAATAGCTAGCTAACAAATCTGCCAGCAACGACAACAAAATAAAGCTAGGAGGGAAACAAAAAAAAAAACTACAATCCGTAGTTATCAGACTCAGGTCGATCATTGATGCAGTTGGAATACTCTAAGTCAGGAATCAATCCAATAAGTCACTAATTAATTCACATAAACTGATATTAATTATAATAAATAATAAAATTAATGATAACTATATAAATATTTATTTTGTGGTACAAATAACAATATATATACTTAGCTTAGTGTAAGGTAATTACTTGTTAGTTTTTATAAATTCGTGTTCGAGTTTCACTTTTGTTTGAATTTTATTTGCTTGTGTTTTAATTTTTAAGAGAGAAAAATACATGTACTTGGTGTAGAAATCAGAGATAGTCACACTCCTCTTTGAAGGAAGAGAAACGCACTTGCCGCCAACCTTGGAAAGAGAAAAGTCTCACAGTCTCACCTAACTTGACTGTGTGAAAAGATCGATTTTGTCTGAGTTAATACTGATTTTGTCCTGTTTAACACCGGTTTGATGATGTGTCACCAGGTTAGTAGCAGGGACCAAAATTGGAGACCAATGAGAGAATTGCTTTGAGCTTGGCTTGCATTATGGACAGAAGCCTATTAAAGCTCGAGAAACAAAGTATGAACTCTTCATTTTCATCCTGAAGAACACCACTGAGAAAGCTCCATTACAATTCAGCTTGACCCAACCAATGGGGGGAGGATGCTACATAACATGAACAAATTGATTCCTACAAACAAACAAGTGGAAGGACTGATCTTGAGAGTATTTTCCTTGACAAAGTTAGCAATGTGAAGGCTCTTGCTCACAATGGTCAGAGCAGTCTTTCATTTTTGAGAGAAAATTCATTCATTTCTTTTATCAAACATGATAGCCCACGAAAGAGATACTACAGTTCTAACGGCTTCTCCCCAGAATGTTTTTGACAACCTGGCATTGAATAACATACTTTGGACCTTCTCTTCAATAGTCTAGTTCATCCTTTCAGCCAGTCCATTCAATTGTGGAGTTTTGGGGGGCATCTTCTCAAGTCGAATCCCGGCTTCTCTACAGTAAGCATCAAAGGAATCGCAATGCTCACCACCATTATCAAATCGAACAACTTTCAACTTCATGCCAGTCTCCCTTTCCACCATAGTATGTAATTCTTTGAAAGATTGGAGTACCTTGTCTTTTGTCTTCAAAAGATAAACCCACACTTTGCGGGAGTGATCATCAATGAAAGAAACAAAGTACTGAGCTCCACCAAGTGATCTCTTGGACATGGAGCAAACATCAGTGTGGACGAGGTCAAGAATGTTCTTGCGTCGTCTGGGTTGATCCGGTCTCACAAACGAAATCTGGTACTGTTTTCCAGCTAGGCAGTGCGTGCAATCTCCAGCACTTGACCCTTCAACCTGGTCAGTAGTTGTTTCTTCTCCAAAATCTGGAGTCCTTTATCGCTCATGTGGCCGAGGCGCTTGTACTACAACTTCAAGCTTGGTCCATCCCGAATAGAATTGGCTTCTCCGCCATTGGTCTTTCCTTGCATGACATACAAGGTGCCTTCTTTCTTTTCTTGGGCCACGACCAAATTTCCTTTGGCCAGCTTCCATCTACTTTCTCCGAAGTAATTCACTAACCCGGCATCATCTAGCTTGCCCACCAAGATCAGGTTCAATCGCATGTCAGGCACATGCCTCTTTCAACACAAGTCGGCATCCGGCATCTGTGGTCAAAGTTACATAACCGACACCAACAATCTTGCTGGTTACCTGATTACCCATCTTCACGACATCAAAATCTCCCTCTCTGTAGGCAGAAAAGAGTCCCTTATGTGGGGTGACGTGGAAGGAGGCACCGGAGTCAACAATCCAAGTGCAGTCATCATGTGCTATGTTCAAAATTTCTTCACCAAGGAAGAATATCTCGGCATTCGGGTTAGCAGCCACAGCCGTAGTGCTCTGATCACTTTTTTCCTGGGAGCAATTTGATCCGGCTTCACACAACCGTTCTGTTCATCATTCTGCAGAGTGCTGCAGTCCGACTTCTTATGTCTTACCTTCCCAAAGTAGAATCACTTCAAATCATATTTAGACTTAGACCGGCCTCTAGACTTGTCTCGTCCACCCCGGCTCTAGCTCTTGCCATGACCCCGAAAGTCGGTCTTTCCTCTGTTCTCAGCAACGTTAGTCTCAAACGTGTTGGATACACCTCGTTCTCTTCTCCTGGCTTGTTCATTCAGGAGACTGTCTGTCACGGCATCCATCATCAGTTTTCCTTCTGGAACCGAGTTGCTCAATGTTACTACCAAAGTATCCCAACTTTCCGGCAGTGAACTCAGCAACAACAAAGCCTGCATCTCGTCATCAATTTTCATATTGGTTTTGGACAGTTGATTCAAAATACCTTTGTAGGTATTGAGGTGCTCAATCATACTCATGTCGTCCTTGTACTCTAGCTTCACAAGCCGACAAACCAGGTGTGCTTTGTTCCTAGGAGTCTTTTTCTGAATCATGAATTCTAACTTGTTCCACAACTCGTACACGTTCGTGAACTCGGACACATGCTCAAAGGTGCTTTTGTCAATATATTTCTTGATCGTGGCCACGACCTTACGACTCAAGATTTCCGAGTACTTGTCTGTCTTCCCGATCGGCTTCTCTTCAAGGACAATGGGATCATATAAATCTTTGCAGATAAGATCTTCCATCATCGACCTCCAATAGTTGAAGTTATCTGTGGTCAACTTGAACATATCTCCGTCGTGAGTTATGCCACTGGTCTCCATCTCGTCTCCTTCAGAACCCTCGAACCTGGGCTCTGATACCACTATTGGGTAAAATGGACACTCAAATCTAATGCGGAAGCGGAATAGAGAGGAAGAAAATGAGAGACAACACGACCAATCTGTTTTACATGAGAAAACCTTCCTCAATGTGAGAAAAGAAAAACTCACGGGACCTAGTTAAGAATCAAAATTCACTATAACAATAATCGATTACAATGAATAAAAAACACACCAAGGTGGTGGTATACTCAACTTTTCCAACAATGGTGATCACTCAAACGCTCATAGTGTTTCACTCTAAGCTCTCAAATATACAGGCACAAAGGCTTGCTCAACAATGACACTCAAGACTGTTACCTGAAGCTCTCAATTCTTGGTCACCCTTTTTTCACCCTCAACTAATGTATTTAAAGGGGTGAATTAGGTTTAGGATTTTAGAAACTCTCAATGTACCTGAGTCAGCATTGAAGGAGTAAAGGTCCAAACCAACATATGCCACCCATCTTCACATGCACACACTATTAAAATAAAATAAATACACAAACCTAAAAATGTCAGAAACAAATTGGGCTTTTTGCATAAGTACAATAGGTTTGATGCTTTAGTATGCCTACATGTCTAAAACAACCCCGTTGGTAATTAACTTTTTTTTACTTATTAATTTGGTCAAAAATAACAAACTATAATCTATACATGCATTTAGTCAGTATAATTATATGTTTATTTTAAAAAGGAAACAATTAGAAAGATAGAAATAGAAGAGAAATATAGAAAAGATGTATTATTTGAATGTATAAAATAAGAAAGAAAGAATTCTATTTTTCTATAAATGAAAAAGAGAATGAAAAGATAAAATAAATTGTAAAAAAAAAAAAGTTATAATAATTGTGGGAAAAAATCTCAAAAAATTAAACTTCATTCCCTATTACTTTTAAAACACATGTTATAAAATTTTACTTATTTAAGAAACAATAAAAAGAGAAATATCCTGCCCAATTTCATGCCTACATGCCTTTTTGTATTGATTAATTAGCTTTAGATATAAGTTGATATGGTATTATACACGAAATTAGCATAAGAATTAAACACGGTAGATGTGATGTGATAGTTATCTATTTATTCGATAAAGTTGAGCTACAAGACAAAAGAAAAGAAAATCAAAGACAAAATTATACAATGCGTATTCAGTTGTGAGCACGATAGATGTGACGTTACATTGAGAGTAGGAGTGTCTTAGTAGTATAAAAATAAATCACAGCAAAATTTAATGTTAAATTATTATTTTTGAAAATATAGTTTTAGATTATTATATTCGATAAGATCGTTAATTTTTAGAATACCAGATTTAAAGATTATTCAAAAACTTTTGACTACTTAATAATTTAAAAATCTTATTTTGATAATAACAAATTTGAAGATTATACGCAAGATGTCTCGATCTTGACAAGTTAATAATATAAAATTCTTATTTTTATAATAACAAATTTAATAATTATATATAAGATGACTCTTGAACTAGTTAATAATATAAAAATCTTCTTTTCAAAAAACTAATATAAAAATCTTACAATGAGAAAGAATAAAAATTAAATTCTTTAAATTTTTTTTTATATCTTTCTATCTTATTATTCGTTTTTTTCTTCAAGTTTCTCACTTTTCTCATATATGATACAAACAAAAATTCTGCACCGGAATGACATAATTAATGAATGCATATTAAAAAATTACTTATTAAAAATATTAATCTCTTAAATAAATATTTATATCTTATAAAATTAATATTAACAAGATATTTAGATTCACATACAAAAAATATATATTATCCCCTAGCTTACTGGCATACGACACTCCCAATAAGATATATATAATGTAATAACAAGTTCATCTCATTCTTATCCCTCATTAATTATTGATTATATGATTTACAACTTTTTTCTTCCTGGCCACAATGCTTTTACCACTTGTTCTATGTCTTACCCTCCCTGTGTTTTTCTTGTTCTTCATCCAACCCCTTAGAGCCTTCAAGAAACCCCCCCTCCCTCCAGGTCCTAAAGGCCTTCCAATAATTGGAAATTTACATCAATTAGATAACTCCATTCTTTGCATGCAGCTATGGCACCTCTCAAAGAAATATGGCCCTATCTTTTCCCTTCAATTAGGTTTAAGGAAAACTATTGTTATTTCCTCACCTAAATTGGCCAAAGAGGTACTGAAAAACCATGACCTAGAGTTTAGTGGACGACCTAAACTACTTCCCCAACAGAAATTGTCCTATAATGGGTCAGAGATTGCATTTTCTCCATACAATGAATATTGGAGAGAAATTAGAAAAATTTGTGTCGTCCATATCTTTAGCTCCAAGCGTGTCTCTAGCTTTTCATCTATAAGAAAGTTTGAGGTGAAGCAAATGATCAAAACAATATCTGGGCATGCCTCTTCTTCGGGTGTTACAAACTTGAGTGAGTTACTCATATCTCTCTCAAGCACTATAATATGTAGAGTTGCTTTTGGGAGAAGGTATGAAGATGAAGGAAGTGAAAGGAGTAGGTTCCACGGGTTGCTCAATGAGCTTCAGGAATTGATGGGTACCTTCTTTATTTCGGATTATATTCCATTCACGGGTTGGATTGATAAACTCAGAGGATTGCATGCACGACTTGAAAGAAATTTCAAGGAGTTAGATAAGTTCTACCAAGAGGTGATTGATGAACACATGGATCCAAATAGACAACATGCAGAGGAACCAGATATGGTTGATGTCTTGCTTCAATTGAAGAATGATCGTTCGCATTCAATTGATCTTACTTATGATCACATCAAAGGGGTCCTCATGGTATGGTGTCTTAATTCCTACTTTCGTTCCTCTAATTTTTCTATCTGTTTTAATGAACTTTTCATTTTCTTTATGTTACTTTTGTTAACTAATTAATATCTTTACGATATTACTTTAAAAATAATAAATAGAAAAAAAAATACTCAAAATAAGGGTAGGATGCGTTGGTAATACTTTATTTTCATAAAACCTGTTTTTTGTTTAATTTGATTCCTTTACCCATACAATATGGTCTGTTTGTTTTCATATACAACTAATACAAGACCGGTAAGTAGGAGGTAGAAAGGGGCAAAGAGATGTTAGAAGTAGCAAGTATGTCTGAGGAAAGGTTGGGAGGATGAAGACAAAGTTTGTGGGGGACCTCAGAAAACAAAAATCTCTTAATTGGTCTTGGTGGAAATGATGATGGGTTCTAAACCAAGTGAAAATAAGGGGTTGTGGAGTGCTTTCATTTTCAGAATCATGGAGACGGGTTGTAAAATAATTTTCTATCGTGATGTTTTGGGAACGTTCTGGTTTGTTTTGTGGCATTATTAATTGTATCTGTTTGTTGTCAAGTCGATACTTCTGGTACCTTCTTTTCTTTTGGTCGTATAATAATAATAATAATAATTCACAGTTTTATTTTAAAAAAATAACTTTTGGTCGATCAATATAATTAAATAAGTGTATTTTAAACTAACATCATTAATTATTTTCAATGTCGTTTGTCTTGATTACACCAGTCCATATATAAGATAGGTTATTTAATCTTATTTTAACTGAGGTAATTAGACATTTTTATCAAAATCTTTTTATCTTCTCTTCTTGTCTCCATAAAAAAATGAAAAGTATTATACATATAATTTTTTCTTTTTCCATATATGCACTATCTCTGATTTTTTTTTACAATTGAATTATTTTATGTAAGGAAAAATTTATATTTGTATACAAAAATATGATTTTATTTTAATTTATTTATTCAATTGAATTGGTCATAAGAGTTATAAAATTTTCTTTCCTCTTAAGTCTTTTATTTTTCTCTTAAAATACGCAACATATAAATTTATTTTTTTACTCATTGATTGACTCCTTTCTTCTCTACGTTTCTTATTCGAACATATATAGCCTCCAATAGCCTTGTTGGTAGAAAGTTTTTCTATTTTACTTTTACATTTTCTCCTTTTTATTATAAAATATACCTTTTTTATTTGTCTCACACACCACTAGAAATTGATTTAAATTTACTAGATGTTAATTATTAAGGTAATAGTGCAGTATACTATGCTGCAATTTTTTTTTTCTGCTTTCTAGTGAAAACTAGATAACAATGTAATATTTATATTAAACTTAAGAACCAAAAATTATTAATAAAAAACAAATAAAAAGTATTTTTGTAAATAAATGACACAGGATACTTAAGCTACCAAATTTCTTATAGAAAGATTTTTCGCACAAGAGCTTTACATTGGTGTACACGAACTATAGCAGATTTGCATTGATAAGGTACCACAGTTGATTTGTACATTATAAAAAACAAAAACTCTTGCAAAATTTATATTCCACTAATACTCAACTACTGGTTTTCTTTCCAGAACATACTTGCAGCAGGGACAGATACCACTGCAGCCGCATCAGTTTGGGCTATGACAGCCCTAGTAAAAAACCCTAGAGTAATGAAGAAAGTTCAAGAAGAAGTTAGAAATGTGGGGGGAACAAAAGATTTCTTAGATGAAGATGATATTATAAAACTTCCCTATTTGAAGGCAATGATAAAAGAGACGTTGAGATTATACCTACCAAGTCAACTACTTGTACCAAGAGAATCAAATGAAGAGTGCATTGTAGATGGCTACCGAATTCCAGCCAAGACAATTGTGTATGTGAATGCTTGGGCTATTCAAAGAGACCCAGAAGTTTGGAAAAATCCCGAAGAATTTTGTCCTGAAAGATTCTTAGATAGTGCTATAGATTTTCGTGGACAAGATTTCAAATTAATTCCTTTTGGTGCGGGTCGTAGAATTTGCCCAGGTATACCTATGGCGGCTGTGACATTAGAACTTGTCCTTGCTAATCTTCTGCATTCCTTTGATTGGGAATTGCCGCAAGGGATGGTAAAGGAAGACATTGATGTTGAAGTATTGCCAGGAATTACCCAACACAAGAAGAATCATCTTTGTCTTTGTGCCAAGACCAGGAGCCATATATAAATGCTAGAAGGAACCAGCTGTTGTGATGAAAATAATTAGTAATGTATCTTCTTCCATTTAATTTGCTATTATTTTCTTTCACTTAGTGGAGTTATTAGACATTGATGTTTCTTGATGATCTTATAATTTTACATCAATATTGATGACTGTGTACTTATAAAAGCACTTTAACAAGGGAGTTTTTTTTTTTTTTTTTGGAGTATCGAATTAGTAAGGGAGTATAAATGATGTTATATGTAAGAAAAAATATATCGTGTATAATTGTTGCATACAACAAATGACATGTTGCTTAACAAGTACTTCCCTTGTGCGAAGTCAAACAAGCTTGAGAAGGATAACATTAACTTTCATCAATTGGATGAGTACGAATCCTTTCTCGAGTGCTTTCAAGATATGCTTTAGAGGTACCCAAATCATGGCTTCCTGAACAACAACTAATCCAAATTATCTACAGTAGGCTCTCCACTAAAAAATAAGACAAGCATTAATTGATGCTTTTTATGTGGTAACCATACTAAAAAAATCATTTGACGAGGCCTTTGCTATCATTAAAGATATGGCCTCCAACTGTTACCAGAGGGACATATATATCAGATTGAGGGCAAGAGCAAGTTTGAACAAAAAGATGGATGCTATAACAAAAATAGTTAGAAACTCTAATGCCGGCACAGTCTTTGTTTATGATTGCATTATGATCAGTGTTTATTGACAGGGCACGAAAATTAAACAAGGATTGTCAAATGAGTAATTTCTTTGCTAAGCTTGCTTAGAAGGCCAATTGTGTAGGCGATTCCTCTAGAGGCCATAATTACCCCTATTCCTCTACTTACAAACCTCATTGGAGGAACCACCTTAACTTCTCTTGGGAAGTCCAATGACACCATGCTGCAATATATGGAGAAAATAGATGGCAGGTTCAAGGCTTTAATTAGTTACTGAGATTGCTGCCTGCTACATTGATGTCTCAAATAGCTCAAGTCTTATTACCTACTTAGACTGAAGACTGGGCCTATCCCTCAGGAGGAGGAGGAAGCCAAGGCAATCATTGTGTTGATCAATTTGGTTTTGACAGGTATCTTTTTGTATTATTTCTTCATCTTTAAAGCTCCAAAAGCAGTGATAGCAGAATTGACAAAAATCCAAAGAAGATTACTTTGGGAGTGGCACTTTGGAGTATTGGAAAGAGAATATTTGAGAAAATGAAAGCTTTAGAAAGATTTGGAGGAAGAGAACACTTTATTATTACACAACTCTTTTTCTCTTGGTTTGATACAAAATGGTGGAGAACTTTTCTATTTATACTAATAACAACTCCTTAACCAATGATTAGGATTGTATCAACACAATTATCATCTAATGGCTACAAATCATTCTTTAGAATTCTCCACACTCTTCTAGGTTAAATATTTATAATGGTGGTTTCTAGATACAATTATTCTCTAGATATTTTTATGGAAATATCTACAGTGGACTATTTTAAATTTTGAGCTAAACATCTCTTGGATATTTAAAGATATTGAGTCATTTAACAACTAAGTCCAGTAGATCTAAATCAAGTTTATTATTATTCAACACCCCTCCTTAAACTTGATTTTTTTGTAACTCCAAGCAATCTTATCATCTTGATGAAGTCTTCATTATTGAGTGGCTTAGTGAGAATATTTACAGCTTGTTCTTGAGACTTCACAAACTTTATATGTACTTCCTTTCTTGCGATGCATTCCCTTATATAATGATAATTAACGTGTATAAATATGCTTGCTTCTGTCATGGAAGACTGGATTCTTTGCTAATGCTATTGTAGATTTGTTGTCAACATAAATATTTGTTGGTTCCTTTTGTGACATATTCAACTCCTTCAACAAATTTCTTAGTTAAATAGCATGACAGACACATGATGTAGCAGCGACATACTCGGCTTCACAATTAGACAGAGTGACAATAGTTGTTTCTTCGACATCCATGTGAAAGCAGTATGTCCCACGAAGAACACAAACTCAGTGGTACTTTTTCTATCATCCATGTCTCCAGCCCAATCGCTATCACTATATCCAACAAGTTTATAGTCATTAGATGGTGAATAAAACAAGTCAAAGTCAATAGTACCTTTAATGTAACGAAGAATTCTCTTTGCAGTTTTGAAATGTGTGGTAATTGGAGACTCCATGTAGTGACTAACAAACCCAACAGTAAAGAGAATTTCAGGCCTCGTGCATGTCAAGTAGCACAGACTTCCTACTAAGCTCTTGAAAGATGTTGCATCAATCTCTTCTCCATCACCATACTTGGATAGCTTGGCTCCACATTCCATGGAGTGTTGATAGGCTTGCAATCCTTCATCTTGAATTTCTTCAACATCTCCCTTGTATAACCTTCTTGGGTGATGAAAATGCCTTTTTCGCTTTGCTTGATCTCAATGCCAAGGTAGTATGCCATCAGTCCAATGTCAGTCATCTCAAACTCCTTCTTCATCACTTTCTTAAACTCTTCAAACATGCTTGGATTGTTTCCAGTGAAGACTAGGTCATTCACGTACATGCATACAATTAGAATATCTCTATCTTTGATTTTGACATATAATACATGTTTGTAAGGACACTTGATGAAACCGTTCTCTTGGAAGTACTTGTCAATTCGACTATTTCAAGCTCGTAGTGCTTGCTTTAGCCCAGAAAGTGTCTTCTTTATCTTCAATACTTTGTCCTCTTGCCCTTTGATCTTATACCTCGTTGGTTGCTTGATGTACAATTCTTATTCAAGTAATCCATTCAAAAATGCTGACTTTACATCCATTTGGTGTATGCTCCACTTGTTTTGAGCTGTCAAAGAAATAATTAGTTTAATAGTTTCAAAGCGAGCAACGGGAGGAAATACTTCGTCATAATCAATTCCTGATTGTTGACTATAGCCTTTTGCCACCAACTGCGCCTTGAATCTTTCAACTTCTCCTTTGGCATTTGTTTTAGCTTTGTAGACCCACTTCACACCAATTGCCTTATGCCCTTGTGGAAGTGACGTTAACTCCCACATTTTATTCTTCTCAATTGCCTTGATTTCTTCATCATTGCATCTCTCCACTTCTAGCTTTGTACAACTTCTTCAAAACTCACTGGCTCACAATCAGTAAAGAGACAAAACAAAGAGAGATTATTTTGATTCTCCGTTATCCCATAAAGTTCTTGCAAGCTCTTGAAGCATAGTACTCTTTCGCTTGAATTTCCAACTGAAAATGGTTCTTCTTGTTGACTTGCAGTTGGTGAAGTTGGAGGAGTAATAGTCTATTGTCTTTCTTGCTCCATCCTTGGTTGCTCCATTTCTTTGTCCTCCATCAAGTTGGGAAGTAAGTTGTAGTTTTCATCTTGTAGACCCTAATTCCATTCTTCTTCTTCATTGAACTCCACATCACGACTAATGATGGTCTTTTTATTATTCGGATTATAAAGTTTATAGCCTTTAGAGTTAGAATCATACCCGATGAAGATGAGCTTCTCACTTTTTTCGTCAAGCTTTGACCTCTTCTCATCATGGATATGCGTATAGCCCATGCTTCCAAACACTTTGAGATGAGAGATCTTTAGGCTTTCTTCCACTCCATGCTTCTTGCGGCGTCTTTCCCCACACATTTTTTTGTTGGCGAACGGTTTACAAGGTAGACAGCAGTTGCCACGGCTTCGGCCCAAAACTCCCTTGGATCTTCTTACTCTTGAGCATGCTTCTTGTTATGTTGTGAATGGTTCTATTCTTCCTTTCGGCTAATCCATTTTGTTGCGAACTTCTAGAAACGGTTAAAGAAGAGTATTATTCTTTAAGTGAACATCATACCCTTTTTCTAAGAGTTGTCCCAGGCTCAAGATATTATTCTTCATATTGGGGACATAGTTAACATTAGAAATGAATTCGTGTCTACCATCTTTTAGTCGAATAAGAATTTTACCTTTGCCTTTCATCGGTGTCTTTGATTCATCTCCAAATGAGACATTTTCATTCATCGATTCGTCAAGTTCCACAAACATGTCTCTCTTTCCACACATGTCATTGTATGCCCCTGAGTCTAGATATCATGTATTCTCTTGTTCTCCTGCAATGTCGTTGCGTACCATCAATAGAGTGTCATCTTCGTGACTCCTATCTTCCACATATTTGCTTTTTCCTCAATCCTTCTTGTAGGGACTCTGCATTCAAAAGCATAATGGTCAAACCTTTGACAATTGTAGCACTTGATTTGAGACTTGTCACGCCTTGATTGGGAGCTACTTCTTTTATGACCTCTTGTTGAGTTCTCTCTTCAATTTTCATTAGCGTAGTTGTTGTTGAAGCTTAGTCTTCCACGTCCACGACCTCTTCCTCGACCACGATATCCTCCTCGTCCTCTTGTGTTGCAAAAATATTCTTCTTTTTCTTTGGAGTTGAATTGTGACTGAAGTAATTGTTCACCAACCCCTTGCTTCTTCTTTTGTTTCTCGTCATAGGCTTGTAAAGAGTCCAAGAGTTGCTCTATTGTCATAGCTTCTAAATCTTTTATTTCTTCTATGACAGCGACAATATGATCGAATTTCAAATTTAAAGATCTCAAAATCTTCTCCATAATTTTTACATCATCTATCTTTTCACCATTTCTTTTTAATTGATTAGTCACTGTCAATAATCTAGAAAAATAATCGGAGATACTTTCGACATTTTTCATGTGTAAAGTTTCGAACTCACTTCTTAGAGTTTGGAGAAGTATCTTCTTGCCTAGTTCAACACCCTTGTAAGAGGTTTATAGCTTCTCCCATGCTTCCTTTGTGGTGGTTGCCTCCGAAATCTTCTCAAAAGCATCATCATCCAAACCTTGATAGATGAGATAGAGAGCTTTCTTGTCTCCCTTTCTTGAATCCTTCAAGTTATCCCTTTGAGCTTGGGATATAGAGCAAATCCTTCTTTTTGCTCATCATAGCATTTCTCTACCATTTCCCACACATCTTGTGATCCAGGGAGGGCTTTCATCTTGATACTCCAATTATCATAGTTGCTCTTGGTGAGTATAGGGATTTTGAAAGGAACCGTGTTGCTACTTGTCATCTCTCTAAAAAATGATCTTAAGGCTCTTGATACCACTTTGTTGGAAGGAGGATATTTGAGAAAATGAAAGCTTTAAAAAGATTTGGAGGAAGAGAACACTTTATTACTACACAACTCTTTTTTTCTTGACTTGATACAAAATGGTGAAGAATTTTCCTATTTATACTAATACCACCTCCTAAACCAATGGTTAGGATTGTGCTAACACAATTATCATCTAATGGCTACAAATCATTCTCTAATATTCTCCACACTCTTCTAACTTAGATATTTATAATGATAATTTCTAGATACAACTATTTTCTATATATTTTTGTGGAGATATTTAGAGTGAACTATTCTAGATTTTGAACTAAACATCTCTTGGATATTTCTAGATATTTAACCATTTAACAACTAAGCCCAATAGACCTAAATGAAGTTTATTATTATTCAATATGGAGACCAATAAAATTTGCAGATCCCATGGGCAAAGGTGTGTGTGAAAAGGAGGGATGGAGGCTTAGGAGTGAAACAACTGGATAAATTCAATTGGAGTTTACTAACTAAATGGACATGGCGTTTGTTGTCAGATATTGAATCACTTTGGTTTAGATTTCTTTTCTTTAGATATGGGAATTTTGACTCGATCATCTTGTATGGTGTTCATAAAGTTAAAAGAACCTCTTTGTGGTGGCGCGATCTTTGGGCCCTTTTCCACGAGCAGTTGATTTAAAGATCAGGTATGTAGGAGGATTAGTTGTGGGGATAACACTTTGTTTTGGAATCACAAATGGGTGGGAAATATTTGTTTGAAGCAACCGTTTCAAAGATTATATATCAGATTTCTATAAATAAAAATGATGTTGTGTCAGATATGGGGGACTGGACTAGTGTGTTGGTGTGGACGTGAGTGTGAAGGTGGAGGAGGAGGTTATTTGGCTGGGAAAAGGAACTACTTGATCAGTTAAATCAATTGATCAGGGGGGTTAACTTGTCACCGGGTGTTGCGGATAAGTGGGGGTGGGATGGAGATGGGAGTAAAGTTTTTTCTACAGCAGTTATTTATAACTTTCTATATTCTTATCATTATTAGGTAGTTGGTGACATGCACATTCTGTTCAAATCCTTTTGGAAGAGTGCGTGTGCGTCTAAGGTATCAGCGTTGTCTTGGAGACTTTTACATAGATCGACGAACTCAGCTTTAATTTGGAGGGGAGTTTATATACCTGATGGTGGTTGCGTGTTTTGTTCACATAGAGGATGAAGATCATTTGTTTGTGCAAAGTGAGTTTTCATATCAGGTATGGTGTGGGGTGTATAACTGGCTAGGAATTTATTTGGTGCAACCTAATCACTTGACAAAGCACTTTTTACAGCATGGCTTATTTTTTAGAGGACAACACTTGTGTGGTTTACAACATGTTATATGCCATGCAACTTGTTGGAGCTCGTGGTATCAAAGGAATCAAAGGGTTTTTAATGGGGTGGATGGTGATGGGGCATTGGTATTGTTGTCTATCCAGAGATTATCATAGTCTTGGATAATTTCTAATAACAAAATTTGTTCTGGTATTTCTTTTTCCATTTGGTGTAATAGTCATTTTCTTTGTTTAAGGACGTTAGCTACCTCTTGATGGAATTCCTGTTTTGAATATGGGTCACATTCCGTGCCCAGATTAATAATATTCTCTTTGCTTTTTAAAAAAAAAAAACGTAAGGAGTTGTAGAAGTTAACCAAAAAGGAGGGGTAAGCAGTAGGCACCATCAAAGAATGATGAAGCTCTCTTATTGAGGAAAGCATTGTTGAGGAGAACAGGAAGGGTAAGGCTGCCTAAGAGACAGAAAAGGTACATGTTCATCCCTTTTCCTCAAAGATTGAAAGTTGAGCAACATGATAAACAAATTGCAAGGTTTTTGAAATTTTTAGGAAATTACAAATAAACATTCCTTTTGCTGAAGTCATCTCTCAAATGCCCAAATATATATGCTAATTTTTTTGGGGGGGAAATCTAATAAAAATTAGAGTGCTTTAAGATGGTGAAGCTAATTGAGGAATGCTCTGATGTTGTTCTTAGGAAGTTGCCCTCTAAATTAAGTAATCTTGAGAGTCTTACAATTTCCTATACTATTGGCAACTTCTGTTTTGCGAAGGCACTATTTGATTTGGGTGCTAATATCCATTTGATGTCATTCTTTGATTTTAGAAAACCTAATTTACAGTAACCTCGACCTTCTAATATTTTCTTGCAGCTTGTAGATAGATCCACCACCCACCTATACATGGTGTAGTGAAAGATATTATGATTAAGCTTGATAAGTTCATTTTCCCACTCCTACATGATACTTCTATATGCAATGTCGGTAAAAAAAGATGATCCACATCGGTTATACAAGGGACGTTGATCCTAGTGATGTAAAAATATTTTTTTTTTTTACATTAGTAAAAAAAATGCAATATTTTCTTTCCCATTTTCTAGTTGTCAATTACCAAATCCATTTTCATGATGAGATTTGCAATCGAGAAGAAACAAAAAATGAAAAACCTAAGAAAATTTGCGAGGTGATCATGTTGTCACTACTACAAATATGGCTTTTTACGACACAGCTTCGACGACGGTTGTTCAATAACCGTCTTCGTAGGCCACGCGGTGGCAATTTTGTAATTATTTGGATGTTTACACTGCCTTTTCGACAAAAACGAAGACGGGTTTAAATTAGACCGTCATTGTTTTACTGCCTTCGTAGACGGGTCTTGAGACCGTCGTCGTTTTGGTCCATTTCAAAGACGGGTTTTTTAAAAAACCGTCTTTGTTTTATGCTGTCCCAAATTTTGATTTAGGTTTTAAACCTGTGCCCTTCTCGACATTTTTGCATACCATCCTCTTCCCCAGCTTACATCCGGCCACACCTCTCTTTCGATTTTGCCTAAACCCCCAATAACCTCAACGTTCCTCTCAAGTCCAAAATCGGTGCTCCAAAGCAGAACGGGAACGATGTCGCAGTCCACTGCTCTACGCCGATTATTAGGGATGGAGCGGAAGGCTTAGAGCACCATCGCGGCTTCTTTTCTTTGTCTTCCCTTTCTGTCGTGGATGAAGCCCGGGAAAGCTCCGATGGTGGCCTTATTGACGTGAAGGACAGCGAGGCTGGTGAGGACGGTGGCGGCGAGGGCGCGACAGTCGGAGGGGGCAGTGGAGGAGAGGTGGACCTTGGCGTCATCGTCCAGGGAGAGGTAGAGGAGGAGGCAAGTTTCTTTGTGACTACTAATCAACCTATCACACTACAATGATTAATCTTAATTTTTATGCATGATTTGGTATAGAAAATTTTTACTTATGCAATTTTTTACACTTTTTTACTGATTTTTTCTTAATAAACTTCACATTTTTTTTCTTTCAAGTTTTGTTTGCAGTGCCTAGCATCTCTGTTTGCTTCTTGCTGTTCTTCATTTCAAAACTTGGGAGCACGTCAATATGCAGTTTTAGTGCGACTGTTGTGGTAATTTAAATATTTTTTGTGCATGCTCAGCTTATTTGGTACTTGAGATTTGGGGATTTTTTGTTTTCAATTGATAGTAATTTCAGTTTGTCTTGCTGGGTCCCTGAGATTTTATTGGAATTTCAATTAATCTTCTTTTGGGATGCTTTTACCAGAGTATGAATTGAACTTTCTTCTTTTGGTGTCAATTATTGTTCTGATTCAGGATGATATAATGTCAATTAGAAAGATGAATTATGTTTTGCTTGTGTCTTGTCAAATATATTAAATTGAAATTTGCTTTGGTAGAATGGTTAGTGATATGAGTTTCTGGGTTCATATGAGGATAATTCTGATTTGGAAGTTAGCAAAAATATGGAAGGACAATTTTATTTGTGTTATTGAGTTACTTCCATTCGTTTTTAAACTCGATTTGTGTTCTGATCTGCCCAAATATTTGTGTTGTTTGGCTTATGCAAATTATCATTTTTGCTTTTCAACGTTTGAGGACCTTACCCATTTGTTTAAAGTGTACACGAAAGATGATTCTTAGAGGAATGTTTAGTTTCCCTAAGCTAGTCTTAATTGAGCCTGTGCAAGGCAGTTGCTTGCTACAACTTTTGAAAATATGACCACTGGATTTTTATGCTTCACAGTTACTTCAGTAAGATCAGCTAGGCAAGTAATTGATGCACTAAATGAGGAGGGGCAATATATATATATATATATATATATATATATATATATATATATATATATCATACTAGCTAAAGTTGACCTTCCAATAAAGAAAGGCATGAAGTTGTT
>PYAF01000440.1:76840-92860 GCA_007407185.1 Glycine tomentella
TCTCTTGACATAAATTTCAAAAAACATTTATTTACTTGTCAGCCATTTACCCATATATTTTTGGATTCATCCGTATATGGAAAAATTCATTTAAAATGATTTTATTCAAAAATTGAAATTACCTTAAAATATTTAATTTACAAAACAATTTTACATTTTGAAATAAACATTAATATTTTATAGAAAATATTTAAAATGTCAATAAACATGTAAAGCATGTCTTATAGAATAAATGCAAAGTAAATAAACTAAGTTCAACACACAACCAGCTTTGCATTTAGTTTTCCTAAACCTAAAACACAAATGGAATTCCAAAGTTGTCCAGGATCCAGCTTCATATCTAAAAACATAATTCTAAAAAAGTGAAGCTAAAAATCATAACATAGGTATGAGATAATTTTGATTTATCCTCTAAATATTAATTATGATGAAAATTTTTTTTATCCTTTAAACATTTTTAAGTAATAATTTTTTTTTGAAAACACAATGTATTTACTAAGCTTAACATAATATGTATTATAAAAATAGTTTATACTTTAATTGGCTTTATGCAAACACATTAAAGAAAATTAAATAAAGTAAACTTTATTTAAAAATAGTATTTAGCTTATATGATTTTTTTTTAAAAAAAATATTTGTAAAAAACTTTATTTTAGCAGCTAAATTAATAACATATTCCGCAATTAAAAAATAAATCATACTGCGAATAACTTAATTTAAAGTTATTTTATAAAACAATTTTTCTGAAAATATGATTCTGAAAATATTTTCTAGATAATACTCTCCGACCCACCACCAAATTTCACTCATTGACCAAAATATTTAAAATATAATATTTTCCGTCGGAAATTAAAATTACCGACGGAATTTTGACCGTCGGAAATTTCCGACGGATAATTCCGTGGGTAATTTCTGACGGACATATCCGTCGGAAATTACCCAAGGAAATAGCCGTCGGAAATGCTAAAATTACCGACGGAACTTTGTCCGTCGGAAATTTCCGAATAATTGCGTGGGTAATTTCCGACGAAAATATCCGTCGGAAATTACCCACGGAAATAGCCGTTGAAAATGCTAAAATTATCGACGGAATTTTGTCCGTCGGAAATTTCCGAAGGATAATTCCGTGGGTAATTTCCGACGGAAATATCCGTCGGAAATTACCGACGGACATATCCGTCGGAAATTACCCACGGAAATAGCCGTCGGAAATGCTAAAATTACCGACGGAATTTTGTCCGTTGGAAATTTCCGAAGGATAATTCCGTGGGTAATTTCCAACGGAAATATCCGTTGGAAAATCCGTCAGAAATTGAATTATTTTCCACAGAATAATTACCGATGACCATTTCCGTCGGTAATGTAAACATTTCCGACGAAATTTTTCCGACGGAAAATAATCTGTCGGAAGTTACTTTCCGTCGGAAAAATCCGTCGGAAATGCTGAAATTTCCGACGGATTTTGGTCCGTTGGAAATAAGTTTTTTTTTTTGTAGTGTTGGCTGGGTGAAGATTATCCAGCTAGCATTTAATATTTACCTACCAAATAACAAACTGAGTAATAATATATGTACATCCCTAAATGGGATTTGGATTGGCTTCAGTTACTTAATTTTGGTAAGAGAGAGAAAGACATAGCATCAATTATTTTTCCTACATATTATTGTGTTTTTTTCTCTCTTACCGGAAAAATCCAAGTATCGGAAAGGAATTATATCCCCAAAATGAAATGAATAGGGTAAAAATAAGAGAGATAGGAAAAAAAAAGTGAAAAGAAAAAGTAATAGTTTATGTGATTAAAAAAGAAGAGAGACATAGAGAGAAAAATGGAAAGGAAGTGAGATGGAAGAAAAAAAAATGGAAGGATGGGTATAATTTTCCTAACAAATATATATTACATGTTATAATTTCTATTCCATATTTAACATTATTTACATGTTACCTAACTACAAACAAAAACAAAATTATTTAAGTTAAAATCGTTTTAAATTAGGATGAGAATTAGTAACACATTATTTAATATGTACTTCACTATTTGTTGATAAAAATAAAATACAATTGTGAAAAATCAACGGCTGATAAAAAGTATTGGAAACCTGTAGTTGATTAGATTAACTCAAGTTTTGATATTATAAATAATTTTCAATTTTAACTAAAATATTTAATATAATATTATATTTTCCGTACATCATAATATTGTGCAATCTTCTATAAATCTGTAATAGTGTTCTAAATTTATGCAATAAGAGAATAACTTTTTTATATTAAAATTTTTTAAATCAGGATAATATTAAACAAAGGAGTCTGGTGCATATATATTTTCTTAGACATGGAGGCTGAATTAATAGACTGATAATAATGTGTGGCCGCATATGGTTGTGTTTCTTGAATTGATGATATATTGTTTTGCTTAGCTTGTACGACAAAACCACACTGTGTGACATACGTGATAAATACAAATACTGATGAATTGATGCTTTTGTTGTTTATTCAGATTCATTTTGGATTCTAAATTTGTGAGTGTAGCTTATTAGGAAATAGGAATACCAATATACCATCTTTATGAGCATATTTGGAGTGTTTTATCCGTCAAGAAATTCCCTTACACTTTCTTACAATCTGTTATGGTTGATATGTGGATGGCCATGTTGCATATTTATTACTAAAAGTGTATTAACTTGTACTAATTAAGAAATAATTTCTTTTTCTTTTCGATAATACTAAAAAAGAATTTCTAAGAGTTGATATGATTTGCATCTGTGACGGCTAAAACTATTGGAAAATGACGTCTTTTAGTGTTCATTTATTATATCACAATTACAAATAGTTTTAACTGTCAGTAATAAATCAAGTATATTTATTAGCACAAATTATAATTATAATAACATTATACATTAATAAAAAATATAATATTATTATATTTAATTATTTATGTATGTATAGGAAGTTTAATATGAGAACGATTTCCTTATGTGAAAATGAAAAGATTATTCTAATTAGTTAAATTAAAATGAAAGACTAAAATTAAAATATTTTCAATTCAAATTAAGTCTCATTTAGCCATAAAATTCTATAAAATTTACTAAATAGAAAATTAAATATTTTAAATATTCAATTTACATCATGATCGTCACCACAACTACCACCGTCACCATTGTCACCATCATTGTGATTGCTGCTATGAACCGTTGCCACCACAAACATGATTGTCACTGCCGTTCCCAGTGATGGTGGTGACGATGATAGAGAGGGTCATGTTGGTGATGATGATGATGGTCATGATAACAATCATGATGACGGTGATTACGACGATAATGTTAATTAAAGTGACGATTTTGATGTAAATTAAAATTTTAAAATATTTAATTTTCTGTTTGGTAAATCTTATAGAATTTTATGACTAAATGAGACTTTAATTTGAATTTAAAATATTTTAATCTTAATTTTATATTTTAATTTAACTAATAGAATGATGGTTCTTATTCTTACATAATAGAATCATTCTCATATGAAACATCATATATATATTATTTATTTAAACTATAAATAATATAGTTAAATATTATAATAATTAATAAAAATGTATTAATATTATATTAAATTATATAATTATAGTTAAATAAAAAGTAAACTCGTATGACATTTATTTTAATTAGTCCCTATAGTTACAACTATTTATTTTAGTTCCTATAGTTTAAAACATACCAATTCGATTCCTATAGTTGTATTGGCAAATTAGAAAAACAAAATGCAACTATTGAGATCAAATTAACATGTTTAACTAAAATGGGAAATAGTTGAAACTATAGAGATCAAAAGGATTTTTTTCCTTTTTTATTTATTTATTGAAACATGCTCATATTTTTTTCATTAGAAACCAAAGAAGCAATACAGGATAATGTGTGATAAACAAAAGTAGCGGGACTATCATAGCATATTGCCGCCCTTGCCAAAAAGCGGACAACCATATTAGTTTGTCTGATCCTTCAAAAATTTACAGAAAAGTTTTGATATAGCTATAAGGATAAAATATGTTTACATTCTCTTAAAATGGCACCAAACTCAGAATTATTAGCAAATCAAGAAGGCAACTTATCCACAACAATCTTACAATTGATTTCTAAGATCACTCCACTCAACCTTAAGGACTAAAAGGACATTTTAAAATAAAAATAAAAAATATAAAGTAGAAGTCATGAGTAGTTTCACAACTTTATAAAAAAAAAAAAACTAAAAATGAAACTCGTATAATATTTTACTATAATATTTAAATTAAGTTAAAAGAAAGTTGTACATCATGGTGTGCAATTTACAGTTATTCTACCGTTAAACTTTAATATAATTTGAACATTCATAGGCATGTAATTTTGTAGATAACATTTACTTTTATTCTACAAAGGTAAACTAAACATTTAAATTAAATATAGTTTATTGATGAAATATCATATAATATAAAATTATATGAAATTTTGTACACTATATCTATTTAACGAGTCATTTCAAACCCATGACTTGATTAATGGAATTTAATATTTATAAAAAACAAAAATAAAATAGAGAATAAGTTAAACAAGACTTAAGATTTCTATTTTTGAATAAATATGCGGCTGATAGGCTATGATTTGTTTTGGGATTTCTGGATCCAATTGTTCACTTTGTGGCACATTAATTGATTAATTGTTTTTGCCTAAAAAGTGTTACAGTTAGTGTAGGAAGTATCAGAGCTTGGAAAAGATTGAAAATGCTTCAAAATAGTTGTTTTTTTCACTCCAGGACTGCCAAATAATTATGAGAGATCTGTAAAAGAATATTTGGTTGAATTGATTTGTAGAGATTAAAATTCTACAGAAATCTGTTATAACTAAATAAATTGTATTCGTAATACATTTTAGGAGCACCAGTCGAGTGTCTTCATTTTTACTTAGGTGTTTGTGATTAAATTTTTTATGATGATAATTAGACGAGATAATCTAATTAAAAAATGTTTAGGGATCCAAATAAAAGAAAAAAAATAAAAAAAATTAATTAAAAATTTGATAAAATAAAGACCCGCAGAATAATCAAACCTTTAAGTTATTCAAATAAATTCTTTCAGTCTTTATTAATTGGATCGATTTGATAAAAACTTCTATATAATACGTTTTAATAATTCTATTTATTTTGATTTTTATCTCTTCTTCTTATATCATTGAGTAACTATTATTATACATTTACTTTTTCTTTCATCTATTATTTCCATCTTTTTTCTTCTTTTTATCCCTCTCTTTAATTTCTAATCATATAATATACAATTAAATATGTTTGAGATCTCTCTCTTATAGCATCCTTAGTGATAGATCTCAAATTAAGATTTTAAACAACTTTTTGGTGGATTTAATAGTGTCATGTATGATTGAAATCTCTCAAGATCTTTTCCATATTTTTCTTTAGTAGTATATCTCATTTTGAGATCTTAGGAAAAGAGAGGAAAAAAATATTTTTTTGAATTGCAGATTTTCATAGTTCTTCTACAAGAATAAATTATCTATGTTGAAAATCTGTTCACCTCCTTTATTGAAAAATCTAGTGAATACCAGATCTTCAGATCAATGTCTTGCTCAAGATCTGACACTAAAGATGATAAATGATTGAATTTTGTTTTAGATCCCTAATAAATACTTTGTTGTTTTAAGTCTTTGATATATTAAAATTTTTATTTTGAATCCCTACTATCAATTAAGTAATGATATGTCATGTTATAAATTAATATTCTTAGTATTATCAATGATTGTGTGACGGTGCTTTGTCAACAAAAACTCAAAATAAAAATTTTAATATATCATTTATTCACAACAACGAAAAAATTTATTAGAGACAACAAAATTTAATCATTTATTAGTTACTTTAAATATATATATATATATATATATATATATATATATATTGGTTCTCTTTATTTTTTTTCTCTGTATCATTTTCTTCCGATTGTCCATATTCCAAAAGGTATGATAGAAAGTTTGACAAGGAAAATGACATTACTCTTATAAATACATTGCTCCAGTGGCAAGCTTAAATATCCATCCATTTATGATAAGATTTACCACTATGCTTTCCACCATGTTGTTACCACTTGTTCTATGTCTTACTCTCCTTGTGCTTCTCTTGTTCTTCATCCGCAATCTCAGAACCTTCAAGAACCCACCCCTTCCTCCAGGTCCTAAAGGCCTTCCAATAATAGGAAATTTACATCAATTTGATAATTCCATTTTTTATCTGCAGCTATGGCAACTCTCAAAGAAATTTGGCCCTATATTTTCCCTTCAATTAGGGTTAAGGCTTGCCATAGTTGTTTCCTCTCCTAAACTAGCCAAAGAGGTACTGAAAAACCATGACCTAGAGTTTAGTGGACGACCTAAATTACTTGGCCAACAGAAATTGTCCTATAATGGGTCAGATATTGCATTTTCTCCATACAATGAATATTGGAGAGAAATTAGAAAAATTTGTGTTGTACATATCTTTAGCTCCAAGCGTGTCTCTAGCTTTTCCTCTATAAGAAATTGTGAGGTGAAGCAAATGATAAAAAAAATATCTGGGCATGCCTCTTCTTCGGGTGTTACAAACTTGAATGAGTTACTCATGTCTCTCTCAAGCACTATAATTTGCAGAATAGCTTTTGGGAGAAGGTATGAGGACGAAGGAAGTGAAAAGAGTAGGTTCCATGTGTTGCTCAATGAGCTTCAGGCCATGATGAGTGCTTTCTTTGTTTCAGATTATATTCCATTCATGGGTTGGATTGATAAACTGAAAGGATTGCATGCACGACTTGAAAGAAATTTCAAGGAGTTCGATAAGTTCTACCAAGAAGTCATTGATGAACACATGGATCCGAATAGACAACACATGGAGGAACATGATATGGTTGATGTCTTGCTTCAATTGAAGAATGATCGTTCACTTTCAATTGATCTCACTTACGATCACATCAAAGGGGTCCTCATGGTATGGTGTCTTAATTCCTATTTTCTATAATTTATTGCTTTTCTTAGGTATTTAATGTCTTCAATATATTAATTAAAAAGTTAATAATTGGATAGAAAATATTTATTAAAAAGGTAATCTATTCCATTGAATATTTTATAGTTTCCTTATTTAAATTTTTAGTCATAAAATAAAAAAAACCCCTATAAGCTTTGGTACTTCACCTTTTTATTTATTCAGAAAAAATGAGACATGTATTGATGGGTTTATAACAATTAATGTATTCCTCTAAAAAAAGACAAACAATTAACGTATTCTATGTTACCGAGTTAGAATCCCTTGATTTTGATTCCTTCACCAAATACAAAAGAAGAATTTCTACTGGCCGGTAAAAAATAGTTACAAAATTTATAGACTGAAATTGTACGAAGACTAAAATTTATAACCTCATTATATAAGAACTAAGACTTAAAACCGGGATAATTGTAGAGATCAAATAAATAATTTAATCTTTTTTTAATTATATTATTGATACGTAATATCCATCAATTTTACTAATAATTAATATCTGTTGAAAAATCTGATTTATCTTTTTTAGTGGAGTACTCCTCTTTCAATAATGTTTTTTTCCATCTTCAAAGCTCGAACTCGAAATCTTGCTTACGAAAAATGAATCTAATACTATTTGGACTAACAATTTGTTGCTAATAATTTAACCTATTAAAATATGGATAAAATTGAAAATACTTTTTTAACATAGAAACTTTAACTAGTATTTTTTTCCTGTAATGCACATGATAAATGCTTATGATTACTAAAATTTATGATAATTTTTTTAAATATCTAAATTATATTATAATTAAAATTATATTTTAAATTTATGATGAATAATTTATATTGTGATATAAAATTATTTTTAATTATTGATATTTTAAAAATATTCAAGTTCAATTTAAAAATAAAGACAGAAAATAGGTTAAGATAATTTTTTTTTAAATTCTTTCCTAAAAGAAAATTTTAAAATTATTGTTGTTGAAAAATAGTTCTTAAAAAACACTCATTTAACGTAACTACTACTTTGATGACCCATGTCATACACAGGTGGATTGTTATAATAAATGATACGAATTTGTAATTAAATATATAAGATAAAATAAATTTTAAAATTTTCTAAACATAAGATAAATTATCAATCTAACTAATGTGTGTTCTAGTATGTTAATTGAATTTTATTTAGAAAATCCTTTCCTAGATTATTTGAAGTCATTATAAAATGATAAAAAGTTCTTAAAGGCATTTTTTTAAAATGAAAATATTTTAATATATATATATATATATATATATGAAAAATAATTCCTGCAAATACTGATTTAACATAATTATTCCACTTTAGATATATAGAAGATATGTTCCTTTCTCCCTACAATATGGTATATTTGTTTTCCTATACAAGACGGAAGTAGGAATAAGAAGTGGCAGACAGATACTTGGAAGTGCCATTACTTATATGCTGCAATTTTATTGTTTCTAGATAAAACACGCAATATTTCTATTATATATGAGAGCCAAAAATGAAAAAAACTTTAAAGAACACAAACAAATAAAATGTTATATTTCTAAATGGCATGAGACTCTTAAGCTACCAAATTTCTTATAGAACAATATTTAGCACAAGGATTTTATATTGGAGTACAATAGTGTAGATTTTGTAAGGTACCGCAGTTAATTTGTTCTAAAATTCATGTTCTACTAATTTTCTTTTTAGAACATATTGGTAGCTGGGACAGATACAACTGCAGCCACATCAGTTTGGGCTATGACTGCCCTCATAAAAAACCCTAGAGTAATGAAGAAAGTTCAAGAAGAAATTAGAAATGTGGGAGGCACAAAAGATTTCTTAGATGAAGATGATGTTCAAAAACTTCCCTATTTGAAGGCAATAATAAAGGAGACATTTAGATTGTACCCACCAGCCACACTACTTATACCAAGAGAATCAAATGAAGAGTGCATAATACATGGCTATCGAATTCCAGCTAAGACAATATTATACGTGAATGCTTGGGTTATTCATAGAGATCCCGAAACTTGGAAAAATCCTGAAGAGTTTATTCCCGAAAGATTCTTGGATAGCAACATAGATTTTCGTGGACAAGATTTCGAACTAATTCCTTTTGGAACAGGTCGTAGAAGTTGCCCAGGTTTACCTATGGCAGTTGTGATGTTAGAACTTGTCCTTGCTAATCTTATTCATTCCTTTGATTGGGAATTGCCTCAAGGGATGATAAAGGAAGACATTGATGATGATGTATTGCCAGGACTTGCCCAACACAAGAAGAACGATCTTTGTCTTTGTGCCAAGACTAGGAGCCATATATAACTACTAGATGGACTTGTGATCAAAATAATAAAATAATGCATGCTCTCTCATTTAATGTGCTATACTTAATTGACTTTTTGGTTAGTGTTGTTATAATGTATGTTCTCCTATGGAAAAAAGAGGGGTGGGTTGGCCATAAAAGATATATAGATTTTCAATAAAGCTCTTGTGAGTAAATGGCTTTGGAGATTGTTGTATGAGAAGGAGGGTGTTTGGAGGGATGTCTTGATTAAAAAATACAATATTATAAATTTAGATATTCACGTTGGTGGTGGTTATGATAGGAAAGGCTCTCAATGGTGGAAGGACTTATTGAGTGTGTGTAAAGTGTTTGATAATGGGGCGGGTTGGGTTCAAAATAATATTGAAAGGGTAGTAGGGGATGGTAACGAGGTGAGTTTTTGGAAATCTAGATGGGTGGGGAATGAGTGTCTTTGTTCTAAGTACAACCGGATGGTATTCGTTATCATGCTTGGTGCTGTGCAAGGCTTTCGTAAAGGATTTTGAACCATCTCTTTATGTGTGGTCTATTGATATTGTTAACTGCATCGATCTATGCAAGTAAATTTGCAGCAGAGGGAATGATTATACATGATGAAGCGCGCAACTATATTATGAGTGATATTAAACTTGTATTGTTTATGCTTTTATCATTCCACAAGATGTAATACTTTTGTACAAGCACTGGTCTTGACATTCCTTGTGCCAAGTACTTAATCTAAATTAATAAATAAGTGAGTGTTTTGCTGTGCAAAAAAAAAAAAAATCAATTTATTAATGTTATTATGAACCTTGACTTGGGTTTAGTGTCTACATCTCAATTTTTTCTTGATGATGTTCTTTGACATCAAGACTGATTTGTGATGCTTTAGTCAACTAGGGATAAATCTAATGTTTATATTAATGAATATTGGATATAATAGACGACGCAAGCTGGTTTATTATTCCCTTACAAGAAATGTAGTTGTAATTTTTCTGACATTTTTTCTTAAATACTCTTTTAATGATTGGTTAAAATTTATTAAAAATAATCAATTTTGATGGATTTTACTTCTCATTTAATATAAATTAGAAAAAAGAATCAATAATATAAAAAAAATCCTATAAAAATAGTAACTTTTAATAAATTTTAACTAATTATAAAGAAATTCTTAGAAAAAAAGTGTCAGATAGAATCTCACTAACATTTGTCTTTTATTATTTATTCATAGTACTCCTTTATTTTATTTATTACCTTAAAGCTGCAAATAACAATTTTTCTTGTAATTAATAGTAGATTTTGAGATCATATAATTTTCTCTTTACCACTTTTTTTTTTCCTTCTTTAATTTAAAATGTCAAAAGAGGTGTGGAAGACTCTTGTGGGGATTCAAATGAGTTTATTAGGGGGGTATGATGGGAAAAATAATAAAATTGCTTGGGTGAGCTAAGTTGTGATTTGCAAGAGTAAGGATTTTGGAGGGCTAGGCGTTAAAAATTGGAAGGTGTTTAATGAGGTATATTGTTGGGTAAATGAAAATGAAATCTTATCCATCAAAGAGTGGGCTTGTGGAGGTGATGTATTTGCCTCTAAATATAAGGGTTGGCAGGGACTAGGACCTGAGGGAGGTTTGAGTGAGTCTTTGTGTGGAGGGACCCTAAAAAAGTGTGTGGGAGTGTGTGTAGTGAAAAATGGTTTGATAATGGGATTTCATGGAATATAGTAAGTGGAGCCAATACTAACATTTGGATAAATGAGTGTGTGGACGATCAAAGTTTGGCTTCCATGTTTCCTAACCTATTTTCTCTCCGAACAAAAGGAAGAGGTTATAGGTGGTATGGGTAAATGGGAGGAAGATAAGTGAGTTTGGGAACTTAGATGGATAAGGAGGCCCTTTGAGTGGGAGAATGCTATCATCCTACTACTATACTCTTTGTTGGAGGCAGTACACCTACACAAAGATGTCATAGATTCTTGGAGTTGGAAACGCTGCATCTCAGGCTCCTACACCACAAAATCAGCTTATTCCCTTTTGACATAACTTGGTGGGGTAGAATATTCCACTACTATCTTCCAACTTTTTGGAGTATTCATGTCCAAAATAAAGTGGCTTTCTTCATTTGGAGGGATTTCCTTGATCGCTTGCCTGCTAAAGCGCGTTTCTTAGGAGGAATATTGCTCTTCAACCTCCAGAGCAACATTGCCCTTTGTGCCTTCATCATCACGAATATTTGCAACATCTACTACTTACATATGATGTTGCTAGATTCGCATGGTTGAAATACTACTTTTGGCGGTCTCCATCTTATGCAATTATGCTCCTATCAAATTTACAAGAGTTTTTTGTTTTGTTTTTGCAATTCTTGGGTGTGGCTAGATCTAGAATTGAGGGATGTGTGTGACAGGTATAAATATTATGTGCAAGTATCTATTGCATATGAAAATATTGAAATAATTGTGTTTTCAAACAACAACAAGTGAACAAACATGTGCTAGTGGAAGAGATCAAGTTTCTTACATAGTACTGGCTGCACAACAGGGTTGGGGTATTTCCTTTTTCGTTTGTGTCATGGGCAAACAATCTTTAAGCATGTCTAGAAGGTGTCGGTCTTGTGATTGTGCTTTCATGATTGACTCATGCGGTTTGACATATGTGATTCAAGATTATCGACTTCATAGAGACTAGTTTGTTGTAATGATTTTCTTATTCATTGTTGAAGCAGTATGTAGAATTTAAACCACTGTCGGTAATTGGGTTTATTATGTGGCCATTTATGACAACAATATAAAGGAGTAAGACTTTGTTTGACACCAAATTCGGTGCTTTTGGTTGGGTTTGTGAGGTCCTCATTTCGTTATCTAGTATTTATAATTGTATGTTTGTTATAATACACTATAATTGCGAGATGCATATATAGTTTGTACTGCCACTTCTAGTACCAACTTTATCATAGTTTTTGAGAGTAGTTCTGGCAAGAATATATATATATATATATATATATATATATATATATATGAGATATTTCCAGACTTTTTTTTTTTAATTTCTTAACCAAGCCAATGAATTTTCAGACAAAAGATCAGATCTGGGGTTCCAATAATTCGTAGGATTTATTGCCCTCAACTTAACGGGACTTACTACCCCAGTAACTCCAGATCAGAGCTTTCTCTGCTTGTCATGCTTACCAGTTAAGATATTAAAAATCTTTAAATTCATTTACAAAATGAGAAAATAAACCGATTCATAACATGTCTGGATAATATAACAAATAAGTAAGATCTTTTCCAGATCTAGCCATATATTCCTACTTCTCCATCAGGCTCTGATACCATATGGGGTGAAAGCGTGGGCTAGGGGAAAGATCTTACTTATTTGTTATATTATCCAGACATGTTATGAATCGGTTTATTTTCTCATTTTGTAAATGAATTTAAAGATTTTTAATATCTTAACTGGTAAGTATGACAAGCAGAGAAAGCTCTGATCTGGAGTTACTGGGGTAGTAAGTCCCGTTAAGTTGAGGGCAGTAAATCCTACGAATTATTGGAACCCCAGATCTGATCTTTTGTCTGAAAATTCATTGGCTTGGTTAAGAAATTAAAAAAAAAAAAGTCTGGAAATATCTCAATAAGAAAAATTTTTATCTGGATCTATCTTTATACCTTTACAGAACCAAAGGATGGCAATGATATCAGGGGATTAATTTTATGATTGTTTCCTCCATGTCTCTTTTTCGCTCTTTTTCCTCCCGTTTTTCTTTTAAATCTTCACAACCCTCCTCCTCCTCTTTTAATCCATCACAAGCTGAAAATGCTTTAATCAAATCAAACAGAAATATTTTCAAAGAAGAAGTTTCTTTTGAAGATATTAATCAAGATCTGGATGACTGGAAGATACCCAGAATTCCAGATAATGAACTTTATAAACCAGAAGGCAGATATTTTCGAAAATCTGATTTTATAATTAGAACTGTCGAAACTAATATCCGTCTTAAAACTGATTTTGACGAGATCAAACTTCTTTCAAACAATTCTTTAAAACAGCATCGGCAAAATTATAATTTTTTGCATATTGGTTGCGTCCAAGTTGCTGCTAAACCTCTCGGGATTGAAGGATTAAACACCCCTATTCTCTTATGTCTTAGAGACTCCCGACATAATCAGTTCACCGATTCCATCTTAGCACTGTTGAAACCAGCCTTAGCAATGGACCAATCTATTTCAACTGTTATCCTGATAGGACTGTCAGCCTTGAGGATGCAAACATCCTAGATGTCTTGACCTTAGATGTCCAGCTTCATGGTCTAGATATGAAGATTGGCTCTATTCCGGTCAACATAATCTATCGGGTTCAATACAAGGTAATGAACTCTTGTGTCTCTCGTGTCCTCAAACCAAGGAAAACTGGGGAAACTACTTTGTTTCTCACAGACACAACCAAGGCCAAGGTTGTAATTCCTAAAGTCATCAAGTGGGAAGACATTAATTTCCCGCAAACTTGGGCCATGGATCGGGTTGCTCCGGCAAAACCCCAAACTACTCCTAGCTTCGAGTCTGTCAGACAGTATGACTCTGGAAGGGTTGAGATCACCTTTAACAGATCTAACTCTTTCAATACCGCTAGATCATCTTTCACTAGAGATTCTAGATCTGAAATGTTTGGATCTGTTTTCTCTAGAAAGTCCTTCTCTGCTGCTCCTAGTGGAAGCAGAATCAAGCTTAAAGGTGTGGAAACCTCGTCCTCCATTCCTCAGCCTGTCTACCAACAGGATACTCCTGAGGAAGAGTCTGCCAGGTCTATCCCATCTCCAACTTTTTCATCTATGCATGATTATGAAGTTATTCATGATTAGTACAACCTGCATAGATTATCAAGCCCTAAAGCTAGACTTCGACTCTGAGGAAATGACTCCTCAAAGAGAGTGGTTTCTTAGCCATTATCAGGGCATTAGCAAAGACCAGATCCGGGAAGAGTATTATTCTTTCCTCAATCTTGTCAAGTCTCAGATCTTTTTCTTTGACTGGTTCCAATCTTATGCGGCCTATCATAAGATTGATTATCCTTTCTTAGAGCCAAACACTGTCAGCGTCATCACTAGGTATGATCTTAAGGATGGCCAGATAGTCCGATCTGAGTTCCCTCCGTCGACCAAGTTTATTCTTCCTAATGTTAGGAATGAAAAGCATGGTCACATCTATGCCTCTCCCTTCAAGTCTAGGGATGAGTCTGATCCCATCACTCCAAAAGATATCAAGAATCTTATGGAGTAGTCCAACTACACCAACAAATATCTCCAATCCATCGGGGATAAGTTGAGTGAGAAATCCAGTCTTGGTCTAGAAGCAAGCCCTTCCACCTCCAAGACCATCCAAACCCCTATCTTCAAACCCTTTAGGATGACTGATAAGCTCAGAAAAGAGTTTGCCAAACTCAGAGCCTATAACCAACCCTCTGAAGAGTCCAAGGATAAGATTGAAGGATTAACATCCATCATTATCCAGGATACTCCTCAGTCATCCCAAGAAGTCCATTCCAAACCAACCCTTACTCGGGCCAGATCTAGGCATGAAGCCCAAAAGGACAAAGATAAGGAAATCAATGTCCTTGACCAAACTGAGTCTGAGAATGGAAACTCTGACTCAGAAAGATCTGTCCAGATTAATCCCATTAGGAATCAGCCCAACTGGAAACAGCCTTCCAAGTTGTATTACCACAGGGCTACCGCTCCTGATCTTCTCTTAGAAGAAAGAGAGAATTCCAAATCCTTTAATGCCAACCATGTTTACGAGTGGAACATAGATGGCAAAACAGAGTACCAAATCCTAAACATCCTCCAGCAGATGACTATGGTTGCCACAGCCTATGATACATCCCTTAACTGCACTGAAGCAGCCATCGTAACCATTTTAGTTTCTGGTTTCACTGGACAACTAAAAGGATGGTGGGATAACTATCTGTCCGAGGACCATAAGATTACCATCCAGAATGCTGTCAAAACTGAAACTGATGACACCATCCTGACCTATGATGGTAAACCCATTCCTGACTCTGTCAACCAGTTAATCTTTACTATAATCCAGCATTTCATCGGAGATTTCAGCCTTTGGAAAGACCGATCTGCTGAACTCCTTTCTAATCTCAGATGTAAGACCCTAGCTGACTTCCGGTGGTATAAGGATACCTTCCTCACTAGAGTCTTTACCCGGGAAGATATCCAAGAACCTTTCTGGAAAGAAAAGTTTCTTGCAGGCCTCCCAAAATCCCTTGGGGACAAGGTTAGGGACAAGATCCGTAGTCAGCACCCCAATAATGAAATCCCTTATAAGCAATTAAGTTATGGTCAGCTTATTGCTTATGTCCAGAAGGTTGCCTTAAAGATTTGTCAAGATGATAAGATCCAACATCAGCTTGCCAAAGAAAATCACAAAATCGCAGAGATTTGGGTAATTTCTGTGAGCAGTTTGGCCTCCATTGTTCCTCCAAACCTAGGAAGACCAAGAAGCATACCCATAATCCTGATAAGCAGAAGCCTAGAAAGTCTGTTTATCACCGTCATAAGTCCGGAACCCCTCCTAGAAAGCTTAGAAGAGAGTTCCAGTCTAAACCTCCCTTCGACAATGTCAAGATTCCTAAGAAGCCCATAATGTGTTGGAATTGTGGCAAGCCTGGCCATAAGAGTCAATACTGTAGGCTTAAGAA
>PYAF01000440.1:96809-107675 GCA_007407185.1 Glycine tomentella
AATCCTGATTGAGAGTTGAAGAATCAAACTTGTCAAACGTTTCTATATGATCTCACAACAATTCTCTCAATGATGCAAACATAAACTCTCTAATATTATTTGGAATGGAATGCATACATGAACACCAAAATATGTTTCTATTTATACTAATTTAAAGATATGATTTTAACCAATTTTTGAATGCAATCCTAAATATATTTTATGATATTATCCAATGCAATCTTAAAGATATTTTATTATATTATGCAATGCAATCTTAAAAATATTCTATCCTTTTTTGAATGCAATATTAAAAAATATCCTATCTTATTTTTGAATGCAATCTTAAACATTTACAATATCATATCTTTTTTTATTGTCAAATTATTTTTTTAATTTTATATATATATATATATATATATATATATATAAATAATAAAATATATTATTATTACGGGTTCAATAATCGGGTCATCGGATCAATGGATCTGTAAATCTAAACCCGTGACCCAACCCGTACATGGATGGTTTTGATCGGTTCGATTCGGTTTTGACCCAAATATATAAATGACCCAACCCAAACTGTTTGGATCGATTCGGACACCCCTATCCCAACCCTTCAGGCTACAGGTATATAATAATTAGAGAAATTATATTGCATTATTATCATATATTTAATTAAGAGTAGTTTTGGTACTATTATTGGAACATTGTTTCCCCCTTTCTTTTTTAACATTTTTATAGTACCCATTTAACTATTGATCACTTAGTACAAATGCTCTTAAATTTGTAAGGGTGTTATAGCAAAACTCTAATGTTTATTTTAATGTGTTTTCGTTTGTTAGAATTTTGATTATATTTATTTATTTACTCATGACGTTCCATATTTTCATTTAATTTGTTTTGGGATTTTCCATGCATCAGCAAAATTTTAGAAGAATATGGCAAAGAAATGAGAAAGATAGTAATTGGGTTAGCACTTAGCAAGGACAGTGTCGTCTAAGGGTTTGAAGAACATTTCATGGAGAAGGCATTGAACTTGAAATCAGGGTTTGATGTAATGGCCATGAACCCTTATCCACCCAATGCCAAATCCAAGGGAGCTGTTGACCTGTCTGAACATACTGACAAAGGCTTTGTCATTACACTTGTGCAAGATGTAAATGGTGGTCTTCAAATTCTTTCCCACAAAGGAAAGTGGATTAATGCTTATATTCCCCATCATGCCATACTCATCTAGCTTGATGATAACAAAAAAAAAAAAATTAGTACATGTCAAAATCATCATATGATCCTGACTAATCTCCTCATGACTTTTTATTAGCTTTTTTGTTTCATGAATTATAAATAATGGTTACAAGTCATGTGGGAATTAATATTTGTGGAAACATGTAATAATTTCTCATTACAAAAAGAGAGAGAAAGTTAAATACATACTATATTTTGGATTGCAAGTGGATCCTAAATATTTGTTTGTTTAGAACAATGGAAAAGAAAGGATGGAAGGGGAAAAGATGAAAAATTCTAAAATATTATTTTTCTTTCCTTTCTGTTTGGAATACTTTAAAAAGGAAGGGAGGGAAAAAAATGAGACCCACATACACTTTAACAATTCTGCCAAATATCCTTATTTTATGTATTTTTGAAATATATATATATATATATATATATATATATTAGGGTTGTTTGTCATTTTTATACATATTCTTTTCTACACAACCAAACAACCAAAAATTTAAAAATTATAAAATCAACTCACTTTTTACTTCCTTTCCTTCCTTTTTTATTTTTTTTCCTTTCACTTTTATTTTTTTAAAACCAAACACACCAATGTGTCTCTCCCCTCAGTGCACATGCAGTGCAATGTCCCCAGAGAAGATTCAGGTTCATTCAATTTAAGTTTGTTATAATTATTAACTAATATGCAATTACTTGAACCTATTTTCCCTCCTCACAAATTGACTTATCTTAACCAATGGGATATATAAGAGTCATATCCATCGAGTTATTGTTGGTAACAATAAGGCGCATTCATGGACCTTCGTTGGACAAATTAATCAGCCCAAGCATAGAGTTTGTTGATGAAAAACACCCACAGAAATACCGTGGTATAACCTACAAAGAATCCTTGAAAGTAAACGGGGGATGATGAGGTCGATGTGCAATCATCACTTGAGCAAGCTAGATTAGTTTGAAAATTTTGCACTTAGGTGTACCCTCTCTCACACACCAAACTTTAGTAATTAATTTATAATAATTAAGGTGTGAATAAATTACGTCTTCTCACTTGTATTCTATGCTTATTATCCATACCTCCATTCTACTATTCTTTCACGTTGTAGAAATTATTGTATGATTTTCCAAATAAATTTTAGCATTCCATCAACTCAAGAAAAAGGTTTTATTATATATGAGACATCGGATATTGCAAACAATATCAGAAATATCAATTGTAGTGTTGGAAAATTATCTCTAAAAAGAATTATTAGAATCGAATGACAAACTTATTTCCGTATTGCATCGCTAATAAGTCATAGATATATTTATTAAAAAAAGAGTCATAGATATTTTTTTTCTCTAGTTATAGATAAAAAAAATAAGTAAATAACAAAGAATTAATCTTTAATTATTGTTATCCAATTTTGTTCCTAACTTAAGTTTAACCCAAAAATAAAGTAGTTTGTGTTAACACTCAATTTCAACCTATTAGCTTGTGACCTTGTACTAAAATTGTAAATCGAAATTCTGGATAAAAGCATATAGCCACATACGTTGCAAATTGGTTGAAAACACGTAGCATGAAGCCAAAATAAATAGATTTTGTTAAAAGCTTATAATCATATATATTACAAATAGGGAGCAATTCTTATTAATTTTTTTAGATCAATTGCAACTGGGGTTTAAGGTCTAGCTTGAATTGTCTAATTTAGCAAAAAAAATTAGGTTCAATTTTCTTAGTTGAATAGGTCAAATCATAGGTTTTAAGAAAAACATGTTAAGTTTGATGGGTTGGTCCATTTAGCAACAATATTTTTTAATAAATATATTATTATTAATATGATTTATAGTATTATAATTATTTTAATAAAATTACAAAATTATTTTAGTAGTTTGATAATGTTTGAAATAAGTTTATTTTTTTTTAAGTATAGATGAGTAGTAAGAACAAAGACTTAAAATATTTTGGTAGTCTATCACATTTAATGTTTATAGGCAAGTTTAATTTTAGTTACATCTTGTAGTTTAAAATTGTCTTATTATTTTTAATCAAAACTAGTATTAGTACCCGTGCGCATACGCACGGGATGGCTCCGCTTCGCTCCGCCATGCTATGCTAGATTTGTATAAAATATTTTTAATGTTTAATGATTAAGAATTATTGTATAAGCAAATTTACAAATAAAATGTAAGAGTATAACAATGAAAAAAAATAAACAATTTTGAAAAAAGAGACAAATAAAGTTTCAATTAGGTAGTCTAGAACAACTATGAACCATATAGGTAGTCTAGAACAACTTGTCACTGTTGCATAAAGTTTCAATTAACATAGAAAATATAAAAGTTGAAAGTATTCAAAGTTGATTGTTACAATGAACATATCCACCAGTGAGCTATGTTGCAACTTGGGTACGGAAATTCCATGATAAACTCGGAATCGGCCTTTAAATCGTTTGCTCGTGCAAAAGCCTTCCAACCAGCACCTAATTTAGCGGATTTTCTCCAGTGATTAAATACAATCTTGCATACAGCTCGTCCCTCAAAACAAACTGTTGTGAAACGTGTATCCTTAAGGTAATAATACAGTTCACTGGGAACATCCTGAAATCACAAAAAAAATGTTGTCAAATATATGTAGTAAGCATAAAAAGAAAATATAAATTTGAGTATTTAGCTGAAACTTACCAATGCACTTGCAGAAACCTTATACTCATTCAGCCAAACACGGAAAACAGAAGACTCAGGATTCTGTTTGTAAAGGGAGTGCCATTTTGGAAATGCTTTGGGCTCAGAGGCAGTTTTAAATACAGTAATAAGAAACACTGATTCTCCATAATGTGTCAGTCTTACTTGACAATTATCTTGAAGATTATAGAACTGTCTAAGTGATGGCCAACCTGCGCGAATCTGAGGATTTTTCTGACACATGTTGTACTTTACCATATGGTGATTACCATTAGCATCAATTAGATGTCATGTCACTTCCAGCTGGTCTTTCCATTTCAGTGCCCAGCTTCTAGGAATCTTCGCATACGGCTACATGTTTGATAAAAATCAATAGGCAATCAGTTATCTACATAATGGTATATGTACATGAAACTAAATGATCATAATAGCTTACCACATCTGTAACATGTACAGTGTTGATACAGTGTTCAGATGCCCTTTTAATCTGCATCATCTGTTCAGCCATTTCTTTTGTATTAACTTCATTATAATCCATTGCTAATCACTTGAAAAAAGACAAAGGTACATGATTTAGGAAGACAAGAATAAATGGTAGATAAGGAGACTTAGACTATCATTGTAATTTAAAAAAGTTACAAAAAACAAAATCATAAAAAACAAATATAAAAGCTAGAAAACACCTCAAAATATGAAATGTTGAGAATATAATGCACAAGTAAGCTGTCAAGCCATAAACACATGGAAAGTGTGAAATCCAATAAGGGAGTGCATACTCTCTAGTCTCTAGATACTTGAAATAATCAGAACAGAACATGATATCATGTAGGGTGAAACTAATAAGCAAATAACATTGGTTTGCCCAAGTTCTTTAGCAATCCGGCATAAATGTTTTGGAAAAAAATATAAATAAAATCTATTGGTTGTCATATTACCTACTAACTATATAACTTGCAAGTGGAACAAAACTGAGAAAGGAGGCACAAGTCAATGATCTAAAAAAAATGCAAAATAAGATTATCTGACTTTAAAATTTGTAGATATATTAATTATTATTTATATATATATATATATATTTAATTTTTTTTTCTGATTTGTTCCAGAACTACTGCTGATATTGAAATCCTAATTTTCAGAGCACAAATTGGCAATGTTTCCTGTGGAACCCAAAGTTGGAAAGATACTCAATAATGAAATATGTAACTCAATAGCTAACTGTGGTAAAATTTTCCTTGAAACCTACAAAGTAACCATAACAGTGTTGTGTGTGTGTGTCTGACAAGAAGGATGCTATGTGACAAGAAGGATGTAAGTTTTTGTTATGATCACTGCTAATATTTTCTCCTCCCTGACTTTTATTTGTTTACTGATTTTAAAAAATTACAGATTGCTTTAAAAACGCTGATAAGAAAAACTTATTAAATATGTTTGCAATTCAAAACATCCAAGTACAAGCTAAAAAATCACATTGAAACAGAGAACCATTATCAGTCAGTGTATGTGTGTGTGTGGCTATATTGTTGCTAGTCTCAGTGTACCAGATCCATCTGTGATGCTGTCTGACAAGAAGGATGTAAGCTTTTGTTATGATTCCTCCTCCTCGACTTTTATTTGTTTGCTGAACTTGAGATGTACTCTTGATAGTAATGGTGGTGGATTTTATAAGTTTTGATGGTATCAAGTGAGACCAGTTATTTTCAAGGGTATTATACTGGAAGTAAACCATAATCAAATTCGTAAACCTATCAAGCATGCACTCTGATTTAAACAATTATCAACCATACACTATAGAAGAATGACAGGCAAAAGCTTTAAGGCAATCTAATTTAAAAAAATTACAGATTGCTTAAAAATATGTTTGCAATTCAAAACATCCAAGTACAAGGTATACTGCGACATTGAAACAGAGAACCATTATCAGTCAGTGTATGTGTGTGTGTGGCTATATTGTTGCTAGTCTCAGTGTACCAGATCCATCTGTGATGCTGTCTGACAAGAAGGATGTAAGCTTTTGTTATGATTCCTCCTCCTCGACTTTTATTTGTTTGCTGAACTTGAGATGTACTCTTGATAGTAATGGTGGTGGATTTTATAAGTTTTGATGGTATCAAGTGAGACCAGTTATTTTCAAGGGTATTATACTGGAAGTAAACCATAATCAAATTCGTAAACCTATCAAGCATGCACTCTGATTTAAACAATTATCAACCATACACTATAGAAGAATGACAGGCAAAAGCTTTAAGGCAATCTAATTTAAAAAAATTACAGATTGCTTAAAAATATGTTTGCAATTCAAAACATCCAAGTACAAGGTATACTGCGACATTGAAACAGAGAACCATTATCAGTGTGTGTGTGTGTGTGTGTGTGTCTCTATGTTGTTGCTGGTCTTAGTGTACCAGATCCATTTGTGATGCTATCTGTCAAAAAGGATGTAAGTTTTTCTCATGATCACTGCTAATATTTCCTCCTCCCTGACTTTTATTTCTCTGCTGAACTTGAGATGTACTCTTGATAGTAATGATGCTGGATTTTATAAGTTTTGATGGTATCAAGTGAGACCAGTTATTTTCAACCGTATTATACTGGAAGTAAACCATAATCAAATTCGTAGACCTACCAAGCATGCACTCTGAATTGCTTGATACTTGTAAATGGTAAATAATATAACAATTATCAATCATACACTACAGGAAAACGACAGGCAAAAGCTCTAAGACAAACTGATTTTTAAAGATTATAAATTGCTTTAAAAACACTAATAAGAAAAAATTATTTAATATATTTGCAGCTCCTTAACTACTTAAACAACTCCTTCCTCTGTTAACTACTTAAACAGCTCCTTCCTCTATTACTGAAACACAAGGTCATACACCTAAATAGAACAAATGCTAGACTTGGAAATAATGGTCCACTTGCTGAGATTCAGAAACTACAATGCAGAGTAAACTTCAATGCTCTGAGTTTGACTACTTAGATAGAAGAACTTGGCAATAGTATTCATTATACTTGGAAAATGTAAGCATTATTTTCTTTTAAATAGCCTACATTATAAGAGCAGTATACAATATACATTATATTTTCAATCAAATAGGTTGCATCAGTTGATCAAAATATAGTAAACATGGTATAAGTTACTCCTTCAGGATGTGGATAATTATCTTGGGGTTCTATTTTTATGATCTCTTAGTTTAATGTGTTAAGCTGTCTAAATTTTGGTCTTCAGCAAAACTGTAAAAATATATTCATGAACTATTGATTAATATGAATGATTCAACACCTATAAGATATGAAGAGGCTTTTGGTGTATTGATAAATTGCTGATTTCTGAATCTGATGCAGCTTGGACTTGATATTTGACCATTTTATTAGGCTCAGGCCATACCCAATATCAAGTATATTGACAGCAGAAGTAGGATTAAAAATACACTCCTCTGCAACATGCATGACTCGATATTTTGACTTGCAAGCAATTAAGAGACAGTCCTATTTTTAATTCCTCTGAAAATATATATGGCATACATCAAACTATTGTGAGTTTAACTTCAATCAGACGACATGAAACATGCTAGTCAAAATAGCCAGTGGGTGGTAGCAGTATGAAAAATAAGCACATTTTAAATGCTTGTCAGGTCAGAAGGTAAAAATAGAATTGCTTAAGGATATGGTAAACAATGTTTTTCTCTCCTATAATAACTGGTCCAAGTTCCCCAGATATTTACACCAAGTATATTGACAGCAGAAGTAGGATTAAAAATAAGAGTATATTTTCAATGGCAACAAAGCTGAATTCTTGCAGGAATTGTTGAGCAGAAGAAGGTAACAATAGAATTGATTAAGGACATTTTCCAAGGCTAAACATATATGACAGCTGCAGTAAATTAGAACAGATGACTATTACTCAACCACAATCTAAAAACTACAAATTAATATAGATAACATTTCTTTATAAATATCTGTTACTAAGTACACAAATATGTCACATGTCTGTAATAGCTACATTGCATACTTCATTAATCCCAATACAATGTCTACTTGATTAATGCAAAAAAAGACATAACTGTCATCAAATGACACAAAATACAACGCCAATTCAAGAATTTGTCACTCAGTCTTGATATGTTTGCCCACCTTAGTAGAAGACATTTCAATTTGTGACAAATCTTCAAAAGCAGTGATAACCAATTCAGAATCAGATGGCAGCAAATTGCATTTTGCCGGTGTCATGCACTCATTCAGGTTTCCATCAGAATCACTACTGGCTGAGAAGGTATGCTGCACGAAAATACAATATATATTGATTAATCATTGGCACCCTGAAATTTAGTTTGAAAATACAAACACCACAAGAACCAACAGTTGACATTGTGAACAACCTCATTGGTTTGCTGCAGCAAAGATATGGATAGATCAGCTTCATACTTCAACATAATACAAAGAAATCATATATTAAGTAACCAACTGAACATTTATAATACTGTTCACAACCCATATACAAAAGTTGTAACATAAATAAACAAACATTTACCTGAATTGTAGAAAGTCGTGACATAACACTGCTGACTACCATTTCATCTTCGGATATTTGTGACACAGAATGACGTTTATTACCAGGCACAAATTTGAACCTAAATGCCAATGTTTTTCCTAGCATACGATCCAGAGCCTCTGGCACATCTCTTGCATCAAACTCTCCTTCCTACGATAACAAAAATGTAATTTACATTAACACAGCAGTCCACCAAATCAGTTATCATATTGACAACATATATTATTGTGATATAAAATTTAGATCATCAATAACCTCAGCAATAATCTTCTTTATTATCTCATCTGCACTCTCTTTAATTAACGAATACGAATCACGATCCCACAAGGTGAAAATGGCAGATTCAGATTGTTGAGTGACACGAACATCAATATGATACCTATGGTACAAATTTCCCAAATTAGAGAATTTTCAGTTAGAGAAAATGAGTTCTGTACATAAATAATCTCTAACTTACCTCGACATAGTGGCTGCACTTTGATTACCACACCCACCACAAATAACAGGCAACTCCAATGAATCAACCTTTTTGTTACATTTGGGACATGCATCATAAACCCAGCCATTTGCTATAAGCAACTTCTGGATGGTACCTACAGTGACAACCATACATTCCTATTGTAAACTTAATAGAGGTGACGACAAAGGTTGAATGCAGCTCGAGAAAAAATATAAATAAAGAAAATCAGAAGGTTAAAAATGCACCTTTTTTAGTTCGGCAATCTCAAATAAATTATGGATTTTTGCATTGTGCAGGAAACGATCTCCATTTGAATACTGAGAAGAACTCGAAATCTGGCTAGAGGTTTGTGTATAGGAACCCAGTATTGACTGGGTTGGATCCATCCTGTATAATTAAATTAAACATAACTCAAACTACAACATTATTGTAGTAAACAGTAAATAACATGAGACATTGGATAATTACAAGGTCATCAATTGATCCTTGAAATCAATGATTTCCTTCATACTGCTATTTACAAATATCTGAGAGCCATACATCGAATTTTGGATTGAAATAGGATAAGGACCTGTATTCAAACAACAAAGTTAATCCACTATCTGTTTCACAGTTATTATATGTATATTACAGCATAAGGTTATAGGCTAGTAACAACTGTAGATTCTATAATTATCTGTGAACCAACAGCTAATGGTCAGTGACTACTTTAAGACTGTCCTGGCTCATTTGTCACTATTAGATCTGGGCCATTTTATGTCAGGTACCAAACAATCCAAATTATTAGAAAACCCTTGAATGATGATAATTACCAACCAACCCTATGACCAGTTTTCTCATTGTTCATCACTTTAAGTAAGATCCATTTTCAGACCTTAGCATTCGAGAATCATTTGTTCTAGCAACAGCCAGTAGCCAACAAATATGCCAAAATTGATCAAACTATCATCATCCACAGCATCTGATATATTAAACATAACAGCTTGTTGATTACAGAATAATCAGCTAGAAATATATATTTTTTGGAAGAACTAATAAGGAAAAGCTAGGTCTAAAGTAAAACAGACATCAAAGATTAAATAAACAATTCATCATCGAAAAATGCTACCAACAGAACTGTCATCATGAAAACCACAAATAATTTCACTTTCACCCCAACAGGTTTGTAACTGCAATAAATGGTTCGTATAACCTATTGAAATAATGTGTTATAGGAGGGTTGTGATTTAGTCAAGGAAAACAAATATTTGCTATAGGCAACAAACCTCTAGCTTCTTTGATTTTTGACATAGTGATCACCAACACCACAGGTCCAGTCTTATGTTTATCAAGACAGTCCTTAAGTTTGAGAGCATGTTCCTCCCACAAGGTACAATTTATATCAGTCCCACTGACACATAATAACCACACAAAAAAATCACAAATCAGATATAAAAACAGGTGTGGTATCTTTTAAAAAACTGGTTGAGGCAGTCAAAAATACCATTCATCCTTCATTGTAAAAGAGACTTTCTTTGGCTTCCCATCAAGGTTCGAATGACCAATTTCAATTAACTCACCAATAACATCTTCAACCATAAAGCATAATTAAGCACCTTCACAAAAATAATACAGGAAAGAAGATAATTAAACAATTACAACCCTCTGTACCTATTAAATAGTCTGGTGTGGCAGAGCCATCCAGAATCGAATCAAACTTTGTGAATGAGTATTTGGCAAGAGGCATTTCAGGCAGGTCATATAGTGTAATTTTAGTGGCTTTAAGCAAGTTAATTTGAACGCATGGTTGGTTGCCTTGTAGTGACCACTATTCTTTTCGACTTCAAAGTTTTGGATAACATAAATTTGCCCAATCTCAAAGGTGTCCTTCACCATTCCCATATCAACATTTTTCATCTGAGCCAGTATTTTACCACCCTGATGAAGGAACATTTCAGGTCATAGTTTAATAACTTGCCTGACATCATAAACT
>PYAF01000440.1:114397-129448 GCA_007407185.1 Glycine tomentella
ATTTTTTATCTTTTAAGTAAGATAGGCTATTTAGATTTTATTTTATTTTATTTCTTTTTTTAAAAGATTGATTTATATCTTTTTAATTTTAATATCTATCTATCTATCTATCTATATATATATAGGCTAACAGGCTTTTTTTAAAGCTTGAGCCCGACCTTTTTATTTAAATATGTTTTTCAAAAAGTTTAAGTCTAACCTTTATAATAAACAAGTCAGACCAGGCCAGGCCTTAAACAGGCCAGGCCAAAGGCCACTGATAAGCGGTCTGGCCTATTTTCATCCCTAATAGTGAGTGATAATAGCATATATGGGTAGTTAAATGGGTTGAAATTGCATCCATAAGAATGGCCATTCCCATGGTCCGGACTCCTGAGAGTTGTTCCTTTGAGCAACTAAAGTTGAAAAGAAGGTATAGGATTCATAGGATAGAGTTTGAGTGTAATCATTCACATTTTAGGGTTCATAGACTAGATTTTTAGAGCAGTACCTTTGAGCAACTATAGTTGAAAAGGTATCAACTATTGGATTCATATGCTAGAGTTTTAGAGTGCATTGGTGCAATCATTCACATATAAGCAGCATGAAGATCCACAAGACCACAAATGAACTTCCATGGTGATTATTATGGTTCAATCCCTTAGATCTAGTTCAAGGACCCTGAATAGTGAACTCTTGTTGAAAACACCAGATTTCTGATTCTGACTTCTTCCTTTGTGTCCTATTTTGCGAGCAATGTTTTGGGTTTCTTAGAGAGATCCCAACCATCTCCAAAAGTAAAAGTACCTAAGAATTTTCTAAAAATTTGTGCATAACAATCTATTCTGTTTTAAGCAAAATAGTAAATATGTTTTGCTGATAAAAAATAAAAAAACAGAAAAGTTAGTATTTTCAGAAATAACTGCGCTAGACTGCAGACATAGCAGTTGTAGAAACTACCCATCCTTAGAAATAAAAATTACAGAATTATTCAAGCATAACATACCACCATACCAACAGGTGGCAGTAATCTACAAACACTATATTATCTATTATATAAATAGTGGAAACAAAGGTACTACTCTAAGTCTATAATAGTATCCTCAGTTATATTTTGCTAATGTATTTCTATTGTGCTAACTTTGATATATTGTAACAATTTTTCTTATTATGCATTCATGTATCACAATTATTATAGATACTAAGCTTAATAGTTGACACTGCTAGTATAAATTTGGTTTTCTTTTCCTTTGCTAAATGCTAATAAACCTTGTCAAAAGTCACCACTTTAGCACAACCAAGTTTGGTTGATCATAAACCATAATAGTGATCTTTGATAAAGCCACGAAAACCTCAAGTGTGATATTGGTAGGGAAGATAGAGCAAAAAAATTTATTATTTGATCACTAAATTTTTGCATCATGAATAACTGGTAATCATAAACAATGACAAACTTCTGAACTACAAAAAATGCTTTGTAAGGAAAACAAGTCCTAATTATCTTTTATTTTCTTTATCTTTACTGTAAAGTCTTAGCTAGAAAAGGAACCCCTCCTTCGACTTTCCTTCAACCATTCCAGACTATGTAAAAGCGTGAAAAGGTGAAGGCTAAATGGCAATGTGCTTCGTCTTCCAGTATGATCACATCAGTTTAGAACTTTACATATTCATATTATTATCCAGTTTAAAATTTCAAATAACTTCACCAAAATCACATGTTTGAGACAAGAATACTCACAGTCAGTATTGTTTTTCCAGTGTTGTCAAGTTTAAGTGATGGTCCCTTTATGTCAGCTTCAAGGAAAAAGTGTTATCCCATAATCCCTTCCATGGTTGCAATATCTCTTATTTCCTGCATTATTGAGGCAACTGAAAACCTTGTTATTTTGGCACAAACTGATAGATAACTACAAAAAAGCATGACCAGAGGGAAAACCGGCCATTCCATGAGAAAAAAAGTTGAAATGAAAATAGAGGTTTCACTCACCAGGGCTTTTTCCCAAAGATTTTCCGCCAACTTCATGAACAAGAAAAAAAAATTCTCAAGATAAAAGGCAAAGTGCAACAAAAGTAATTTACAATTAAAAACAAATTTGTGCATTAACCTTCCTTTTGGGGGCAACTATAAGTAGAGCATTTGCTTCAGTATAAAACACCATATCATTGATTGCTGCATTCACCGTCTCTAGTGTAAGCCTGCCTCTCATGTATCTGTATCATCAGACCTGGGGTCAGGCAATGAAGTGGGCATAAATCATGGATAGAGAAGTGCATGTTTCTACATCAAGACTCCATTCATTGACTAAGTCAACATTTTTTGACACACTGCTGACAACCCTTAGATATTGTTTCTGTCAGGTATAAGTTTAAGAGCCAAATGCACTGGAAAAATGAAGGAACCAAAGCTATGAAAACACTTTTCTAAAAGCAATTTATGCATGTTTTGTTGATAATCCATCTTCACATCCTCAGATGGGTTAAGCCTGATTGCGAATTAAATATTCCTTTAAGTGAAAGAACTAAAGTCTTTAGATTTTACTATTAATTCCTTGAATTAATTAATATAACCAAGATACTTGAATTAATAAAAGAATTTTAATGATGATCAATCCTTTTTATCATATCCTTAGACATAAAAATGATTAGTTGTTTTCTCCGGTTCGCGTTCCAACACAATTTCCCAATTATATTTGAAATTATAAAGTCATGCAAATATTTAGCTACAAACAAACGTTAAGCATAGAAAAAGAATAATAACAATACTTTATTTAATAGAAACAAACTTAGCAATGACATAAAAGTAGGTCCAATTACATTAAACTCTAACAAATGAAGAACTTAGCTACTCTCAACCATAAGCGAAATAGGAACAAATGATGGAGAGAGAACCCTAAGCATTAACGCCATCCTAAACTCTCTTTCTAACCTTCGTGCCTTTGGAATGCAAGAATCTAGAAATTAGACATTCCTTTATATAGAAATTGGGCTTTTTTAGCACAGGCCTTTTCCTAATAAGCTAGCTTAATTGTCCATTAAAGTAGCTTAAGCCAGCTAAAAAAACGCAAATGTTGCCACCAAAGAAGCTTGCTTTAGTGCCCATCATGATGGCTTAAGCAAACTTGAAAACTTTAAAAATTGTCCTTGCATAACTCACTTAAGCTAGCCATGATGGGTGTTTAAGCATGTCCAGAGAATCTCCTTTTCTTCACATAAGCAACTAGCTTAAGCTTATCCGTCGGATTAAGCTAGCTCAACAACTTCTCAAACCTTTCATATGAGCTGTTCATCATGGACACTTAAGCTACCTCATTAACTTCTCAAATCTTCAATTTCTTCTTCAATTGACAATTTTTTAAACCTCCCTCCAAATAACTCGTTAATGCAATTCCTATAAAAGAGACTAAACACTTTTTTTTCAGCCAAATAAAGTTTATTTAACCCATTTACTTGACAATCATATCAACATCCAACCATATTTTAAATACCTTAACACTTGCATACCAACCTTAATACCTTAACACATCCAACCCTAGTTAAACACTCAATATCTATTCTTTACCACTTGTAAAATCTTAAAAACTGTAGAAAAATCTGTGAAATATTGTGTATCCACTGTTAGAAATAGAAAAAGTGAAGAGTCCATTCATATTGAAGAATAAATAGGCACATTAGAGGCTAATCAGGGTGGATTGTTGTTGCTAATTAAAGGAATTTTTTAACACAATTTGGGTGTTAGGGAAACAACTATTGAGTTTTGTTTGAGATCGTAGAGGCTTTCAAAAAGAATATTGGTTGTAAAGAAGCCTATGGAGGCATAAGAAAAAATTTCCGATGTAATTAAGAGTGATTCAAGTGATAAAATCTTGTTGAAGTAGGATTTGGACATAGTCTGAGAATTTGACGGCGAATTAGTATTAAAAACTCAAAGCATGTTTTATTTTTATAGATTTTAGCTGTGTTGGGGATTATAAAGTTGTTTGCAAAATAAGTTGTGTTTAGGATAACAACTGAAATTTGTAAGAAAGCTTTTTTTTCGGAAAAATTAAATAAGCTATTTTCTGGAATTTGAAAATTTGTGGCTTATGATTATTTTCAGCAATTATTTTTTTCTTCTGCTTTTTTTCTTATGTAAAAGCTTACTTCTTTTTTATTCCATCCAAGTGAAATTAATTATCCTAAAATTACTTTTTAACAAACTTACCAAAAAAAAATAATTAAGATTATAACCGATTATATATATAATCAATTATTCAAATAATCTGATTTTTATAATTGTCCCAAACACACCCTTATGTGTAGTACGCATTCTCTCGATCTCCCTTACTTTTTTAGTTTTTACACTTGTTATACTGTTTGTAGCTTATGATCTTATTTTTAAAATTTTATTTTGAAATTCAATAACTTTTGAGCAAAATAAGATTTGTTCTTTGAAACGAACTTATTTGTGTGTTTTTATTCATACTAGAAAATTTTAATCAAAACTGAATTTATTTAATCTTTTCGAAGCAAATTTTGAACTACTGTATTAGAAAATCAACTTCTGATCATTTCTAGAAGCAGCTTTAAACAAACACTTTTTTTATTAAAAAAAAAAAAGCTTCTAACAACTTGAACACAATTTGTTTAAGGTTATCAAGTTTATTCAAGTGTGAGAAAGATATTTCTTTACTCTTAACAAACTTTTGATTATTAAGAAACATCTTGAGCCAATAATATCAAAGAAATATTTAATTCGCAATCAGGCTTAACCCATACAAAGCATGAATTAAATTTTGGGCACAAATTAATTATATTTAGTTCTTTTCACTATATGGATTGAACACACAAAAAAATTAAAATAAAAATAAAAAATAAAACCTTATACAAATTAATTTTTTGTTAAACTTGAATCTTATTTTAGAAGTCCAAATTGAATCTACCCAGATTATAACTTATAACTTGGATCAAACTCAAGACTAGTCCAACATGAATTTGTCCAATGAAATATAAGGTTTGAGTTTTAAAGGACATAAGTATATGTGATCATTTTTATCTTAATCTAATTATGGTCCGACATAGGCTTAGATCCATAAAAAGTCAGTACAAATCAGGTTTTTACTAAGTTAGATTGAATTTTATTTTAGAAGCTTGAATTGAATTTGAGATTTTTGACCCGATCTACTATGACCCTCAAGCATCCTAACTCAAATTTGTCTAATGAAGCATTCAGCCTAGACTTTAAAATTTTGAGCACAACTTAAATCTGAACACTGTTAATTAACATGATCACGATAAATTCTAGCCTTTTTTCTGTAAAGTTTGTAAAACCTTTGTTGTTTTGTTTTGTTCTTACTTCAAAGTTCTTATCACAACCTTATATGAAGAACCTCATATTTTAATGAATCTTTTTTGAAACAAATCATAAGAATGACAATAAGTTTTTAAAATTGAAATTACAAAATATATTATTAACATTACTTTTGGGTAAAAAAAACTCATGTGTGTGTGTGATCTTATCAACTTAATACTCTATAGTAATTAAGCTGTTCTTGTACCCCTCTTGACATCAATTTCCCACCGACTTGTTCTAGCATTGAGATTACTGAGTGTACGTTCATTGTAAAACTAGTCTTTTATTCAGGATAATGGCCTGCATTCCACAGTTTCTTATAATACTATTATGTCAGACAAAATTTGCCAACCTTCTAGGAGAATATAGATAGAGTGACCACTCTCACCTAGTAATATTTACGATGTGCATGGATTGGACATTCTTATTAATCAGATATTTCTTCACTACTAGCCACATAAGTTGCGTCCATTTTTTTTTTCTTTTTCAGAATTAATGAAACCTGTGCCCCGCGTCCACATTCTTGTCTTTGGTACCATAATGTTTACTAGTAGTTAGTACGGAGTATATGGCTAGCAGAATGATTAGAAGAGGCTTTGAGTAGGTACTTAAAACGTTTTGTATAAAATATGCTAAGCCACGTATCACGTTAATTATTGTATTTCACCAAACAAATATGACTCAAGAAAAGAAATCATATGCATATCTAGAACCTTGAATAAATGAATATGCCCATAATCCGATCCCTTTCACCAATACATAGTAATCTACCTAGTACACCGATCTAAAAAGTTCATTGAACTTTAGAAGTTGAGATTCCTATATAATACAATTTTTATTCGTTAAGTCTTCACATAGCAAGAAACTAATGCCTATAAAAACAACATCCATCTAATGTGTCAAAGGTGGGGCATATATAAGTGTTCCTTTTTTTCGTTATCTTATATATGTTCATAATTTGAAGCAGAATTAAAATCGACCGCACTTGACGGAGGATATTTAACTATGTGAGACACACGAGATTTCTCTTCGGGATTCACCAATGGAAGTCAGCTAGCCATGAGCTTGAGTTGAGAGAGACATACACACTTCAGCAAAATTTTACGATTTCCATAATATTGTTGGGAATGTCACGTTCTTCTTGTTGTCACCTTTGTTGTGAAGACTAGAATGTGTGTGTGTGACAATGCTTGTGCTAGTTTCAAGAAACTGGTTTAGTTTCCCTTTTCTCAATCCCAATTTGTCTTTATTGGGATTTTATGTTCTATCTGAGTTGAATTTATACTATATTGCTTCCATAGGAGACAAACTTGGAACTGTTGCATCTTGTGTCCCTTCCCCTTGTTAGGTGCGGAACACCCTGGCTTTGGTTAGTTCCTGCCAGAGACTCAAGTTGCACTAAAGAATTAAAAAGAGTTTCCAATTTTTTTGAAAAAAAAAATCTATTTTATTGTAGAAAGGATCGAGTATCCAACTAGTACAATAAAATATTAAAATGGGACTAATCTATTTTGAAATAGAAAGATATTTCATAACCTCTTTTCGAATTAATTAATGAAGCTTGTTTTCTAAATATTACTAGGACATGTATATTTTTATGTGTATAAAATCATACTTCTATCTAACAATGTTATCATATAACTTAGTTTAATGAGTTTAATATTAAACACATTAAAATATATGATAACAATAATTTAATGAGCTTATTTTTACATACCAGTCCTTTAAAGATTATTTTAGTCCATATTATTTTTTTATTTTTTTTTAGTCTCTACTGTTAAGTAAAGTATTGATTAATTCCATAACGACTATGTCGATAACTCATTAATTTATCACGTAATCGAAAAATCTAACAAAATAACAATATGTTGAAAAAATTATAAACAATATTTTTTAATATCTCATTTTGAGGATAATAACTGTTTTTAACAAATGATCGAGATTTAAAAATATAATTTACTAAAACAATTATGTGTAATTATCTTATTAAACACATGACAAGTCAATAAATTGCCAATACTATTATGTCACTCATTAACGTTTTCAATTGTCACTTGACAACACAGATAAAAAAATTCCAGAAACTAAAGACAATCTTTAAAGTTTTAAAAGCAAAAATAAGATATTTTATAGGGACCAAATTGTTATTTAAGTGTATTTATTTTAATTTTTTTACACAGTTGATAATATAGATTAATTATAATAAATGGATGATGATCTTGACATAAGAGTCGTAAAGAGAGAAAAATAATCTTAAAAAGGTATTCATATTAATATAGATTAAATTTTAACACATTGATTTCTAAAAGGAGTAAATTGTAATTTTAAAATGGAAGGAAATACAATGTCATTTTTTTAAATGAAGCAAATTACAATGCAATTTAATAGTCATTAAAATAAAAAGAAGAATTTAATTTTTCTAAATCTTTTATTAAACATTATTTTAAATATGAAATAGATAGATTAGTCCAAATAAAGTGTTGTCGAATTGAGAATTTCATGGATATTCCCGGATAGTTATAAATTCATGGGGCCTCTTTCATGTACCCACTTATCTATTTTTTAGTTTAGGTTCAGTTACTTACCTTTTCTATTTGTTTCTTTTTCCGTCAATTAAGAAAATAAGACAAGAAAAAAAGTCTTCTATTGATAACATATTTTATTTTAGGATTATTATTTAGCTAAAGTATGTTTTTTATTTGTTTAATAGGACATCAAAGAAGACAAGTTCGTGTATGTTATAACAAAAAAGAGAAGAAGACAAGTTCGTTCCTTTGATTTGTATTGTTGTGGGAGCAATTGGCTTGTAATTGTAAATTATTGTGTTACGTATGAAAATACATCCTTTTATGTTAAAATTCATGTAACTTTATCATATGAAAACTTATAAATCTCATAAATTTTGACATGACCCATGCATTATTGAATGTTTGTAAATATAGGAATAGATTAAAATTAAAGTTGAATTTATTTAGAATATACTAAAACATTATCATATTTACCATAATTTTCAAAATTGAAACTGCTAATTTAAATCATTTTTATTTTATATTTACAATAATTTTCAATTAGTTTACAATATGAAAAAATTTATATTACTACTGTGATTTATCAAAATTAAACTGTTAAAAAAATTTGCATAATGATATAACTATATTTATTCCTGTTGGCGTTGGGAAGTATTTCCAATCCTGATACATTATTCTCAGTCTAGTAATTACATCAATATTTAATTTATTTAAAGCTTGTAAGTATAGTTAGCTTTTCACAAGTTAACTTTAAAAATCAATACCAATATATATACTCTCTTTTTTTTGGGGGTCACATAATATAAGTATTTTTTAACTTATTAGATTATAGACTAATCTTACTTACATTAAGTAATTGTCATTGTTGGTTCAAGGGAATTTGCACACAGTAGAAATAGGACACAAAGCATCTCATATAAATCGTTTTCATTCATATAAAAGCAACAGGTCTTATACCACTATGTGAACCTTTTAAGTTAATATCAATATATATATATATATATATATATATATATATATCACATATCTTATGAGAAAAAGTATTTTATATGAGAGTAAAAAGATTAAATCAGAATCATATAACCATAAATAAAAATATTGAGATTTAATGTCAAAAAATCACATAACTTTTTAAATGGTCATATAACATTAAATCTTAATTATTTATATTTAATTATACAGTTCAAATTTAATTATCTCATTTTTATATAAAATAACTTCATCTCATAATATATATATATATATATATATATATATATTATTTCTGAAAAAATAAGCGACAAAGAGAAAAAGAAAGTCGGCAAAAATACCAAAACCATGTGCGAAAGAAGATTTGTTGGACCTATAGCCATTCCTATCATTTTCCCTTATTTAAGAAGACCAACTACCAACGTCTTAGAATCAACTTGTATTTACTTGGTTTTTTTATTAACTGAATAAAAAAATTGCAATCACATCACATGATAATATGATGTGAGTACATACTGCAACGTAACCTTCAATGCATCGATTGTACATATGAATTCTCAGAATTTTTTATAAAAAAATAAAATAAAATAGAAATGGATACAAGATTTTCTACTCTGCATAGAGCATATATCCATATTAAGGAACTGGTTGGCCTTAGCATAAAGGACTAGTCACTTGTAATATAGCGAATGAAAGTTCAATTTTTTGTTGGATTAAGTGTTTTGAACAGAATTATCTCTAAAGGAATATATATATATATATATATATATATATATATATATATATATATATATTATGAAGTCTTAAGAAGGATAGATGTGTACATTAAAAAAATGAAAGGAAAAAAAATCACAATAGTCATGCATATAATTACAAACCAATATTGCATTAAAAAAATTATACACCATTATTATTAATTAACACGCTGTGGCCTTTAATTTGCACTCTTCTCATATATATTTTCTCTTGATAATGATCCTCTACGACTCTTAAGAAAAGCGTTGATGTGAAGTTAGTTAGCATTTTAACAGTACCTCTTCATCAAACTTCTAGGACCATGAAGAAATTAATGCACTGTTTGACTTCTCAAGTCCGAATAATATAAACCACTTAATCATCACTATCATCTTTATTAATTATATCTATTTTGCTACATCAAATATTCAGTTATAAGAAGGGAATTTCCCCTTAATAACTAGGATACTATACATTATGGTTGCAATTACGTCACAATCCTTTACAATGCAAAAAAATTGTAAAATAATTAAAATACAATTAATATGATACGCTCATTGTGAGTCAAGAAACTTTTAAATTGCATTGCAAATCCAACCTGCGGTTGCTGATCATTCTTTTAAAACCATGCTGTATATATGTACTATATATACGGCAAAATTAAGAGAAAGAGCGAGCATGACTCTTCATTTAGCCATTACCATGATATAAGATAGAAGTTATAGTGAGGATAATATGGTGTGAATTGCCAATAAATGAAGACCTAGAAGACCAATTAGACCATAGATGTAATTCTTCTTATAAATTATAATAATATAATATAAACTATAAAGATCTAAATATATATACCTGACCCAGGAGATATATACATATATGCATGTACCTTCTGGAAGCATGTCTGATGTACATTATATATATAAAATTAGAAAGATAAAGAAGAAGAAGAAACACTGTCAAAACAGTCATTAAGTTTCTGTAGTCATACATATGCTAGCGAAACTAAACATTTTTCAACTATAATGAGAGGCCCTTTCTTCAATTAATGTTGTTCTTTCTCTGCAATATTTCAGGGCTTAATTAACACACTTCATTGTTGTTGCTTAGTTGTGATGAGGAGGGTGTGTCTTTGGTGGCGAATAGTCCAAGTCAAACCCAGGGTGTTTCTGACGAGGTTTCTTGTTATTGTGAGGCACACGCCATGAAACTGAAACAAGAGATTTTTGTAGAGCACCACCACCTGAAGTATTTGCATCAGTAGCTTTGTGCACTACCCTATGATGGTTAGTGCTTCTTTGGTTTCTTGGCTTCACAGAATCACCAACCAATCGAGTCTCCGTCTTGTTGTGACCAGCTTCAAGTCCATTTGGAGAGGAATCAAGTCCATTTTTCGCATCACTCTGCATAAAATAAAAGCCTAGTGACACATGTAACTCTTAAAAATGAAGGTTAATAAAGGACTTAGTAACATTTTTTGTATTAAGAGAGTTCTTATGATAACCCCAAAGAAATGTAAGAATTTATTTGGATAACCTTTTTTACAAGTATGTACTTCTAAGAAAGTATATAGGAAAAAAAATAAAATAAGTTTTTTCATAAATTAAATTAAATTTATGCATAAACTAATATGTAAAAATCATTTTGTATTAGTTTTTCTGAGTGATAAGTTTTAACTTAAACATAAAATTATTTTAGTTTATAAGAAATTTTATTTTATTTTTCTTGTTATTTTTGTTAAAAGTGTTTATAAAAAATTTTATCCAAATACACAAGAAAATCAAAGAATTTCTCTTTCAGCCATTACTATGATAGGAGAAGAGTTATGAGAATTGGTATGATATCCCGAAGAATATTAAAGATCAATTGGTATGAAATTAAAAGTTTCTCAATGTCAATACCAAAATTCTTAAATTTTTGAAGGTTACATAGAATTTCTCTATATCAATACATAATATACAAATTATAGTACTGGGTAGATAACAGTTACCTTGATAGAGAAGTTGGATTTCTCTCCCAGCTTCTTATTCAGAGGGATAAGATGCCGGGCATAACATGCATGCAATGAAATGCACAGAAACAAAAGAAGAAAGTATGCAGTTGATGACATGCTATGAAGTCTGAAATATTTTTGCGCAAAACTTTGTTGTGGGGTGAGGAAAATGTAGGGAGGGTAGCACGAATATTTGTAGTAACAAGGAAATAAATGAGCATTAAATGCAATATCTCAAGGAAGAACAAGGAGTTCTCTTATAGAACATGGAGTTGTAGGGGGTGAAAGAAGTAAATGAGAGAAAATGTAGATATGGTGACCACCTCTCTTTTGTCCCTTCCTTCTCAAATGTCAATTTATTGGGTCCCAAGAGAGGGGAAAGAGAAGAAACACAAACCCTTCCTCAGAGATATATACAAGAGAAGAGAGAGAGAGAGAGAGAGAGAGAGAGAGAGAGAGAGTGTCGAAAATAGAGATTGTAATTATTTTAATTTTGAAAAATAGCATTAGACTCATTAGAGGGGATATGTAAAGTGAAACATGAACCAAAATCAAGAATGCCACTGCCTCCCATATTGGTTCGACCGAGGAGCTTTTCATTCCCTAGCCTGTCCTTTTTGTTTAGGGCTCTCGAACAATATCTGAATGGCTAGTGCCCCCTTGTTTCTTGTCATTTTTTGCCATTTTCTGTATAGAAATTTTATGTATAAAATATTTTTGTGCAACTTTTCTTACAACTAAAAAAGATTAAATGAGAAGAGAGAAAAGTATAGAAAATAATAATAATAATGATGATGTAGTGGTATAAAAAAAGTAATAATATTAGTGTGCGTAAAAAAAATGATCTGACTCTTTTAATTTTAACATGTTTAGATTTTAGAAATTAAACTCAATGTATTTTAAAGACTAGTTCAAGTGATACTAGTCATCCTAACATAGTTAATATAATGTTCTATATTTTGTAAGAAATAATATTTCTGGTCTTTTTATTATAAGAAAATATTGAGTATATATATTCTTTGTCATCCTAACATAGTCAGAAAATTAATATTCCTTTTTACTTTTGCAGTTTAAGTCTGAATAGATTGAGATAGAAGGCTTCACTAAAAGTAATTAATTAGTTTTTTTTAATAAAAATTAGTCATCGAAAGAATTTATAGATATTGTGCATCAGTGTGTCATGACAACAACAAAATTTAAAAGATTGATGCCCCTTTGTTTCTTGCCAATTTGCCCTAATTCTTTAGAAATTTTAATAACTAAATATTTTTATGCAACTTCTCTTACAACTAAAAAGATATAAAATGAAAAGAGACAAAAATCTAGAAAAGAAGGAAAGGTGTATCAACTTTTCATTAGTTTGAGTGGTATCGAGTTTAAATTCATTGTAAAGTCTCAAGTATTATGAATAAAAAAATTATGATTAAGAGAAAACATTACATGCACTTAAGTAATCAATCAAGTTTTTCTAAAAAGAAAATTAATTATTAGCAAAGTCCATAAATTCTTTGCACCTATAAGATGGTGGAAAAATAAATAATAAATGATGTAAAATGGGATAAAAAAGTAATATAGAAAGTTCTTCAAGAATAAATAAGATCTCTTTTATTTTTTTCTCCTTGGCAAACTATGACAATTATTAACTATATTGTAAAATATACATTTTAAAAAACTAAATTAATGCTATAAATTTAAATTCCACATTAAATTATATTAATGGTTATATAATATTCTAATGATGCAGTTAATTAATTGATAACTATGCATATATCTTTTAATAGATTGATTCCTAATCATTTTCTTTATTTACTACTCCCTCCGTTCTTTTTAAGTGTAGGATTTGTGAAGAAATTTTTGTTCTATTTCAAGATCACATTAATTATTCTTTTATCCATTATATATCCTTACTTCTCTCATAATCTTTAATTAAGTTTACACATGCCTTAATAGTAGAGTGAAAAGAAAAGATTTTAAATAGAAAACCCACAATTATTTTGTTAAAATCAATAAAATTTATTGAACTTGGCATATTTCTTGGTTTCTTATTTATTCAGTCTGGAATGACTAATAATTGGAGTAGTTTTTTAATTTTCCTAAGAGACAGTCATTGGTAGGAAAGATGGTGGTTTGAAATTTGGTGTGATTAATTTATTGTTGTTAAATATATAAGTCACCACTTAAATCATTTAACTTTCTAGGTATTTTTAAAATTAAATTTAAAATATGATATTATTAATTAAAATTCATTAATTAAATTATTTTTTAATCTTGATGAACAATTATTTGTTTCTTATAAAATAATATTAGAAGTATTTTATTATTTTTTAAAATTTTATATATATTAATAATAAAATATCTTGATTTGGTGAATAATATTTTATATAATATTATTTATCTTAATATATATATTATAAAATATACTTTAATTATAATTCTATATTTTTAATTATACATAACATTAAAATTGATATATTATGTTAAAAAATTTAATATTGACCATGCAGTAAAAAAATTCAATTGATCAAATCTTATTTATATATAATCTAATGTTAATTGAATTGCATTCAGATTTCAGGTAAAAGGTAGAATCAGACACAGACTTGTTCCACAAACACCTAATTTCATTCTCTTCTAAGTTTTCTGTTTAACACAGTTGTATGGTCATTTTAAGGTGCTCAACAACATCATATCTCAGTCTCTCTTGAAATTTATATGACTCATTTCTCTCTTTCTCTCCTCTCTGAAATCTTCTGTGGTCGGTGTGGATTATACGTGTTTTCCCACTCTGCTGTTTTGTTTACCCAAACAAAGAAAAGCCTGTTATTATAGGAATAAATCCTTAAGATTAGTGATCTTGTATGTTTCATGCATGCTAAGACTTTTGTCGTTATTTTCCTACAGAGAGTCGTTGGAACACTTCCATAAGAAAATCGGTTATGGAAAAACTGAGGGCAAGAATTAGAAAGTATACTATATTTGGTATAGTTTGAGAAGGAAAAGGTAAGAGGGTTGGCAATTATGTCAGCTCTAGCAAAATCGGTGTTGTAATCTTCTTAACATATATAGAGAGAGATCCAGAGACGATGATGTATCAAGTTCCTTGATCTGACTAATTTGTTTGCAAAATTTTATATGAATTAAATATTTTTTGTTATATAGTTTTACAGTAGTTAATATTTACTTATACTTTTAAAAAATATTATACATTATTAAATTTATTTAATAAAGTACCAGATTTATATTTTAAAACTTTACTAAAATTGTTGACTTTATCTACTCATTACTTTTAATTTAATGATTAAATTAATAAATTTATCTTTGTGTGTGTGATAGAGAGAGAATTATACTTATACTTAATCATATGCCTTTAATAACTTTGTATAAAATATATATCATCAAAGGAAATTTAATTTATTAAATTGAATAAAGTGTTGGATTATTGTAAATTTTTTAAATATTTTCCTATAATTCTTATAATTAAAAATATTCATCTTTTTTTATCGTTTCAATCGTTGAATTAAAAA
>PYAF01000440.1:129548-157917 GCA_007407185.1 Glycine tomentella
ATAAGTCATTATTTATTAAATATTTTTTTTTAAGGTTAGATACTTAAATATTTAAAATAAAAATTAAAGTTCAGCCCCATTTTATAAATTCCTGAATTTGTCTCTGTTAAAACTAAATATCACCTAGATTGTTTGTATAAAATCTTATTATAAAATGAAATAACAATAAGATAATCAAATAACTCATATTTTTTCTATTATGAAAGTTCATATTATGTTAATTTTTATGTATATTCTTTTTATCCTCAAATATAAATACCAGAAAGTTTATACTAATTTACTCATCATGTTTAATCTAACCGCTGGATTTCTTAACAATTTTGATGTATATGCATGAACAATGTATCAACATATTTTAGATTATCATCATAATATTTTGTAATTTGAGTCTTATTACTACCACAATTTGAGTATTATTCATAATTCACTTAATGCAGCGATTTTATAATTAAGGTGGAGCTGAATTTTAATACAGAACCCCAAATCCCACTTGGCATTGGTAAATTGGTTTTAAAATACTTCCATAGAGGCATACTGCATATACGCGAATCTTTAGGATCATATCTTTCTTTCAAAAGTTTGAATAATAAAAAGTGAATTAGTACTACAGCAACCCCTCGATTTTGGTGCCACATGGATTCGTCCACCCAGAATGTAGATTCAAGTTTAGGATGTGGGATCAATTGATCTCATAGAATATTTTAATTGATCTCCACTCACATAATAATAAAAATTAGCCCGATAGACAAATAGACATTACTCTTATAACAAGAATTGTTTTAAAATAAATGTAAGAAAATATAAAAAACAAAAAACAAATTGATACTAATCTTAATTTTTTTTTAAAATTTTTTACAGTATTGATATTTAAAAAAATGATAGAATATTTTTAAAATATGAAAATATATAAAAGATAATTATAATTTATAAAAGTATAATTATTTTAAATTTTTTATATTTTGTAATAACTGGTGATATTTTTCTTATAATATTATAAATTATTTCTTATTTTTCTAAAAAATATTCTAGATCCCTCAGTGCAACCCAGAACATGTTTCTCTGAGCATAAAACGGACAGGATGGCAACAAAGTAATTGCAACATATATAAAAGTATAGGTTTATCCATAAATCATAAAAATGATACGTTAGCGACAAATTATATTCAGATGCACTCATAGCTATACAGCACATCTGTTTTATGAACTACTACGGCAGACAAAAGTAGATATGCAGAAGATTAATCCTTGTGTAATACAATACATGAATATAATTAAGCAACTGAAATCAAAAACGCTACTTAAGCTGAACCCACTTCTTTGCAATTTATTGCATAGCTTTTCACCAAATCATGTGTAAACTTAGTGTGTAAGAGAGTTAGGGTAGTGATATTTTGGAGATTTTGATCAGTAGAGATTCATTTTAGGAATGGATATGGACCTTTAATGGAGAGCTTCCTTGGCTTCTTCTTTGTCTCCTTATGTTATTTTGTTATTTTTGTTCATTTGTTTTGTAATGATTAAATACAATGTTATGAACTTCTAATTTAGACTATTTAATTGCGTTTTAAACGCGTGCCTTATGTTTCAATTTCATTTCTCTGTGCTGGGTGAGGTGGAAATCAGACAATTGAATCTAGCTTAGGGTTAACTGGAGAAAAAGAGATTGAGTTGAACTGAGATTTGGAACACAATTTGCATAAGCAGTTGGAATGAAAATGTGTAGGTTATGTGCACTTTGAGAATCCAAGTGTAATGCACGAGTGCTTAATTAATGAGTGCGCCTAAGAAATTAGGGTTCTTTGCTTTGCCAACAAGGACACATTGTTAAGGAATTGAAACAAGGTTCTTTAGTGAATTTGAGCATCTAGCTAAGCTGTACATAGTTGAGATTCAAGAGAACAAGCCTAGGAGCTAAGAGTGGAGAATCAAGAGTTATTTTGAGTTTATTATTGTTTTTAAAGTCTTATTTGTTAGATTTTGTGAGGTTTGAAATCATCTAATATAGATAAATTTAATTTTAACAATTAACCGTGAGAATTTAACCTATGATTAGCTTGACTAATGTCAAAGATTAGTATACATTATTTATCTTAATCTTCTGAGATGATACTTTTTTTATTATTGTATTACTTATTGACTAGTATTTTGCCAGAGTTAAAACATTGGATACCTTTTTCTGCAATCATAACCAAATGCAGCAACACATGTCATAGGGTAGGTCCAAAGGAGTAGAAATCAAGAAGAGTGCTAAATCTAAACATGAACTCTATAATTTCCTATATTTTATATTGTTAATGTCTCACAGTTAAAAAAAAAATAGTAATCTTCCAACATATCAACCCATCTTGACCATATTTATGATGATGGGTAAATAAGACAAATTGAAATGGTCAACAGGTTATAATATCCGGCCAAACACATTAAAAAGCATGGGGTTACACGAGTCAATCTGTCAAAATCATAGCCATAATATATGCCATTACAAGAAGTGGGAATAAATAACTAAATTCATGACATATGCAGAAAAATAAAACTCACGTAATGTAAAAAAAAAAAAAAAAACTTATAATTATCAAACAAAAAATTAAACATATATAATAAACTATATGTGAAATTATTTAAATTCATTTGATAATTCTTTTATGAACAGGTACGTTTTTTTAACTTTTCACTATTAGAAATTTTAGCATTACATATCAATTTTCCTGCCAATTTTCATGAATTTTTTTACTTTGAATTTTTTTCCATTAGAAATGGAACTCTCACTTTGATATGATGTGAAAAATTGATCCTTTTTTCTTTTTTTTTCTTTAATAAAAGAAACCGTCTAAAAATTTATGGTATAACTATAATTAGATTAATTCATTCATTTTTTTTATCAAGTATCAAAGATTTATAAAAATTTATGTATGTTATTCAATTAATTAAATTAAATCCTTCTATTCCTAGATTAACCCTTTCACACCACATAACAATAACTCTATCAAATTATTGAAAGTGTATTAACGTATATAAACAAAAAAAAAAATATTGTGTTTTTATTACAAAGCTTCAAATAAGAATTTGAATGAATCAAATGCAACGAAGTAATCTCTCACTAACAGTAAAAACTGTTTAGCAATTAAATAGGAGCCAGAAGCCACATGTACTGAAAGAAACAGTGGGACCTACAAGAACAAAGGTGTATGGTAATGGCAGCAGACAAAGATATATGGTAACATGCCTTGTTCCTCAATCAACGGGCACAGTTGAGTGTTCCAACCGCCAGTACCGGCCAGTTAGTACACGTGGCACAATATCATGAGCACATGTGTAACCGCCAAATCTCAACTGATGGAAAAAAAGGTTGGAGTGATGCTTAATAGTGCTTGAATAACACAAAATGATGCCATAAAAAAATAAAAAAAATTCTTTTATCATGAAAATTTAATTAATTATTTCACATTATAAATCTAATCCAAACATATTATAACTTGTTTGATTTCACGTTAAATTCACTAAAATTATGTTAAGGTATTAGCTAAAGTGATTTAAGATACATATTTGCATGTTTGGTTTAATATTTAATAATAAATTCTAGATTTAAAATTAATTTTGAATAATAATAATAATTTTAGATAATTGTTACGTTCAATAAAATTTTATATTAAATTTTTTCATTAACTTGTTTTTAAAATAAAAACATTCAAAACGTAAATAATATCACTACAAAATTAGTTTTAACTAAAATAAAATTTATTAAAAATTAATTTAGTCAACACCAGATGGAGAGACAGGATGCGAAGGGTGAGTCACCGTTCCCCTTAAAATTTTATTAATATAAATTTTATTATATATATATATTAAAAATTTAAAATTAAAAAAATAATTTAACAATAAAAAAGGTTATATTGCATAATATAATAGGATATAATATTCTTTAATTTTACATTAAAAAATAGGATAAAATATTTTTGAGATTACATTTCATAATATAATAGAAATCTTTAAGATTACATTGAATAATAAGATAAAATATTTTTTAAGATTGCATTCAAAAATAGGGTAAATTATTTTTAAGATTGTACTCTATAATATAAAATATCTTTAAGATTGCATTGCATAATATGATAAAATATTTTTAGGATTACATTCAAAAATTGGTTAAAATCATATGCTTAAATTAGTATAAATAGAAACATATTTTTGTGTTGATAGTATGCATTTCATTCCAAATAATATTAGAGCTTTAGAGAGTGTATGTTTGTATCATTGAGAGAATTGTTATAGAATCATATAGAAGTGTTTGACAAGTCTGATTTTTAACTCTCCATCAGAATTTAAAGGTATTTATTTATTATCATAATGAAGTTGTCCATTGGATTGATTATCTAATTTGGATGTCGTGATTTTTTATCCAATTAGGTTTTCACGCTATACTGATTGTGTCTTCTTTATCTCTTATCCCTATATTATTACTTTAAGTTTGATTTTAAATTATGAATTATTTTATTAAAATTCACTAGACTTTGTCAGTTTATTTATCAACCTATCCTGTTTGCAATTTATATGTCTATGATTTACTATTTGTATTTTTTTATATATTAAATTTATATTGTCTTTAAAATATTTTTATTTATAATATAATTTTTTTTTATGTCTGTCCCCTCTCAATAAAATTTTTGACTCGGTCACTTGTCAACACTAATCATCCATACACGCTTATGTGGTCTTTTCTCGCTTTTGCTGGTCAAAATTTGGAGAGTACACTATCATTTTCCTGTATTAATTAGAGTTGCTGAGACACGAGGAATGAAATTAGCAAAAATGCCCAATTTTGTCTCATGAATAACTAGTTCATAGTAAAGACTAACACATGATGCTTTCTCATTTTGTCCCCCAAATAAATCTATTTTTATTAATTAGTTTGTACCATATCCGATTATTGAACGTGTATACACATATATAGTTCTTCCTGAACGGGTGGGTTATGAGAAAGACTCAACTCTCCAAAACTACAACCTGATATGGTGACCAATCGATCGACATTGATGAGATATGTTATGTCGACATGTATATTGCTATAGACATTAAATGAGTATCTCTACCATGACTAAGACAAATCAATCTACCGGTGTGTTTGATTTGATGTTTGAGATGCTTAAACTGAAGTTTGACCGAATCCAACAAAACACATGTTTTTATGTATATGTGCCTTGAAAATTGTGTCAACTACAAAACAAATAACCACCACATCCAACAGGAGCCCGAAACACATAAATAACTTCTCTCTCCCTTCATTTATCTTCCTTTCACTCTCATGTGGAACTTATGAGCTTATTATAATTTCAGTTTTTGGTTTTTCACTTCTTTATCATGCACTACGCATTAAAGCATATAGTAACTCATTTGGCAGAAGCAAGTGATCACACTTATTGTCTCCACCAAAAAAAAAAGGTGATCACACTTATTGGGAAGACCGGATTGTGGGGGAATAAAAGAAAGAAAAATAATATGCTACCCAAATGTTATCTAATTATGTCATGCCCTTTGTCTTCTACTCTTTTTCCTCCAGGATGCTAGCCATCAAATGCCGTTTGTCTTCTCCACTTCTTCTAAGTGCACGTTTGTTTCATCTGTATGGTAGAAAGTGTTTGGATTGTGATCATATTCTGTGGTGAAACAGACCTTACACCAGAAGTACTTCATAATCTATGTATCTATGTACTTGCCATATACACACACACTGGAAAAAAAATACTCTGACAATTACCAGATGATATCATATGACAATAACTACTCATTAAAAAATACAGATTGCCATAGGCAAATTACGGACAGTATTTGACCCAAATTTCACTTCTTTACAAAGAAGTGCACTAAGAGTGAAATTATGACAAAAATATATGCACATGAATAACAAACTAGAAAACAGTGAAAGGGGTAAAGGTATTCGTAATCTTTGTATTGATACAGATTCTATTGTCACTATGAAGCTTCTTACTGTACCTCCTATTTATAATAATCGCTATGCTAATATGGTAAGGTATATTACTTATTGGTTGTTTGCTGACTTTTGGGGTGTTTCTTATTCCCGAAGAATTCCTTTGTAGTTCTGGTTGTTAGCCTCTGATTAGTAAAAAAACAAAAATAGTGAAAGGATTTGAATAGTATGCATAAGTTTATATGTTCTAATTAACTTCAATGTCACCATTAAAAAAACTATAAAATACTTATCATTAACAGATATATAATTACACTTAATTTTCTAAGTGCATCCAATTTCTTCAAGGGGATTAATTATATTTGACCCCTAAGTCAGCTGGACTAAGTACACTAAATCCACAATAATGTAATTCAAGCCATTATTGTTAAAGTCATCAAACTTTCGAGTACAACAATGGCATGAAATCTCTCATGCTACAACGAATAAAATTCATATTCAATTAGTTTACCAAACCCTTCACAACCCATCGACTCATAATAACAGCAACAATAACCAAACGGGAGTGAGCACACAAATTCAGCTGTATAACCCGTCCAAAACACTTAAAAAAGCAAGTTACTAAAACGACTCCAGGTACAATACATGTAAGAGAAATGAGTGTGCCATATCAAAAGATAAACAGCAACGTGGTATTGTAAGAGCAATGATATAACAATTGTTTTTTATAATATTGTGATCTCTTGAATGTCGATGTTGATCATCATATCCAGCATCAATAATGATGAGCACATCATATATACAAATTTTTTGACAAAATTGGAGAATAAGAAACACAAAAGAAAATCAAATAATTTTCGCAAGAATCAATATCTCACTTCTATGTGACTCCTATCTTCCCTGTCCACAATAGCCTGACAGAAAAAAGAAAGAAACCAAAACATTAGCTAAAGCAAAAACAGAATATCATCGTTAATACATAGAGCTAGTTTGTTTAAACTTATTTGTTGAAAAAAGTATTTATTTTATAAAATAAACAGCTTTATATTTTTTCAGTCAGTTTGTCTAAACTGTTTCTACTTAAAAAAAAAAATCTGCTTATTTAGATAAGCAAATCCTATATGCTTATTAAATAAGCGCTTTTTAAAAAAAATGCTTATTTAAAGTTTAAACAAACTGGCCCATCTGGTCAATCAATACGAATGGACTATGCTGCCACAGCACACTATGGATGAAACCAGTAATTAGATCTTAATAAACCTTGAGCACCACAAAAGTAATTCAAACTTCATAGGGAAAATATATAAGATGCATGTCTTATCTAGCATTTTACAGTGTCACAAAATTATTCTGATGCTGTTGTTGGAACTCGGAGTACTTGCTGAAGAAAGCGTGCTGCAAGTCGTTGAGTGATCCCACCCACAACACGCCCCCCAAGTTGGCGTGCCTCAGGTTGCTCAAGGACCTGTTCATATTAAATATTGTTTTTTTGTAAAATTACAATTGCAAAAAAAAAAAAGCTGAAAAACTTTCAATTCAATTCCACTAAATACTTTTAAGAGAAATTTATTAATGTAAATAAGCAAATTTCAAAAGTTAACTTTGTCCCATATCTAAACTAATATACAATTCACTTTTCAAGATCATCTTAGCTCTCAATAGCATTGACTGTTCTTTAATGTTGATTGAGGGCTATAGTAATAGTTTGCTATATTTTGGTTGCACGGACATATCTTTTCAACTATCAAATTCCTTGATCCATTACTCCATCATACAGCATGTTTAGATGCTCCAAGATTGAAATGTTCCACAAACTACCTTTCAATTTAGTATGCAATGATATTTACAAAATGCTCTGTTAAAATAATTTAATCACCTGTAGTATTGGTAGCAAAATAGCTGGATCAAAATCATTGGAGGATCGAAGAAGTCCCCATATTCTAATCACTTGATCTCTAAGCTCTATCATGCTTTGCATTTCAGTTTCTGACATCATAAAGGGTCCATTTGCATTGCCATTGAAGACAAGGGTCCTAACAAAGTCAGGAATATACCGGTATGTTTCAGACATTGTGCCAAGGATAAAAGCTTCAGATACGCGAGCAGCCTCTTTTATAACTAGATTCCTCAGCTCTTCACCATCTGGACTCAATAATACCTTTAGGACAGGTTGTAAAGCCTCTTTAGTAGAGAAATCTCTATCCTTTTTCCCCTGGTCCAGCAGGTTTTCAAGTCTATTCCATCTGCACTGGACCAGATTAATGAATATTCAACTGCACTTCATATAAATTATTCTACAGCATCAAGTTCAAACGACAATAGATTTAAGATAGTAGCAGATTTTAAACCTGAACTTCCCATCCTTGAAAAGCAACTCGATAAGAGCATCTCTTAGATATGGATTTGGATCTGTTAGGAGCCTTTTAGCAAAATATGGGTATGATGCAGCAAGTACCTTAAAATTGGGATCAGCATACAATGCTAAACCTTCTAAAACAGTGAGAGACCTAAATATTAATGCATAGTATGCTGGAACTGTCAACAGAAGGGGAAAAGAACAGAAAAACAAAAGTCAACCTATCAGAGTCTGCACGAAAGTTAGGATTTGGGAATAAGCAGTAAATATTATAAATCACTCTAATATAGGAAAAGAAATAATAGGAAATGATCACTGAAAAGCATAGTTTATCTCACCATTAAATGGATACTGATACAAAACATTTCCCAGACCATCCACTAGTGTCTTGAAGTTGAGCTCACTCACAGTATAATTAAGTGCATCATCAAAAAAGTTTTGAAGTGCTGGCACAATTGGAGATATATCAACATCCCTTGATAAAAAATTAAGATCATAGTAGTCACGAGCCATGGCCTCATAGTCTCGGTTAACCAAGTGAACAACATGACCAATTATGGCATATCTTGCTTCTTCTGGAGTCTCACTCATCATGCCGAAATCAAGAAAAGCAAGCTTTCCTTCAGATGTTGCCAAAAGATTCCCAGGATGAGGGTCTGCATGAAAATATCCATACTCGAGTAACTGTCTGAGACTGCACTGTATGCCTGTGTTTACCAGATCCAAGACTTTTAATCCTTGTCTCTCAATTGCTTGTTGCTCATTTAGTTTGACTCCATCAACCCACTCCATTGTTAGTACTTTAGCACTTGTATAGTCCCAGAAAACATCAGGAACAAAGATATCTTCCTTGTCAGCATACAATTTTCTGAACCTCCTTGCATTTTGTCCCTCCTGCAGGAACCTGTCAAAATTAACATTCAATTCCAACAAATATCTTGTATAATTTACAAACATGTATCTCTATCCATATGACACATATACCACCCTAGGGAAGATTTGAATTACAAATGAAAAGGATAACATGGTTATATGCTTTCCTTTTGCCTAAAATTTGGCAAAATTACGAAGGGTTCAATGTTTATTTTTGTTTTATTATTTTCATAAACAAGGTTTTAAAAAACAGTCCATGACAGCGGATTTGGCTTCAGTGTTGAGGTTTTCGGAGTAAACATGACCTCAACTACAGCATCATCAAGGATTGCAACAAATGCAGAAAATTGCTAATAGATGAATCATGATGCATGCCTGGCTTCAATTAAAATACAAAGTTTCATATTGGCAGAAGAACTAACCTGCACATAGTTGAGCTCTTGAAAGACTCTACGTGCAAATTCATCAATAAGAGCAACAACATCACTGGTGATAAAGTCCACATATTTATTTATGAGAGACCCTAAACCTCTAATTAGGTAGAAGTCCATTCCTATAGCTTCTTCAATATAAGGGCGTTGAACCTTAACAGCAACAAGTTTCCCAGAGTACTTCAACCGGCCTTTATAAACTTGACCCAAACTGGCTGCTGCTACAGCCGTTGGAGATATAGTAGAGAAAATAGAGTCAATAGATAGTCCTAGTTCCCTCTCAATGCATGCAAAGGCCTCCTCATCAGGAAATGTTGGCAACCCATCCTGGTAAAGCACAGAAATAATCAAGGAAACCTAAGTAACCAGTTCATTCATAAAAATCTTCACAGCACAATCAAATATATAAAACCCACACAACTCACTGCTACTAATGACTCCACTATATAACTGAATAGAAGATATAAGGTGGGTTGGATGGTTGTGGGAGAAGGGAAGGAGGGAAAGGTCGCAGGTTTGATCCTCTCTGTTAACAAAATTAACATTCTAACAACTAACATTTGCCGATAAAAAAAAAAAACTATATAAGTGAATAAATTTTCGTTGGATATCATCAACATTGCCCATTGACAATACAAGAACATATACAACAACAACGACAACAACAACAAAAGTCTTATCCAACTAGGTGAGATCAGCTACATGGATCACACGACATAAGTCAATTCAGTTTAAGACCAAATCTTCAGAGACCAATATAGTCAAATGAAATAGTCAATAGCTTCTTGTGCTGCATATGTACATAATCACTGAACCAATCAAAATTCCCACACAATGCCAAGTTATTTAACCCCTAGAACATGCTTCACTAGAAAAATCAAACAGTATACAAAATTGACGAGGAGAAATATAAATTGGGGTTTTCTTTCATAAACATTCTTTTCAATTATAAACGATGGAATCGTCCATTTTGATATATAAAAAATAATCGATTTGAAAATATCGTCAAAAATGAAATTTCAGAATTTTTTTTTCATACATGTCAAAATGATGGAAAAGAAAGAATATCTTTTATGTATCCACCAAAAATTTATCAACTTTTCATAAAATGATGGAAACCAAATTTTATCTCTTCACGAGAGATAAAATTTCCTATGATGAATTGTCTAATTATTGGAGCTATACTAATGAAGAAAAAAGAAACAAATTGAGCAATGAATTTCTAAATGGCTACACTACACCAATCAAATTAAGAGCTAAAAGGGTACATAAATTCAATACCTGAAGTTCAGAGAGCTCCTCCAGATACTCAGCTGGGCATATATCAGGCCTAGTAGACAATCCCTGACCCAATTTGACAAAAGTTGGTCCCAGCCGAGTGAATATGTCCCTAAGCTCAAGAGCACGAATCCTTTTATTCTGATCAAGCACTCCACTTCTCTGGTCCAACAACAGCTTCAACCCAAACAAACCCACCGCACCCAGAACCTGAAGGGCCCTCCCCACCACCTACAAAAAAAAAAAAAAAAAAAAAAAAAAGTTCAAATCAATTCACAAAAACCCAAAGGGTTGGCGCACTGGTGTAAGGCCCCGGTGCTTTCCCACATGTGGGAAGGATCTATTACGGGGGAGAACCTGTGTTTGATTCCCCCACCATGTGCAAAATTCCTCAGTGCCAGCATCAGTCACGCACCGCAAGCGAGATTAATCTCTAACACAGTAACTGGGTTGGAGGACACCCGTGGTTTCTGACCCAAGACCAAAAAAATCACACCCACAAGATATCACGAAAAAGACTCAAACTTTGGGAGGAACAGAAGAAGAAAGAGGTGAAAAACCTTGATGGGTTGGGAGCCATATTTGGAGGCCAGAAGCTGAGGGGTATACGAAGTTGCATTGGCAGCACGAGCCAGGGCTCTGGCCTCAGCTTGAATGTCATCAGCACGGTTCTCAGGAAGCGCAAGCACCTTGATGGATCCATCTCTCGGTGAAGGAGGTGAACTTGTTGGTTGTGGTGTTGCCTCAACCAAAGCACCACGAGGGTGAGGATTCAGCCATGTTAACCTCGTTGTTCTAGTTCTGGTTTTTGTTCTTGGTCTTGTTCTGGTGATGGTTTTGGTTTTGAAAGAAAGTGATGATGATGAGGATGGGGTGGTGGGGTTTGAAAAGGAACAAAAGGATGCTACTACCATTGATGATGCCACTGTAGTAGCCATGAGCACTAGCTTCTTCCTTGCTCCACCACTTTGGTGATGATGAGAAGTTTGCGAAGAAATGCTAGAATTTGGCAACCTTGGTTATTCAGAATTTGGCGAATTTGGCACGGAAACAAAATAGGTATTTGGGTATGGATAAAAATGTTGTGACATGTCAAAATGTTGGACTTTAGAGATGGGTACTAAGGTTGGTAAGGTAGGAAACATTTCTGAAACTCGAATAACTCAATTATATATATTCACTAACAGTTAACTCTCGTGATCATGTAACTCTGTCAAACTCTCATCCAAATACCAATCATAAAGTATGGATGAAAAAGTAAAGTTTTGATTTTTACAATTCGAAGAAGAAAAACTTATACACTCATTATCATTCGATTAAAACTTATTATTATTTATTATAAATTTAATGACTTTAATAAAATTATTTTAAAATTATATTAATCATTATATAATTAAACAAAAATATAAAATTATATTTATTATCATCACTATTAAACTCTTATATTAACAATCTTAAATAATATATTAATGATTTTTTAAATTGAATAATAATATAAAACTTGTTCAACACTGTGTCACTATATGCATTGTCATTAAATTTTTATTTTAATCTTAACATTCACAATGAATTTAATATTTCTCTTGTTTTTATTATAAGCTATAGTTTTAAAGAAATTGATGATCATTTTTCTAACGCATTTTAGAATTTTTGTGAAGCATTTAATCTTTTTTTCGTTAGTTGCTCTAATTAAATATTCTAAATATTTGTATTTCTTTATAAAAAAAAGTGGTGCATAATACTTTTAGATTTTAATATTTTTACATTCTTGAATTACTCATAATAAGTTAATAATTATTAATAAAGATATAATTAATACATTAATAATATTTTAAGAAAATAATAAAATTAATTAAATTTATTGGTATGTGTGATTAATGTTCAAATTGTCTTTTAATAAAGATTAGAGAGTAGTGAATACCTACTATTGTTTTCAATTTCTCCATGATAAAGACAGGGTCACATCCAATGCCTGGAAATGGATTTCCTAACAAAAAACTGTACTTCCTCTGTCCCAAAATAATTATTGTTGTTAGTTATTTATTTTATTTCTGCAATATCTGTGCTAAAAAGGAGTCGTTAGACATTTTATTTACTCAAGTTTGAGATAGGAACAAGAACAACATTCCCATATTGGGAATTTACAGCAAAAGAATGAATACTATTGTAATAACAAACATCATAGCTTAAATGTAAACCCTCCTTAGCAAACACATCTGCCAGATTATTTGCTTCTCTCAATATATGGACAAAAATGCACTGCTATATATAAGGGATATTTTATACAGATAAACATAATAATAAATAGATGAAAAAAATCATAATTTTATAAAATTAACCTTATATTATTATTAATTTATTTTTAGATTTTATAATTTATCATTAATATATAAAAAATATTAAAAATAATGTACATTAAAAATTAAAATAATAATTATTTTAGAACAATTTTTGACACGATAATTATAATTAAGACGGAAGAAATACTAAATCACAGAATCACTGTCCTATCAAGCCTTTGTCATTATTGGTTATGAATGGAGTTTAATGCCATTATATTCAATTCGACCTCGTGCTAGCATAATCCATTTTATACGTTGAAACTTACTCTCACTTAACATTCAATTGCATTAATTATTGCCATTGAATGTGATTTGATCCATCTTTAACCATTATATACACTACAGACCTCATGTGCTTAGGATAAACTTAGTTGCTGCCTAAAAAAAAGGATAAACTTGTTGTGTCGGTAACCCTATCTATTTGCGGAAGCGAAGTAAATCTGTGAGGAGATGGGAAAATATAGAAGCAGAAAAATATCACCCAGAGAACACAAAACAATTTTAACGTGGAAAACCTCCTCAATGTGAAGAGTAAAACCACGGGACACTAGTCCAGAAAAACATCCACTATGAAAGTAGGATTACAAAGATAATCTCTCTAGTAAGACTAGAGGTATACACTCAAAATATATATCTCACCCACTAAGGATGACTTACAAATTTTATCTCTCACTGGGAGGATTTATCTCTCACCTATATGGTGGAAGTCTCTCTTTCTCTACAAAGAGGAACACTCTCACTCTCTTCAAAGAGGAACTCTCTTACTCTCTTCAAAGAGGAATTCTCTCACCCACACAACTCTTCTTCAATGCTTTGAAGAATGCTTCAATTTTGGGATGATGAAACCATTGGCAATGTTGCCAATTTATAGCCTCAAGATGGCTTACCTACCACACCAACCAAGGATGCTCACCTACTACACCTACTACACCAACCAAGGGTGCTCACCTACTACACCAACCAACTTATTCTACCAACTCTTAATTAAAGAGGAAATAGTCCAACAAAACTTAGTTGTAGATAAATCAAATTGGTTAAGAATACTAGACAAAATTAACTAACATTTTCCATATAAAAGAAGAAGAAAAACTCACATTGAATGTTAACCAATTTTATTTTTTAATAAGAAGAAGAATGTTAACCAATTTTTAATCATTACTAAAAACTACTACTTTAATCATGCCCTTTAAAAAGATGAAAACTGTGTAACACCCCAACCGCAAGTTCCTCACCTTCTTCGTTCGATTAGACAAAACTATGACATCAAATCATGGTTTAAGTTAACTAAGTAGGTTAATTTCAAAACTTTTACTAACAAGTAAATTCTCCAACGATTAACATAAGTGATAACAATTTATGTGTTAAGAGAAAAATACTTATTTTATGTATATTGACGATTCCTCAATAAAGATTTATCATTACTTTCATTGAATCAATTTTATATCAATGGTGAGAATTTATTTTTCATAGCAAAAAAGATATGATATATTAAGAATGTTTGTAATCTATCACAAGTTGTTGATAAATTGACAAATAAGGGTAAATACATTGATATGATAAGCTATTACTCTCCACGCATATGCATGGTGGTTGCTCACAACACAATCCAATACACGATTTGATCCTCACCAAAAAAACCCACAGCCCCGCACAACAAGATCTCTGCCACGATTTACTTATTGGTTTTATTTAATTATTTACAATTCGATTTGTAATTTTTATATTTAAGTTATTAATATTTTGTCTTCGTTGCTCACCTGTTGATAACTTGATGATTATTGGATGAAAATGATCAATTGTTGTAACTTTAAAATACCGACAATTTTTTTGATGATAGAAAAAGAATGAAAAGAAAACAATCTCACGAATTTCATTCTCCTTACTAACAAAATACTAATAATTAACAATTAATAAATATATAAATAAACAGTTGAGACGATTTCTTAGTTTGTGTTGAGTGTTAACACTTTTCGTTAAAGGATCAAAGTTTAAGGACTTCTGAATGAATCAATTGGGTTTCAAAATAAAAAATTTAAAAATGGACCAAATTAATAATGTGGAAGACAGGAAGAGAACTTCGGCCCATTATAAAGCAGAGGCCCTTTAATGCAAAGCTTGTCTCTATTTTATTTTATTTTCAATACAACGTCGATCAAACTTGCATTCTCATGCATACTATCTAAATCCTCCAATATTATGACGACCCTAATGGATTGTTGGATTATTACAAAGCTTTTCCTATCAAAAGGAAAAGGATTTTCTCAATTATAAGAAATATTGCTAAACTAAACAAGCAAATCGTTTGTTTGTAGATAAACAATTATGATCATGTGGAAAAGAATGCTAGGCCTATTATAAAAGGCAGTTGCTATATCCACTTGTCTTATTTACTTATCCACTTCTCTTTTTAATTTGCTTTAAAAAATACACACCCCTGTTGACAGTTTCCAGAAAATCACACACCTCTTTCTTTTGCATTTGGATTCGTATCCACTTTAATTGATGCAAACAGTGTAGTGTAAATTAAAGGAAGGGGGTGTGCTTCTTTATTCTCTCGAAAGCATGTAGGTTTGTTGTGTCCAGATTTCCTAACAAGAAAGGCACAATGAAGTAAACATTTTGAAAGTAGCTAACTAGAGAGTTGAACATGTTATTCTTGGATATGACTCATACTCTGTCGTTAGCAGATATGCATGAGACTAATGAATAGCTATGGTGCTTAGGATTTCTAAGCTTATGTATTTCCTTATAATTTGAGTACAATTATTCGAGTGTGTGAGGGAATATAGTGAAAAGCTGGACGTAGCCCACATTGAGTGAATTAGGATAAATTCTGTGTGTTGTTTTCTTCTTCTCTTTTCTCTCTTCTCGATTATTGTGTGATTGCGCGATACCCAATAGTTATGTATGTAGTGGATGTGGAACCTTATTACTTGATGGGGAAGGTTCTGTGGGTGAGAAGTAGCATTGCATAAGCCATTTTTCTGCACTTGCTTTCCTTTCTATTCACCTCATCCTCATGGTTTTTGGTTTACTTTCTTATTATTGGATTATCTATGATTTAGCAAAATATTGTAATTTGAGTGGCTTTGTTAGGCAATCTGGACACAAAAAACCTACATTTTTTCGATAGAATAAAGATGCATGCCCCCTTCCTTTAGTTGGGGGTAAGTGATTTTTCAAGAAGGGGGGTGTCTTTTTTGAAAGATGACATTTTTAGAAAAAAAAAATTGAAAATGGGGGTGAATTAGCAAAGAAGAGGAGTGGATATAGCACGTCCCTTATAAAACTAATTTTTCATTTAAAACGAAAACTGACTCATGGCCCAAGTTTAAAACATCGTAAAGACCTGACCTTTGATCCAATATAAAACTGTGGCCCTTTAGTGCAAAGGTTGGTTGTCCCATAACGATGAAAACTACTTTTCCTCCTAATCTTAACAATCAAAACAAATTGGACTAAAAAAATAAACAAAACCGTATCAGTACCAAAAAGAAAAAACTATTAAAATATTGGGAAAATGTTACCATTTTCTAGGTTAATAAAGGCTAAATTGTAATTTTGACTTTGTAATTTATGCTCTACAATTTCAGTCATTTTATTTTTTCTATAATTTTATTCTTTACATTTTAGAAAATCTATAATTTTAGTTTAATAATAAATTTTGCATAATTATTTTTTATCTTGTTCTAATTGAACTCTAGATCTAATAAATTCATTTGAAGTATCATCTCAAAATAATTTAATCAACTAAAATGTAAAGTTAAAAATAAACATGTAAAATTGAAAACAAAATCAAAATTGTGAAGACTAAACCACCAAACAAAAATTCATATTAGAAATTAAAGGAGGGTTAGAATTGCAATTTAGCTAATAAGTTATGCTTAATGTTTTAAGTGTACATAGTCTTTTATAAAACTTTTCATAAGGCAAATTTTATGGTATCCAAACTTGTGATCAATTAGTGAGGGATTGTTATTTAATTAATGATCTAGAGTTTAAGTTTTGAATATGTAATTATTTTAAATACTCAATGAAATGCTTTATCATTCGTAGGCTATAATAATCTTACCCAGTTTTAATAAGATTGTCTCTTATATATATATATATATATATATATATATATATATATATATATATATATATGGGGTGGGGGTGGGTGGGGGTTATAAACCAAAAAAACTCATTTTTACTGGAAAAAAAAAACCTTCATTGGTGTATTTATCTTTATAAGACATATAATATTCAATAATCACCTAATGAGTTAAAAACTATTCCAGCTTATGGATAGCAATAAAAAAAATTATGCATGTGTTTTTACACTTTGATTGCTTCCCAGTTGTTAAAATTGACCCCACCTTCATTCATAATTTGGTGGTTATGATAGTAAATCTCCAATTTGCACGACACTTAATTAGGTCCATCATTACACACAAAAAATCAACTAATAATTAGAACTTTCCATAAAGTTTAAATCATAATTGGTCACCCAAAAAAAAGTTTAAATCATAATTTATTTTTCCGCGTCCTAACCTATACTCATTGAAATGTAATAGATGTTTATTTATGTCAAATCTCTTGGCCATATTTGACCTAAAACTTAGTTATATAATCACGACGTCATGCCCTAACAATGACATTGATATTGAAACTTGTCAACCTTACTTCTGAGATACACTGAAAGATCCAATTGGACAAGGGCCTTAAAATATCACCCCAAAAGACGTTACATATGGGTCACCCTCATATGGGAGTTGTCAATTTGCTTTCTTTGGACTATATATAGACAACAAATTCATCTTGTATCATATAATAAACTGAAAGAACAGCAGAAACTAGTGCACATAATTTATGATCAATAATTGCCTCAAAACACACAAACTTTGGCTGAAAGTGGGATTGCATACATAGTTTCTTGGAATGTAGTTTTTTCTTTGGAAGTATTGGTATCTTTTCTTTGTTAAAATACTTTAAAAAAAACATAAAAAATTCTATAAGTATCAATGTATAATGCAATTTGTTCGCTTGCTATATCTAGAAGTGCCTTTGCACTGTTTAAATTTCCATCGAGAAAGGAAACTAAAAAATGTCATGCAATTAACTAGCCAGGCAATTGAACATCTAATCTAATTAAATATAGTTGCTAGATGATAATTTTTATTGGAAAAAAAACAGTGTTTTTTTTATTAATGCACATCAATAGATTATTAATTATATACGTTACATTTCAAAAAGAAAATATTGCTATAATTAAAACCTCAAAATATTTTAATAAAAAATTTAAAGATGTCGATTTGCATGTTATTTGAGATTAAAATTTATAATATGTAATTTGTAGTTTTTTTAATTGAAAACAGTTGGTAAACAGATTTATAAAAAAAATTGAAACTTATAACATTATAAAAACTGTGACCTATTAATATGAAATATAATACCCCAAAAGAAATGTGGAAAATATGACATGTCATGAAAAATCAGATTCTCTAAAGGTCCTTTTTAAACCAAATTCATTATAACTACTGTTATATCCTCGCGTTCTTTTATTGGTTTCTTTCGAAACCAACTTTATAGAAATGCATTTTGTCATGACATGCATCATTTTTTAAGAAAAAAACTTACATGCATCTACAAAACGAGAGTGTAGCTAGGCAGATAATATTTCGTTAATTGATGACCAACGATGGAAACTTGTTTCGAATCATAACAAGAAATCCACCCTTGAGAAATGAGAAGAAGAAAAAAATGAATAGAATGAAAGAGACAATAGAATTGGATGGTGGGTTGACCTATATAGCTAGATTGATCTTCCACATTACAAAAAAGAAAAAATTAAATAAAGAATAATAATAATAATAATAATAATAATAATAATAATAAAAGGATGAGATCATATATATGAGAAGAAGATTGGATAAAAAGAAGCAAATTCCTAAATTGGAGGGTAGCTATGTGGAGCCAAAGCTCCACTCAATAAGTGTATGTATCTTAGAAAGAGACTTGTGCATAACGAGAGGGAGAGACCAATTACACATCATTTTTGTTATTGGAGGACCTACCCTTATGTGACGTTTGATTTTAATATCAGTGCTTGCTCTTTGTGTGTTATAGGATAAAACAAAATGTGTGGGTTGCGAAGAATGCGTTGTTTCTAAGCTGACTAAGAAAAAAAGAAGAAAAAGTTAAGAGAAAGACTAAGAACGAACAAATATTAAATTTTTTTATAACTAAATATTAATTTGTTAATTAGTTTTGTTAAAAATATTTGTTAAGAGAATTCGAATTCACAATTTTTTTTCTCTTTTTTTTTTCTTCGTATTCTTTTTTAATCACTACATCAATTTTATATATTGAGAAATGAATATTAATTGACACAATTTTAAAAATAAATAAATAAATAAATTGGAGGAGATATGGTTGGCAAGCATCTACAAAAGGTGGGAAAAAGAGATGAAGGGGTAAAAAGATTGTCTGGTGACAAAAAACGCAACTTTTAAAACACACGCACACCCATGTATCCCATCTCTTCACCCCACCATTTTCAACCTCACAAACTTTTTGGCTTTCTTTTCCTTACTTTTCAATGCTATATGCCTTGGATGCTCACTTGGCGTTTTGGGGGATTTAATTTTAGCTTGAGTTTCGTTTGCATAGTCTTTGGGGGCATATGGGTTTAATATTCAAAAGTTCTAATCACTTCAGAGAAATATCTTTCTTAATTAGATGTAAAAAAGAGAATGGAAATATAATTGCAACTATATTTTCTTGTTCCTTATTTTAATTGTTCATTTACTAGCATCCATTAACGTTTAAATTGTTGTGTTGCCTTGTTGACTCTCATATTTAACATGTCAATATATAGTTTAAAAAAATACTTTTCAATATATAGACACACATTTGTGTAAGAGTAGCGATCAATTTCTATCTCATTGAAGAGAGATAGGAAGAAAAAAGGTATAGAAACAAAATAATGAATGTGATATTTAAGTGGCATGATGGAAAAGAAAATATATGAAAGAAATGAAGTAGAAGTGGAATGAAATAGAGAACCAAGTGAGTAAATGTTTATAATTTTTCTTGGTATAACTAATCAAAGGCATATACATATATCCAGGGGTGTAGACAGAAATTTGATTCCGGGGGATCAAGAAAAAAATTATATGTTATAAAAATATCAAATTTTTGCATGCAAAATTTTTTTAAAGAAATTAATATTATATATATACATATATCGAATATTTTTTATAAATAAAAAAAATATATGACTACATTAAGTACAAAAGTAATACTATATGAGAAAAAAAACTAGATAGATAAAATAATTAATTTTAGATAATTATATGTAAGTATCTCAACATTATCATCATTTCATTAATCTTATAATTTTTTTTATCTCTCTTGAAAACATTATATCACATTAACTATCATACTAATATATTTTCTATAATTTTATTATAAATTTTAGGAGGATCATAAAAAAAAATCATGGTAATTAAATACATTTGAAAATTTTTGGGGGCCATGGGCCGTACAGGTCCCCCCTCCCTCCACCCCTAGGCCTGTGCATATCCTTCTCAACATGACACATATTCCCTTAATTAAGCTTATGGAATTAGACTCAAGTTTGGTTTCATTGTCATGGTAGATCATCCTTAGTAGATTCATAAATCAAGGGATGCTTCTAATATTATTTAATTAAAGGAGAAAAAATACGTTATTTCCCTCTAATTTCATATGTTGGTAAAAGGTTCATTAAAATTCTTGAACAATGAAGTCATGAAGGATTTTCATAAAGCTAGTTGAGAGCTAAATATCGATTATCGGTTAATATAGTGGTAGTAATTAATTCTTAATATATCAAAGGAAGAAGACTTTTACAAAATTCGAAAGCAATTTAACCTATAATAACTCGGTCGAAAAGGTCATATATATCAAGGATCATCAAAATTCTTGAAGCATGCATTTTTGTTAAGTTATAATGTGATTGTGACAATTAATTTTGAAGATAATTTCCTAACGAAGCTTTATTTTGTGCCAACTCCACTTTATTTTAAATAAAAATTTGTTTTTTTTTTGGACAAAAATCTATAACTTTGAGACAATAAAAAGCTGCCAAATGTATAAAGCTTTATAGCATATCTTTGTTCTTAATAACAACTGAATCCCACACTCCTAGGAGGTGGCTTCTTCCAGACAAAAGGTGCTTACTGGAATTCCTTAATGGAAAGGTGTTTATCATTATACTACTTTTCAAAGGGAGGGAAATTTTGCAGAAGTTGCAAAATAAATAAATAAAACAATGACACTTACGTTTATTTGGCCTTCCATATATCTAGAAGATGCCTTGGACAGTTCTCACTTTCCTTTGTGAGAATCTGCTTTCAATGAATGAGGTGACTAAAGGCATGAATGGCAGAACGGTCTTTGCATGAGGCCATTGAGTTTGGTTATGTGAAAATAATAGATGATGGCCTCTTTTGCTTTCATTTTTTTATGTTCTTTTCCTTTCTTTCTCCTAATGTGGCCAAAAGATATACCCAAAAGGCCACATTCTGTATTTAAGAGATAATAACAACATTTTCACTTTGGCCAGGCCATTTACCAATCTAACTCAACTTGCATCATGCATGTATTCCCCTTAATTGGCCATGGTTTTTTCCCCCCACATGTAATCTCCTTAATACTTTTTGAAATTGGGCCAACATTAAATTAAATGTAAATACCTCCTATAATAGGGATTCGAATATTGGTTTACCATATTATAAGAGATTAATTCTTTTAGCTAGACTCAACCTGTATTGGTTTAGCCTTGATTTGGTTGTGTGAATGAATTTAACATTCATGTGACTATTTTTAAAAAATAGTGTGGATTTCACATCTCTTTTTTCTATTTTAATTCAAATATTTTTTTTATTTTCTTCATTTTTTTTCTTCCACGCTACCATACCCAGCCTTAGGGCTTAGTAAATTGGTAGAAAAATGATATTGGTGACCATCCTAGCTCCCATTAGGGTACATTGGTTTTGGAAGAAAAAGTAGAGGCAAAAGTGAAAGGAAAGAATAAATATAAAAAATGAGATGATTTTTTAAGTTATTTGACAAGAGATAAAATGAAAAAAAAAAAAACTTATTATTTTGTTTTGTAAAAGGTAAAAAAATTTTAAAAAAATACAATACCAATAAGAAAAGAGATGTGATATAAATAAAACTATTTTTTTCTTTATATACCTTAATAAATTTTTAATCTCTCTTTTGTGTCCAAAAAATTGGACAAAACATATTTTCAAGTGAAACACTTATATGTAAATACTTTTATTTTTTTTCTTGTTTTATGTGCTTCCAAATGGAAAAAAAAAAAAAGAATTGTCAGCTATCATTTTTTCATTCCATCCATTTTCTATAAAAGCAAACAAAAGGGTGGGATTGGGAAAAGAAGAGAATAGGAAAAAGTGAAAGATATATATGATAGTTGATAATGTGATGTGAAGGAAAGAAAGGAATGCAGAAAAAATTAAATACAAAAAATATACTTAGTAAATATATCAATATCATTGTTCTTTTTTCCACCGCATATCAATATCATTGTTGCATTAAAAAAAATCAATATCATTGTTAATTTAGTAATTGGAATGGGTTACCATAACGTACGTGGAACCGTGGTCCATAAGGTTTTGCTCAGTTAAAGCTACCCAGGGCAAATTAAATCTTTCACATGTTGTGTGGGTTCAAATTTGTGTGGGGCAAAAGCTCCACGTCTTTACGAAAAGCACATTGCTTAACTGAAAATGACATTAGCAGATTGAAATTCCATTTGTTCCTAAACCATATTCCTTGCTTCTTCAAATGCAGTTCTTGGAGAGTATCTTACAATACTTGTAAACCCTAATGAGCAACATTATGTGGACATAGTTGACTAAGCATTTGATAGGATAAATAGGACATGAATTATACATATCTATGTGATCAATGACAGAAATTATGAAAAATAAAATGGGTACAACATAAATGCAACAAAAAATAATACGAACAATTATCAATAGAAATTACCATCTTATGAACTGTTTGCACAGTGAGCTTATGCATAATTACTTTTAGGCTAACGAAATATGAAAAAAAAATATGATATGGACTTTTTAAGGAATTAAAATTAATCTATGCATAAGTTAAATAAATCTTTTAATACAAGAGAATTTTTATAAATTATTTTATACACATTAATTTTAAGTTAACAAATATTTTTTTCTTTTAAACATATTGTTCCTATTGCTTGAGGGAGGGGTAAGGGGTTTGGGTTACCATTTAGTTGTAATTTCATTATTCAATTATTAGTCTGTTTAGATATAAGATTAGAAGTAATTTTAAAAAAATTTTTATTGAAAAAATATAAATTTATTCTCACTCTTATTATCTTATAGACTTCTCAGTTATAAGATTAGAAGTATTTTTGGAAACTTCAATTATTATCTCATAAACTTCTCAGTTACAGTTTTATTCTCACTCTTATTTTGGATTTATGTCAAGTTTAAAATATAAATTTATTCTCAACCTGTGTCGTGTTAATTAGAACCATTGAACCAAAGTTATAATCGTATACTAAGTACTATCATTATTCATCGCTTAGCTTCCTAATTTTAGTCAACTAGAAAGGCTATTAACTATCATATAGACGTTGACCCTTCGAGTCTTATCTTGGCAACCTCTGTGGATTGGACAACTGAACTATGCCTAGTGTGTCATGTCCTCTTTATCATTTATTTTCTTACCAACCTAACCTCATTGAATATGGAAAATTAATTTTACATGTAATATAATATATAACATTTTAAAAAAAATGTACTCTAAAATTATAAACAAAAAACATTATTATTTATTTTATGTTTAAAATGTTTTTTATTCCTCAAACTCTTGTGGTATATTTGGCAAGGAAAAAAAATATGAATAATCATATATTTTATTTTGTTTGGTTTAAAAGAAAATAAGAAAAGAAAAAAATTGATTTCTAAAAATAAAAATTCGAAATTAATTTTTTCTTTCACTTTCTTCTAATTTCAATTTCTTTTTTTTTTCTTTCCTCTACACTACTTTTTCCGCATTCCAAACATAGGCTTGATGTATAGAACTTGAATTTCTCAACATGAAACATGATAGAACATTCATTCTATTATGAAAAAAATAAATAAAACTTTTATAATATAATCAATACATGAAAGTTTATATGATATCCTGCTAATTTAATTTGGGGGTTTTGATATTGTTAATTTATTAACCAATAGTTATCTCTTAAATGTTACTTACTTTCCAAATTTCACTCAATAAAAAATTAAATAAAGTCTATTTCAATTACTTTTATGCATCAAAAGAAATTGGTTTTATCACTGAGCATGTGAATAAATTAGTGTAATATTTATTTTGTTTCATATGTGATCTTAAATATGTAATTATGTTTTTTTATAATATGTAATTGTATTAAATATTTTATTGTATATAATAGTCATATTTTATTTAACTTAAATAAGATTGTTTCTCATAAAATATAGTGTGATATGGAAAAAAAAAATATTATAACCTAAAGATGCTCTCAATCAAAAAATAAGAATAATACGTGGGGTTCCCAATAGTTTTCCCAGAAAATGTTAATTAACCGCGTATGCTTATTTCACATTCGTGTACCCTGCAAATGTATAAGTTTTCATAAAAACTAACTTTACAAATATAATTTTAAAAAGAAAATGAATACTCACACTTAATACAAAAGTATTCTTATGAAAAGAGTACAACTCAAATTAAATAATCAAATATGTAAATATTTTAAATTCTTTGATATAATCAGTGTTTAATTTCTACAAATAAAAAAATATATAAAAAACAACCCTTGTTACATATCTAATAAATGTTTTTGCTGTAAAAAAAAAAGAGTAAATAAACATACGTATAAAGAAAGCACGAGGTTGGAGTGTGGTCCTCTCCATTTTCTATCTTGTACGACAGTGGTGCAGTACTCACGAGAGCACCGCCATGGATGACAAGGTTCGATGATTATTTGTAACATGCTTTCAAAAGCACCTACTGCACTAAAACTTGAATAATAATAATACCCTTCATATGATTTTATTATATTACAATTACTTTATTGTAATTTTCATTTATTTTTATTCTATTTTAAGATGTCTTTAATATATTTTTATCACTTGTATAAAATTAGTGTAAGATAATATGAACTACAAGATGCTACTGTACATTGTTCCCAACACAAATATTATTTAATGCATTTAAATATCAAGGATATCAATAAAAGTATATTTTCTAAGAATGTTGTTCCTGGGCAAGCAACATTGATTAATGAACTTAGATCTATTTGCAGAATTTGATTGAAAAATCAGTGAATCAGCCATGTTACAAACTGGTGTAGATGATGCCTTAACAAATAACCGATTAAAGGGGCTTGAATTTAGTCTTTTAATTTTTTTTTTAATTTTAATCTCTATTATTAAATAATAATATTAATTGGTGTTGTATTAATGACAATAATAATTCATTGATTATCACATAATTGTGAGTCTAACAAGATAATCAATTGTATTATTTTTTTGTTAAATTGTGTTTTAAAATTCTTATAAATTAAAAATAGTTGATAACTTGATATATCGGATGAGTTGATGAGATATTAAAAAAATATAATTCACAAAGGATATTATATAATCACCTTGTTAGACCTTTTAATAGCATAAAAAATTAATAGACTATTAATAAAAAGTTAATAAATTATTAATATGATTGTTACATTATTAATTAATATTACTAATTTAACAATAGGATCTGAAGTTAAAAATTTTAAATATTTAAATTTTAAAGTACTAAAACTAAAAAATATAAATTAAAATAAAATATATAAAACATCTTTTTTGTTATTTAAGTATTTTTAATAATATAATGACCTGTCTATTTTTGAAACGTCAAAGTCCTCTGCCTCTGTTGTCCATGGAGGTGACGTGTTTGGGCTTCTTTTCTTTCTAAGGGAAATGAAGAAATAAAATAGTGAGAATTGCAAGGAGCAGCCAAACAAACATCTACCTCATGCAACTTGGCATCAATCATTAAATATATTATGATGAAAGCGCAGTTCTGAGAAAGGCTTTTCCTACACCACAGAAACATGATATTAAACTATTTTCATGTGGGCCCCATTCTTAGTAGACCCATGTGCTTTCACTACGCCAATGCATTAAAATATGATTTTCTATACAATTTCGAGTTCAATGCCCAAATAAAACCACACTCCAAATATTAAGAATATGTTTGGTTTGCAAAATTTGTACTGGACCAAAATTACGTTTGAGGAAAAAAAAAGTTATCAACGGATCAAAGTTCTTATTTTTAGATTTTTTTTTTTATTTATTGAATTTGTATTAGAATGTTGTTGTAGCATTTTTATTTGTAAATCAATCTCATATGTTTGGCTTTTTGTCTGGGATTTTGCCAAACTACCACTAAAACATCATTAACAAGAAAAATTAATACTAAAATATCTAGACATATATAAATAAATAATGATAAGAAAATTAATTTCTTCTTCCACATCTAACATAAAATACATTACTTCATTTTGAAGGTAACTATTTGATATTAGAATGTAGAAGCAATGCAAATTATATGAGACAGAATGTGAGAGTTGTTGTCTAATTATTATTATTATTAATCGTGGTATGATGATTGAGCTTAATTCAATTATCAATTTCAAGACTAATTGAGACTTGTGAATTTAAGTCATAATGTATATCCCTCAAAATATATATATATATATATATATATATATATATAAAGGCCTAATTCTTTGTTACAGACAAATATTAATGATTAATATTATTAATTTTGTTAGGGGACCGAGCTAGTCACATTTCTCTTCTTACTAATTGAATTCCCTCTAATTTTAATAAAGTTGCTTTCTGAGTGATAAATCTCAAAAAAGAAATCTTAGATTATTTTTTAGTAAATCCTATAATATCACATAGAATTGAAAATTTTTCAAGATTATTTTAATTTTTTTTAATGATAGATCTTATTTTAAGATTTTAGGAATAAAAAAAAGAGTAAAATTTATTCTTTTTTAAACAATATTACAAGAATCGTTTTCCATATTAAAGATATCTTTAATTCTTTTATTGAAAGATCTAATAAAAATCAGATCTTAAGATTAAAATTTTTTCTTAAAATCTTGTACTAAAAAGTTCTAATACAGTTAAAAAATTAAATCACAACAAAAAGAAAATTACCATATACTACTCATTATGAAATTGTTCTTTTAGCTTGAACGCAAGTGCTCACACGCTCTCCAAACGCGAGTAACAGCTTTGAGAGCTATTTTCTTTTTTATATCTGATTTTTCTTTTAACGGAGACCAACGAGACAGAGAAAAGGTTAATTGGGCTCACTGTTTTTTCATTATTTTTAAGTTTCCATTTCTACCCTTACCTTCTTTCGCTGTTCCCCCGAGTAAAGCAGGATGAAAACAGGAACATTATGGTAATTTAATAACCATATGCAACATTGATCTGTTTTTCGAAGCTGAATCTGAGACACGACATAATGAAAGCTTTTTAGAGGTTCGAAGATATCGAGGCAGATTTGGACGGTCGAGATTTTCAGTTGGAACGTGAAAACGTATGGCTTAGATGCTTGGCAATGTGTTCTACTTCTACAGTTCACTTTCAAAATATTAAATCTACATATTTGTTTTGTAATTAAAATGATTATATTGCACATTCACATGCGATTCAATGAATAAAAAAAAAAAGTGAGGGTTTTTATTGTTTTTCAAAAGTTCTTTTGTCTGTAACATTTTTTTGCTTGATTTTCAAACATATACTCAATCTTATTATTAAAGTTTTATTTCTACATCAGATCTTCATAATTATAAAATTGCTCTATTTTTATATAAAAGATAAGATAAGATACATTAGTACCTTCATTAACATATCTTTATTTATTTGGCTTAAATATAAGTATTTACGGAATATTTGACTTCTTGAGATAATACTACATCATTTTTTTAGCAAAAAATAAATAAAGATTAATAAGATAGTAAACACAAAAAGTAATGTAGTTTTTTTCTTTAACAAAAAAAACTCTACATAATTTTTTGGATTTACTCCTTTATTAATCTTTATTTTAT